>SJYT01044607.1:20051-39474 GCA_006410635.1 Cephalophus harveyi | reverse complement strand
CCCTGGGATTTCTTTGGAAGGAATGATGCTAAAGCTGAAACTCCAGTACTTTGGCCACCTCATGCGAAGAGTTGACTCATTGGAAAAGATTCTGATGCTGGGACGGATTGGGGGCAGGAGGAGAAGGGGACGACAGAGGATGAGATGACTCGATGGCATCACCAATTCGATGGATGTGAGTTTGTGTGAACTCCAGGAGATGCTGATGGACAGGGAGGCTTGGTGTGCTGCGATTCATGGGGTTGCAAAGAGTTGGACATGACTGAGCAACTGAACTGAACTGGGATTTCCAGATGGCTTAGTGGTAAAGAAATCCCCTGCCAACACAGGAGATGCAGAAGACACAGTTTCAATCACTGGGTCAGGAAGATCCCCTGGAAAAGAGAATGGCAATCCACTCCAGTATTCTTGCCTGGAAAATCCCATGGACAGAGGAACCTGGCAGACTACAATCCATAGGGTTGCAAAGACTCAGACATGACTGAGTAACTGATCACATATACCACATCTTATATTTCCATTCATCTATGGATATATCGATGGGCACTTAGGTTGCTTTCATATCTTGGCTTTTGCAAATGATGCTACCATAAACATAGTGGTGCAAATATCTTTTGAGAAGAGTATATTCAGATATATTCCCAGAAGTAGAATTGCCGAATCATATAGTACTTCTATTTTTAATTTTCTAAGGCTCCTTCATAGTATTTTCCATAGTAATTGTACCAGTTTACAATCTTGTCAACAGTGTACCAGAGTTCCCTTTTACAACATTCTCATCTTAATTTGTACCACTTGTCTTTTTATGGTGGCCATTCTAATAGGCATGAAGTAATATCTCACTGCAATTTTGATTTATACGTCCCTTTTGATTAATATGTTGAACATCTTTTCATGTTCTTATTGGCCATCTGTATATCTTATTTGGAAAAATGTTATGCAGGTTTTCTGCCCATTTTCTAATTGGGCTATTTGTTTCGTTGATATTAAGTTATAAGAGTTCTTCATATGCTTTGGATAATAATATTTTAACAGACATATTGTTGCAAATAATTTTGACTCAGTAAATAGCCTTTTTGTTTTGTTAATAGTTTCCTTCATTATGCAAAAGCTTTTACATTTCATTAAGTCCTGTTGGTTTATTTTTTGCCTTTGTTCCCCTTGTCTGAAAAGACAGACCCCAAAAAATAGATTGCTAAGACCAATGTCAAACAACATAAAGCTTATGTTTTCTTCTAGGAGTTTTACGATTTTCAGTCTTACATTTAAATCGTTAATCCATTTTGAGTTTATTTTTGTGCATGGTGAGAGAAAATATTCTTATCTCATTGTTTCACGTGAAGATGTACAGCTTTCCCAGTGCCATTTGTAAAAGAGACTATCTTTTCTCCATTGGATATTCTTGCCTTCTTTGTTGTAGATTAATTGAGCAAATGTGAATGGGTTAATTCTGAGCTCCATACTGTGCTCCATTGATCTGTGTGTCTCTTTCAATGCACATATCTTATTCTTTTGATTACTGTAGATTTGCAGTATAGTTGGAAGTCAGGGAGTGTGACTGATTTTTAATATTAGTAGCTCAAATTTCACTTTTATGTTGAAACAGGCTAAATTTTGTGTTCAGTTCACTTCAGTCACTCAGTTGTGTCCTATTCTTTGACCTCATGAAACACAGCACACCAGGCCTCCCTGTCCATCACCAACGGCCGGATTCTACACAAACCCGTGTCCATTGAGTCCGTGAAGCCATCCAACCATCTCATCCTCTGTCAGTACCTTCTCCTCCTAACCCCAAAATTTCCCAGCATCAGGGTCTTTTCAAATGAGTCAGCTCTTTCCATCAGGTGGCCAAAGTATTGGAGTTTCAGCTTCAACTTCAGTCCTTCCAATGAACACCCAGAACTAATTTCCTTTAGGATGGACTGGTTGGATATCCTTGCAGTCCAAGGGACTCTCAAGAGTCTTCTCTATAACCCCAGTTAAAAAGGATCAATTCTTCAGCACTCAGCTTTCTTTATACTCCAGCTCTCACATCCACACATGACTACTGGAAAAACCATAGCCTTGCCTAGATGGAAATTTGTTGATAAAGTGATGTCTCTGCTTTTAAATATGCTGTCTATGTTGGTCATAACTTTCCTTCCAAGGAGTAAGCATTTTTGAATTTCATGGCTGAAATCACCATCTGCAGTGATTTTGGAGCCCCAAAAAATAAAGTCAGCCACTGTTTCCACTGTTTCCCCATCTATTTGCCATGAAGTGATGGGACCAGATGCCATGATCTTCGTTCTCTGAATGTTGAGCTTTAGGCCAACTTTTTCACTCTCCTCTTTCGCTTTCATCAAGAGGCTTTTTAGTTCCCCTTCACTTTCTGTGATAAGGGTGGTGTCATTTGCATATCTGAGGTTATTGGTATTTCTCCCGGCTATCTTGATTCCAGCTTGTGCTGGAATAATATACAGCCTTGATGTACGCCCTTCCCTAATTGGAACTAGTCTGTTGTTCCATGTCCAGTTCTAGCTGTTGCTTCATGACCTGCATATAGATTTCTCAAGAGGCAGGTCAGGTGGTCTGGTATTCCCATCTCTTTCAGAATTTTCCAAAGTTTATTGTGATCCACACAGTCAAAGGCTTTAGCATAGTCAATAAAGCAGAAATAGATGTTTTTTTGGAACTCTCTTGCTTTTTCAATGATCCAGTGGATGTTGGCAATTTGATCTCTGGTTCCTCTGCCTTTTCTAAAACCAACTTGAACATCAGGAAGTTCACGGTTCACGTATTGCTGAAGCCTGGCTTGGAGAATTTTGAGCATTAATTTACTAGCGTGTGAGGTGAGTGCAATTGTGCAGTACTTTGAGCATTCTTTGGCATTGCCTTTCTTTGGGATTGGAAGGAAAACTGACCTTTTCCAGTCCTGTGGCCACTGCTGAGTTTTTTGCTGACATATTGAATGCAGCACTTTCACAGCATCATCTTTTAGGATTTGAAATAGCTCAACTGGAATTCCATCACCTCCACTAGCTTTGTTCATAGTGATGCTTCCTAAGGCCCACTTGACTTCACATTCCAGGATGTCTGGCTCTAGGTGAGTGATCACACCATNTTGAATGCAGCACTTTCACAGCATCATCTTTTAGGATTTGAAATAGCTCAACTGGAATTCCATCACCTCCACTAGCTTTGCTCGTAGTGATGCTTCCTATGACCCACTTGACTTTACATTCCAGGGTGTCTGGCTCTAGGTAAGTGTGAGTGATCACACCGTCATGATTATCTGGATCATTAAGATCTTTTTTGTACAGTTCTTCTGTACATTCTTGCCACATCTTAATATCTTCTGCTTCTGTTAGGACCATATCGTTTCTGTCTTTTATCAAGCCCATCTTTGCATGAAATGTTCCCTTGGTATCTCTAATTTTCTTGAAGAGATCTCTAGTCTTTCCCATTCTATTGTTTTCTTCTATTTCTTTGCATTGATCACTGAGGAAGATTTTCTTATCTCTCCTTGCCATTCTTTGGAACTCTGCATTCAAATAGCTATATGTTTCCTTTTCTCCTTTGCTTTTGGCTTCTCTTTATTTTACAGCTATTTGTAAGGCCTCCTCAGCCAGCCATATTGCTTTTTTGCGTTTCTTCTTCTTGGGGATGGTCTTGCTCCCTGTCTCCTGTACAATGTCACGAACCTCTATCCATATTTCATCAGGCACTCTGTCTATCAGATCTAGTACCTTAAATCTATTTCTCACTTCCACTGTAAAATCATAAAGGAATTGATTTAGATCATACCTGAATGGTCTGGTGGTTTTCCCCACTTTCTCATTTTTGTGTCCCTTCCCATTATTCATTTGTTGAAATTCTAAACCTCCAGTGAGATGGTATTAGGAGGTAGGCCTTTGGCAGGTAATTAGGTCATGAGGGCAACATTCTCATGAATAGGATTAGTGGCCTTATAAAAGAGATCCAGAGAGCACTCTAGTGCTTTCCCCAGTTATGTGGATACACAATGAAAAGTCCATAGTCTGCATACCAGAAAAAGGAGTTCAACAGAACCAACAATGCTAATACCTTGATATTCCTGCCTCCAAAACCATGAAAAATATATTTCTGTTGTTTATAAGCCACCACTGAATGGTACTCTGTTATAGCAGCCTGATCTAAGATACTGATAAAATTAAACTGACCTATAATGAACTCCTTACCTCTCAGCATTCTCAAAATAAGACTGTATGACTAACTCCTTAGGAAGAAAATCATATATGACATTTACCCAAGTGTATGATATGGCTTGAATTTATATAACTCACCTTTCTCTATGACTGGTCTTAATATCTAAAATACTACTCCAAAAACAAAATTGCAATATATTTTATGTCATTTCCTCTTCCCACTTCTAAATACTGTATCTCTGTATAGGCTTTACTGGTTATATGAATTCACAGATTTATATGGAAACTTACATTTTTTCTCTTATTTTCCAAGTAGCCTATCAAATTCCTGCTTAACTCCCAAAGCCAACTCAATTGCCACAGCGATAATTTAATGTACATATATAAAAAGAGAAATATTCATTGCTTCAGTAACCTTTTAAAACATTTCTGAGTATATCATCTACCCACTGTAATGGGATAATGTGTTTACATTTGTTGTTGTTCAGTTGCTAAGTTGTGTCAGACTCTTTAGGACCCCATGGACTGCAGCACACCAGGCCTTTCTGTCCTTCAGCGTCTCCCAGACTTTGCTCAGTGTGTTTGAATGTCTGTTCCCTAATTAGATGATGACATTTCTGTTCACCTCAGAAATTTATCTGGCAAACAAAAGGTTTTCAGTAAATATATTTTGATTGAATTTGATATAATAGATGTGAGGGCTGTAAATAAGCTTTCTGCTTCCTTTATAATGCTATAAGAGTGCTGTTAGTACTCAGAACATATTTAGCAAATGCTGAAAAAACAGAAGATGAGGCAAGATAATATATGGCCTTAAAAATGTCTAGGCATTAGTCTTTCTTTTTCATAAGAGTACATTCTTCCTTAATTTTCCTACTATTTACAACTAAAATCTTAGACAAAATAAATATCTGAGGAATCTGAAATCAGGGAAAAGAACTAGCTAGAGATCTTGTGACTTGAGGAATATGACCTAGAAGTGAATTCTAAATGTTTTGTTTGTTTTGACTCCAATATATACTAGGTTGGATACTAGGGAAGCCTATTAACTGGAAATGCCAATGGTTACATACTTAAAAAAAAAGATGCGAGTAAGAATAGTCTCACTACACAGAGACTTCCCTTGTGGCTCAGCTGGTAAAGAATCTACCTGCAATGCGAACTAGCTAGAGATCTTGTGACTTGAGGAATATGACCTAGAAGTGAATTCTAAATGTTTTGTTTGTTTTGACTCCAATATATCCTAGGTTGGATACTAGGGAAGCCTATTAACTGGAAATGCCAATGGTTACATACTTAAAAAAAAAGATGTGAGTAAGAATAGTCTCACTACACAGAGACTTCCCTTGTGGCTCAGCTGGTAAAGAATCTACCTGCAATGCGGGAGACCTGGGTTCGATCCCTGGGTTGGGAAGATTCCCTGGAGTAAGGGAAAGGCTACCCACTCCAGTATTCTGGCCTAGAGAATTCCACGGACTATACAGTCCTTGGGGTCACAAAGAGTCGGACACGACTGAGCAACTTTCACTTTCACTTTCACACAGAGACTGGGAAAACTTATCTCCTGCAAGACAACTGTTTTGACCTTCCTCCAGATCTGTAATAACAAAATAAAAGATATGCCTCACTGCTTCACTATAGTTTGCTCTGAGGACTGTGGACAGAACCCTGACTTCCCTCCCGGCCCTACACTTATGAGGGAATGTCCCCTCCTCCTCCCCCCACCACGCACTAGAGAGGCCTTGTGTCAGAGCCCTGTCAGTCATCCCCACACTACACCAGCGTGAGCACAGGCGCATCCCCCTAGCTCCACACTGAACACTGTGCTATGGAAACTGTGGAGTTAGCTATGAGGATAATCCCAATTTTATGCTAAGTAAGCATCAGCAAACAAGAAGCACTCTTTTACCTATCATGTACTGTGGAGACTGTACAATGGATTCTTACTTATTATACTAAGCTTGTTCTAACTGAATGACAGCAAAAATGAAGCATTTAACCTCTACCCAATTAAAATATGAAAGGTATGCTTAACAATAGAAGGGTGCTTCAGAAAAGTATTCCATGCATAGAATCTAGGCAGACTCTAAAGAGGCCTATGCTTCAGAATGGTCATTCTGCACATGCACATTCATGCACACGAACAGAACAGACCAGAATAGTACTGCAAAGGTTTTGAATTCTCAACATTTAAACTCCACCCCCCAAAGTGGGCCAAAACATGCATTCTGAACTTTGGCAGGTAGATCACCAACTAAAATATAAGGTACAAGCATAGCTAGTTTTATAACATAAGACAATATTTCTGGACTATATTCCATAATTATTCACCATAATAAGAACCAGACACACCAGTCTGAATAAGAAAAGAAAATCAACAGATAGCAAAACCAAGATACATCAAAGATGTGATTATCTGGCAGTGGTTATAGATACCATAAAAAATACTCTGACAAGGTATTAAAAACCCTTGAGTCAAATGAAAACAGATATTTTGAAAGAAAAAGAAGACATAAAGAAAAACTCAAGTTTTAGAACTGAAAAATATGGTAATCAAAATCAAAAGATAGATTCAATAGATACATATAAATATATATGTCAACCATCTCCCAATATATACTGATATATATATCAACATATAGACATAGATAGGTATAGATATAAATATATATATCAACAACCCCCCTCATGAAGAACTTCCCTGGTGGCTCAGATAGTCAAGAATCTGCCTGCAAAGCAGGAGAACCCAGGTTCAGTCCGTGGGTCTGGTTCAATCCCTGGGTCAGGAAGATCCCCTAGAGAAGGTAATGGCTACCCACTCTGGTATTCTTGCCTGGAGAACTCCAGGGACAGAGGAGCCTGGTGGACTATAGTCCACAGGGTGACAAAGAGTTGGACACAACTGAGCAACTTTTTCTTTTTCTCTCATGAAAATACATGCAAAAATCTCCAATAAAATATTAGCAAATAGAATCTAGAAATATATGAAAAGAATTATGCATTATGATCAAGTGAGTTGATTCCAGGAATGCAAAGCTGATTCAGTATTTGAAAGTCAATGTAACTCACCATATTAGCAGCATAAAAATGAAAAAACACTTGCCAAAATGCAATATCCATTCATGTAAAAACTATCAGAAAACTTAGAATTTCATCAATCTAATAAAGAATATCTATGTACAATTAACATCACACTTATTGATGCAAGATTAAATGCTTTCCAATGAAAACTAAGAATAAAGCAAAGATACTATACACTGTCACTCCTTTCCAATATAACATTGGAAGTCTAACAAGGAAACAAGGCCAAAAAAGGAAATTAAAGACATATGGATTGGAAAAGGAAGAAATATAATTGTCCTTATTCTTGGATGGTATGATTCTCTACATAGAAAATCCCAAAAACTCCATTAAGAAAAATTTTCTAGACCTAATATGCAAGCATAGCTAGTTCAAATGATATAAGACCATGACACAAAAATCAAACATATTTCAGCGTGTGTGCATGTGTGTGTGTGTGTGTGTGTGTGTGTGTATGTGTGTGTGTGTGCAATGAACAATTAGCAAAGAAATAGAGGAAAGCAATAGAATGGGAAAGACTAAAGATCACCTCAAGAAAATTAGAGATATCAAGGGAACATTTCATGCAAAGATAGGCTCAAAGATGGACAGAAATGGTATGGACCTAACAGAAGCAGAAGATATTTTAAAAAGGTGGCAAGAATATACAGAAGAACTGTACAAAAAAGATCTTCATGACCCAGATAATCACAGTGGTGCGTCACTCACCTAGAGCCAGACATCCTGGAATGTGAAGTCAATTGGGCCTTAGGAAGCATCGCTATGAACAAAGCTAGTGGAGGTGATAGAATTGCAGTTGAGCCATTTGAAATCTTAAAGATGATACTGTGAAACTGCTTCAATATGCCAGCTAATCTGGAAAACTCAGCAGTGGCCACAGAACTGGAAAAGGTCAGTTTTCATTCCAATCCCAAAGAAAGCCAATGTCAAAGAATGCTCAAACTACCACTCAGTTACACTCACCTCACATGCTAGTGAAGTAATGCTCAAAATTCTCCAAGCCAGGCTTCAAAAGTATGTGCACCACGAATTACCAGATGTTGAAGCAGGTTTTAGAAAAAGGCAGAGGAACCAGGGATCAAATTGTCAATATCCATTGCATCATTGAAAAAGCAAGAGAGTTCCAGAAAAACATCTATTTCTGCTTATTGATTATGCCAAAGCCTTTGACTGTGTGGATCACAATAACCTGTGGAAAATTCTGAAAGAGATGGGAATACCAGATCACCTGACTTGCCTCTTGAGAAACCTGCATGCAGATGAGAAAGCAACAGTTAGAACTGGACACGGAACAACAGACTGTTTCCAAATCAGGAAGGGAGTACGGAACAACAGACTGTTTCCAAATCAGGAAGGGAGTACGTCAGGCTGTATATTGTCACCCTGCTTATTTAACTTATATGTAGAGAACATCATGAGAAACGCTGGGCTGGATGAAGCACAAGCTGGTATCAAGATTGCCAGGAGAAATATCAATAACCTCAGATATGCAGATAACACCATCCTTATTGCAGAAAGTGAAAAAGAACTAAAGAGCCTCTTGATGAAAGTGAAACAGGAGTGTGAAAAAGCTGGCTTAAAACTCAGCATCAGAAAACAAAATCATGGCATCTGGTCCCATCACTTCATGGCAAATAGATGGGGGAAACAGTGGAAACAGTGAAAGACTATTTTTCTTGGCTCCAAAATCACTGCAGATGGTGATTGCAGCCATGAAATTCAAAGACTTTGCTCCTTGGAAGAAAAGTTATGACCAAACTAGACAGCATATTAAAAAGCAGAGACATTACTTTGCCAACAAAGGTCCATCTAGTCAAGGCTATGGTTTTCTCACATATGTATATATGTGAGAGTTGGACTATTAAGAAAGCTGAGTGCCAAACAATTGATGCTTTTGAACTGTGGTGTTGGAAAAGACTCTTGAGAGCCCCTTGGACAGCAAGGAGATCCAACCAGTCCATCCTAAAGGAAATTAGTCCTGAATATTCATTGGTAGGACTGATGTTGAAGCTGAAACTCCAATACTTTGACCACCTTATATGAAGAAAGAACTGACTCTTGGGAAAAGACCCTGATGCTGGGAAAGATTGAAGGTGGGAGGAGAAGGGGACAACAGAGGATGAGATGGTTGGATGGCATCACCGACTTGACAGACATGAATTTAAGTAAGCTCTAGGAGTTGGTGATGGACAAGGAGGCCTCATGTGCTGCAGTCCATGGGGTCGTGAAAGGTCATACATGACTGAGCAACTGAACCAAATTGAACTGAACAATTTGAATTTAAAGTGTAAAAATTACTATGACAATACCTTCCCAAAATGAAACACTGAATTATAAATCTTCTAAATCCAGCTTAAATAATCTTGAAAATGTAGAATAAAATTATAAAAATTGCTTTACCATATTTTAAGACTTTCTATGTACTTTACAGTAAGTATAACAAGGGTATGGGTAGAGGAACTGACACCAATACCAGTCGAGTAGGACAGAATCCATTCATCGACTCTCACAAGTACTGCCAGCTTATTTTTGACAAAGAGGCAAAAGCAGTTCAATGGAGCTAAGATAGCTTTTCCAACAAATGGAATAATTGGACACTGCTAAGTAGAATATAAGCCTCAACTTAAACATCAAAACCTATACAAAAAAATTAACTCAAAATGGATTACCGATATAAATATAAAATCTAAATCTATACAATTTTCAGAATAAAACATAGGAGGAAATGCTATTTTTTTATTTTGGGTTAGGCGATGAGTTCTTAGGAAAGGCAATGAATATATGATTCACATACACAAAATGAATATATGAGTCACACATAAAAAATATTGATTAACTAAACTTTATTAAAATTAAAACACTTTTGCTCTGCAGAAGATAATTAAGAGGTTGAAAAGACAGCCCAAAGCCAGGAGAAAATAATGCATATTGCTTATGTTGTGCAGGGCCTGTGTCTGGAGTATATAAAGAACTCTCTAAACTCAACCAGAAAAACAGACTTTAATTGAAGAATGGGCAAAATTTTGGAATAGACACGTCATCAAAGAGAATATATGAATGGCAAAAGAAATCACATGAAAAGAAATACATTAGCCATTAAAGAAATATAAGTTAAAACCATGATGAGACATCACTTTGAATGTTTTAGAATGACTAAATAAATAAAAACAAGAACAGAATCATGATTGCCAGGGTTAGGGTTGGTGGGGAGGATGTGACAAGGAAGAGAGCACAAAAGAATTTCTTTGAGATTAAGGAGCCCTTCAGTATTCAATTTGTGATGGCAGCTATATGAATCCATATCTGTGATTGTTCATACAACTAAACCAAAAAAAATTACATGTAAAAATGTGAAATTCAAATAATTCCTGATTTTGATGTTGGCATGGGTCAGGAAGATCCACTGGAGAAGGGATAGGCTACCCACTCCAGTATTCTTGGGCTTCCCTTGTGGCTTAGCTGGTAAACAATCTGCCTGCAATGTGGGAGCCCTGGGTTTATTCCTGGGTTGGGAAGATCCCCTGGAGAAGGGAAAGGCTACCCACTCCAGAATTCTGGCCAGAGAATCCCAAGGGGTCACATAGAGTGGGACACAACTGAGCAACTTTCACTTCACTTGATATTTTATAGGATTTTATCTTTAAGGGACCCTGGCTGGAGAGTGCACAGGAACTATCTGTATATTCCTGCAGCTTTTGTTTGTATCTAAGGTTATTTCAAAATAAAAGTTTAAAATATTGACAGTATAGAAAATAAAGTGGTATTTGGTGTGAATTCCTAACTCTGAAGTCTTTTTTCTGCTCCTACCCTCTGTCATCTGTTGCCTAACAACCTCATTCCTTATTGAGAAGCATTACAAATGGGAAAGTGCCATCGAATTACTTCCCACTGACTGTAAAGCAATCACATTATTGCTTGGCAACCAGCCCAGGGTGATGGACAAGCAGTTACTGAGAAAAAAGCTCAAGTGGAGCCTTTATTTGAAATTTGCCCCAAAACAGAAGGATGTTCATCAACTCAGGATGGGATCATGCATCATTTCACAGACTCTAAGTATGTAAATAATTTTGCTGAACTTAATATATGAGATTTGTTGTCAAGCTTCCAGGAAAAGTATTAAAACAATAATACTCTGGAGCATTTGATTCATATTTAATCAACATAGTATAAACAGGTCAAATTTAAACAAGCACTATAATATCATTCGCTAACCAAGCAACTGTTTTATTTCAACCAAGGAACTGATTATATTTGGTAGGAGTATATTCTAACCATGATAAGTAAAACTCTGAATATTGCTGTATAAATAAAGCAAATGAAAGACATAAAATGTCACATTTAATAAATGAGTGTTTCCTTCTAATTTAGTAAACCTAAAGCAGATGGTTTCATATTCCTGCAAATTCTAGATTAATCTGTTTATGTTCCCATCAGATTAGCTTCTCTATTAACTTTTTATATTCAAAAGTTTCCAAAATTTGAGTTGTGACACAATTTTTTAGAATAAGCAGCACCTGGGAAGAAATGATGAAAATAAACTTATTTCTGTCAAGGACTTAGAATTCACATGTAGAAAACTGACAATATTAACATTGCCTGAGCCCCATTTCCCTAGAAAACAGCGATTGTTCAGAAATATCTGCCCACTTCCATGCTTTGAAACCTTCCTGGCATTTTATATTCCAGGAAAGTTTACCATAAAGAACCTCATTTCCCCACAAAAACTGACAATATTCACTGTCTAGTCTTTTACTTGGAGAAGGAAATGGCAACCCACTCCACTATTTTTGCCTGGGAGATCCCGCCTGGAAAATCCCATGGATGGAGGAACCTGATAGGCTGCAGTCCATGGGGTCGCTAAGAGACTGAGCGACTTCACTTTTACTTTTCACTTTCATGCATTGGAGAAGGAAATGGAAACCCACTCCAGTGTTCTTGCCTGGAGAATCCCAGGGACAGAGGAGCCAGTGGGCTGCCCTCCATGGGGTCGCACAGAGTCAGACACGACTGAAGCGATGCAGCAGCAGTCTTTTACTGACTCCCATAAGATTTGCAGATGACTCGTGGATATTTGTGATAAGACTAAATGCAAACCCTCTGAATTCTTATTCTTTGCCTCAAGAATTTAGGTATATTAGAACTGTTTGTCCCCCTCTGAAGAGCTAGACACAGAGGTAAATGTTACCCATTCTGCTGACAGAGATTTTCCCTAATTGTAAAATTATTAGAACTCTAAATCACTCCACCTGTAAATTACCTTCTTCCTATAAAAGTCTAAGCCAACATCACTATTCCACAACATTCTGTAATCTTCAAATCTGTAATGCTCTCCCTCTTGCATTCAGTTCAGTTCAGTTCAGTCACTCAGTCATGTCTAATTCTTTGTGACCCCATGAATCGCAGAATGCCAGGCCTCCCTGTCCACCACCAACTCCCAGAGTCCACCCAAACCCATGTGCATTGAGTCCGTGATGCCATCCAGCCATCTCATCCTCTGCCATCCCCTTCTCCTCCTGCCCCCAATCCCTCCCAGCATCAAGGTCTTTTCCAATGAGTCAACTGTTCGCATGAGGGGCCAAAGTATTGGAGTTTCAACTTCAGCATCAGTCCTTCCAATGACCACCCAGGACTGGTCTCCTTTAGGATGGACTGGTTGGAGGCTGGATCTCCTTGCAGTCCAAGGGACTCTCAAGAGTCTTCTCCAACACCACAGTTCAAAAGCATCAATTCTTCAGTGCTCAGCTTTCTTCACCGTCCAACTCTCACATCCATACATGACCACTGGAAAAACCATAGCCTTGACTAGATGGACCTTTAGGCTCAATAAAATCTTTCCTCAGTTGGTGCATTTTGTCTTTGATAACATAAAATACAATGAGATGTTCTGTTTTTGTTTAACAATATACAGTTGGGCATAGCAAATGATTTCTGTGACGGTAAATTTTTTGTCAGTTGGGTGGAATGCCCAAATTAAATATTATTTCTGGATGTATCTATGAAGGTGTTTATAGATGAGATTAGCATTTCAATTGGTGCATTTAGTCGCTCCCCAATGTGAATGGGCAACATTCAATCTGTCCAAGGGCCTGAATAAAATGGAAGCAGAGGATATTTGTTCTGCTTGCCCATTTGAATTAGCAGTCTTTTGCTTTTGGACTAGGATTTAAAACATCAGCTTCTCCGGTTCTGTTCCAACTCAGGCTGGAAATACACAGCCAGGTTTCCTGGGTCTTCAGCTTGCAGACAGCAGATTGTGAGACTTCTCAGCCTCCATAATCATTTGAACCAATTCTCATCTATATTTAATGTCCTATTTGTTTTGTTTCTCTGGATAACTTTAATACAATTCCATAGCCAGAGTTACATTTTAAGAAAATTCTAAACTAGTACCACCGTTTCTCATTAATGTAGTTTAAAAAGATACTAGTTGGAAGCTAAGCTGCATAAGGTGACGTATCATCTTGAAAGTAATAATGAAATCAACTGAAAGTGATTTAGATCTTAAGAAGCCACTCTTAGGCAATCAGGATAAGTCATCAGAGATTGGGTCAGATATTAGGGAGGTGATTTTCCTGCCAATTTAAGCTTATACCATTAATAAATAAGAGAGCTTCCTGAAATTGAATTTGTGATTTTCATAATTATTTCAAGCATATTTGGGGTTAAACTAAGTCCTTCACATTAAAAAAAAAATTGGAAAAATAAAGTCTTTTTTATTCTCCCTCTTCAACATGCTGAGAAAATATGAAAGGTTCTGATACTAAAATGTATTATTTGTTTAATTTTTCCAAGGGAAAAACAAATAGACAAAATGGGGTGGGTGTTGGGGTTACTGAAAAGAACTTAGTTCCACTTTGTACCTAATACAAAAGAAAGGAAGACAAAAATCTCAGTCATTTTTGAGAGGAAAATCTACAAATGGCAAAGGATATGGTGGGAAGAGTAGGAATATGAAAGGGAGTCAGGTAGGTTGAAAACGGAAAAAAGGAAGTATGGACTAAATATAGTGATTTTTCATAAACTATTTATCAAGAGTGAAAAGATCATCTTTTCATTGAAAATTGAAGTTAATTTTATGGACTCTTCTTCCTTTTCATCATTCTATATCATTGGCCAAATCCTATTCCTTGCCTCAGTATCTTTTAAATCTAACTCCTTCTCTCCTTTTCCACTGTCACAGTCACCATTAGTTCTCACTTAAACCACTGCTACAACTCCAAGTAGGTCTGCTGGGGTCCACTCTTGCCCCTACCCTCAACCAAATCCCTTTTTTCACATTATGGCATTTTTTTTTTCAAATGTAATTATTTAATATACTAAACACCTTAAATGTCTTACATTGTTCTTAGATTTAAGTCTCATTTTATTAACATGTTCTATCTGACATTAAAATTCTTCACACTTCTCCCAACGTCATTTCTAAACACTTCCATCATTGTGTGTTTTTGGTTTCTGTAACTGCTTTTTCACTGTTCCTCAAAGCCTTTGCACATCTTTTTCCCTCTGCTGAGAATGTTTCTTTTTTCACTTCCTTTTTCTCCCCCTTAAACCCTGGCTGATTACTTATCCTCAGTCTTCATTTTTAATTTCACCTTTCCATAGAAGTTTTCCCTGTCATCCTTCATTTCAAAAATTAGATTGTTTACACTCATACAGCAATCTTGCCATTCATAGCATTCTTCAAATTATAAATAAATATCTATATTTTTGCTAAAGCATGATGTGAAAGCAAGCTGGCAGAAGCCTTGTTTGCATGACAAGTTTTTAGAATCAACTGTTAAATAATGAAGATGACTAGAGTACCAGGAAACAAAGATTAAGACCTTTCACTGAATCCACAGGAGGTTGTCAAAAGACAAGCTCTTCATGTAGAGATATTAAGACTGAAGAAAGTGTCTGAATGACCACTCAAAAGTGTTTTGACTCAGCCCAGGGGAAATTGTCCCACATTATTAAGTGGATAAAAGAGGGCTATAGAAAATCTAAAAGGACAAGTTAGCCTTTACAGAGCAAAATGAAATAGTTGTAAATATTGGCTGAGTGAGACAGTCTTTGGCAGCATTAGAGACAAGATCAGCATTTCAGGAAAAAATTAGCAATTCAGAAAAGCAATAACTTTCATAGCAAAACCAGCAACAGCACTCAGAAAGATTTTGCAACCAATTCTGGGAGCCATTCTTGATCATGCCTGAGTATTTTAGAACATTTGGAAACAATTATGTGAGTCATTAAATTCTTTTTATTTAAAAAAAATAAAACTTCAGTTGCATGTTGGAATTCTGTAAAATGTAATACTAATCAATACAAAAATTACTAAACAGAAGAATTACTCAGATAATTACAGATAATTGAGTTTTGCTTCCAGTATAGTATGTATGCTGCTGCTAAGTCACTTCAGTCGTGTCCGACTCTGCGACCCCATAGACGGCAGCCCACCAGGCTCCCCCATCCCTAGGATTCTCCAGGCAAGAACACTGGAGTGGGTTGCCATTTCCTTCTCCAATGCATGAAAGTGAAAAGTGAAAGTGACATCGCTCAGTCCTGTCCGACTCTTAGCGACCCCATGGACTGCAGACCACCAGGCTCCTCTGTCCATGGGATTTTCCAGGCAAGAGTACTGGAGTGGGGTGCCACTGCTTTCTCCAATAGTATGTATACCCAGGACTTTATCAGTGTGGGAAAATGGATAGACCTTGGATAAAATATGAATTTGTTGTAATATTGAGTTGTGGAGGTGGAAGTAAACTTCCAAGGGAAAGAAGGTGACCCTGAAACCTGAGCTTGAATCAATAATCACAGAAGAAATGTATGTCATTCCTAAGGAATTTTCAATATCATGATTGCCTAAAGGAAGAGGAGGAAGGTAAATGGAAGAGTCTACTATAATGAGCCAGAGAGTCTGAAAGGGGCCATGAGATTGATAATACTTTCTGGCTTTAAAAAAAAAAAAAAAATGAATCTTCTCTGGATGAGAGCCTCTTCAATTCAAGCCCCAGTTTTCACACATTATAAGACCAACCAAATATGATCTTTCTTGTATTACAGAGAGTCAAATTTATAAGAAAATAATCTTTTAAGACAGGCAGCAAAAACAAATATTGCCATTAATTTTATATTTATAAGATATTTAAAGAAATAAAAGATACAATTATGTATGCAAAATATATAAAGAAATATGAAATGCTATATCGACATTAAAAAAATGACCAAAAAATGAAAAAGAGAAAAAATAAAACCAAGTGGAACTTTCAGAAACAAAAATAAATTGCGAGGCATCTGCAGTGGTGGCATAGAAAGAACCTGAACTCACCTACTCCTATGGGCACAAAAAATTTACATCTACATATGGAGTAATTTTCCTTGGAAAAGAACCTGAAACCTAGATGAACAGTATCCCCACAAGAAAAGACAAAAGAGATGCACTGACAAGGGTTGGAGTGGCAGAGACACAGCCTCACCTTCAACCCATCTCAGACACAGGGATCCCACAGTCAGGAAAGTGAAAGCGAAGTTCGCTCAATTGTGTCCGACTCTTTATAACCCCATGGACTATACAATCCATGAAATTCTCCAGGCCAGAATACTGGAGTGGGTAGCCTTTCTATTCTCCAGGGGATCTTCCCAACCCAGGGATCAAACCCAGGTCTCCCGTAATGCAGTCAGATTCTTTACCAGCTGAACCACAAGAGAAGCCCAAGGATACTGGAGTGGGTAGCCTACCCCTTCTCCAGCGGATCTTCCCGACTGAGGAGTCAAACTGGGGTCTCCTGCATTGCAGGCAGATTCTTCACGCGCTGAGCCATGAGGAAAGCCACAGTCAGGTAGTATCCCCCAATACGAAACTCTCGAGGAGAGAAGGGCTTGTCCCTCACATCAGGCATCCCAACCCAGGTGCTGGCACTGAAAAGATGAGCCCCCACAGTGTCTCAGGCTGAGATGCAGTGTGAAAGCAACAGACTGAAAAAATATCTCAACTATAAGTGAAGGAGACTCAATTACTAATTTTAAAGCAGCTGGCATAGAGGCAGGAACTGTAGGGATTTTATTCAGGAACAGAAGCACTGGCAGACGCCATTTTTACAGTCTCATGACAGAGCCTATGGGCGCCATTTTTGCTAGCCCTACCCTCCTCACACAACAATCAAGCCGTGATCAGCCTGAGGGAGTGCCTCAAAGCTAGTCTTCTCGCATAGAGACTTAGCCACACTTGGCACAGATGAGCACCCCGAGTCCTGCCCTCCCTACACACTAGACGAGCCACCTCCCGGGCAGACAAACACTCCAAGCCCTGACCCCTCTAGGCAGACATCAAGCCATAACCCTGTAACTGGGACAGGCAAGTGACTCCAAGCCTACAGTAGCCAAGCCATAAAACTGGCCAGGCTAGCACTCTGAACCCCATTTTTCCCATGCAGCAGCCATAGCTCTCTTTCAGCAGGCACATACAGCCCAAGTGAGTGGCTGGCTTTGGTGGCCGGGGGAGATTGAACTTCTGGGCCACACAAGACAACGACTATGCAAACCACTCCTTCAAGACTGAGGGAGGTTGTCATCTCACCTAATGCATGTAGATAAACACGTGGAGAAGGAAATAGCAACCCACTCCAGTATTCTTGCCTGGAAAATCCCATGGACAAAGGACCCTGGTAGGCTACAGTCCATGGAGTCACAAAGAGTCAGACATGACTGAGCAATTTTCACATGTAGATAAACACAGGGAGACAGAGGAATATGTTCCCAAGCAAACAAATGGTAACAACAACAAAAAATAAACAGGCAAATCCCCAGAAAAAGACTTTTATGGAGCAGAGATAAGCAATCTACCTGATAAAGAGTTCAAGTAAATGGTCATAAAGAAGCTCACCAGTCTCAGGAGATGAATAGATGGACATAGTAAGAACTTCAACAAAGAGACTACATTCTCCAATAAAAGACATTGGGTGGCTAAGAAAAAAGTAAGCTCTCCCAGAAGAGATAGTTGAGCAGAGGTCAAAATGGAGTGAGGCAATGAGCTACCCAGATATTGGTGTAAGAGATTTTCAGGCATATAGAGTAAGCAAAGAGGCAGGAGGGGATTTGGTGTACTCAAAGAACAGCAGGGTCCAGAGTGGATGAGGCCCAAGGAACAAAGGGCATAGAGTTGAAATGAATTCAGAGAGATAGGCAGAGGCCATGTCTTATATGCCATGGTTGGGACTTTGGGTAAAGTGAGAAGGAAAACCACTTGAAGGTTTAGAGCAGAAGAATGACTTGATATGATGGATGTATTAAAAGGATCTTATCTACTGTGAAAGAATAGATTATAAGGTGCTAGGGATCACCAGAACTGGAAGAGGGGAGACCAGGGAGAAAGTTACTACATATAATAATCCATGCAGAAATGGTGGGGGTAGTGGGAATGGTGAGAGTTCCAGGGTATAATTTGAAGGTATAGAATGCAAAACATGTATTGGATATGGATGAAGAGAGAGGAGTGATGCAAAGGTTATTTTCAAGGATTTTGATTTTAGCACAGACTGTTGTGGTTGTTCGCTGAACTGTGAGAACATTGTGATAGGAACAGATTTGGTGGATATGTTTGGGGAGGGTGGTTAGGAATCAATAATCCAGCATTGAATGTGCTAGATTTGAGATGTCTGCTAAACTTCCAAGTGGGGAGGTTTAAGTCATATAGTATATTTATAGAGTTCAGGAGAAAATGTAGGGCTACTCAAAAATTGATCATTATAAGAACATAGAGGCAGTCAGAAGCTATGGAACTTAAAATTCCATGTAAGGCATGAAAGAGGAAGAAAACCAAAATCTAAGATATTATGATATTTAGAGACATAAAAGATCAAGATGCAAAAAATGAGACAGATTAAGTGGTAGTCACTGAAGAATGCAGAATTTTTTTAGTATGAGACACAAGGATAAAACAATAAAGTAAATAACCAAGTCATATAATGAGAAGGACTAGTATTAGGGAATATTCCCAAAATTAAAAGAGATATTTTTGAAGTGATTTTGATTTTTATTTATATTTTTAATTTTTCAATTTAACTTATTTAAGTTTAAAAGAAAAGTAAGCAGTTTACCAATTCCTCTTTATCTCCCACCTCTAATCTGTGGTGAAGTGACTTCATTTTGTATCTTTACTTAACTTCACTGATAGTAATCTGATAAATTCTGATAGA
>SJYT01044607.1:0-19141 GCA_006410635.1 Cephalophus harveyi | reverse complement strand
ACTGAACTGAACTGAAGTTAGCGGTCTATCCATGTGTGCATATGCTAAGTTGTTTCCATCATATCTGACTCTTTGCAGTCTTGTGAACTGTAGCCTGCCAGGTTCCTCTGTCTGTGAATTTCCCCCAGCAAGAATACTGGAGTGGGTTGCCATGTCCTCCTCCATCCCAACTCAGGGGTCAAACCCAGGTATCTTATGTTTCCTGAATTGGGAGGTGAATTCTTTACCACTAGCACTACCTGGGAAGCCATATGGAATCTATCCATATATCTAGTCAGAAATGTTCATTTTGAAATTTAAAAATCATTGCCTGTACATTTTGGCATATTGTGTTTTTAAAAGAAAACTCATTTGTTTACATGCTTTCCAGAGAAACTGCTTGAGATAATATGGGCATTCAAGGTGAATTTCAGCCACCGGTATGGTCCTATTACCTTAATTCCCATGGTTGAAGTTGTGTGAATGAAAATGATCCTGCTCTTGCTGATGTTTACTCTTGTAGCATACTGAGGTGAATCACAATTCTTTCTCTGTTCAACAAACACTGACAGCTTCAAACAAGGCTGGTGATACCTACCCTAAGGAGACTCCTTTTTCAGTCACAAACTGTGTAACAGGTAACAAAGGAATGCTGTCAAAGACCCACATTTTAGATAGATGGTTGGTTGGGTACAGATGCATCGACTCAATGGACATGAGTTTGGGTGAACTCCAGGAGTTGGTGATGGACAAGGAGGCCTGGTGTCCTGCAATTCATGGGGTTGCAAAGAGTCGGACACGACTGAGCGACTGAACTGAACTGACTCTCTGTTAACTCTCAGCATGGGGCATATCAGAAAGGAGGTATAACATGAGTAGTTCACATGGCCCTATTAAAAATGCAAAACATTAGAAATAGCTTTGCAGAGTCAGCTCAGCATGGTACTGGAAATTTTAGTATTTCTAAAAAAGACTAAATATGTGAAGTATGTCAATCACATCAGAACTTTCTTAAAATTAAAAAGATCATTCTGGTCTGTACCACCAGGCCTTAGAGGTGAAGATCATGGGTTCTAAAATGGATCATCTGGAAGTGATGTCTATTCCATTCCATACTATGTGTCTCTGAGAAAAAAAGTTAGCTTCTCCATGATTCAGTTTCCTCATGTATATGGTGGAGTTACTCATTATTATAGTGGAGTTACTCATTACTTACCAACATGGTAAGATGGTTGTTACTATGTAAGAAGTTAATTTATATGAAATGCTTAGAAGAATACCTAACATAGAAATTATTAAATAATTTTGACATTAAAAATAGAAATACTTTTAAATGTTTATATTATTACATAGAACCAAATATTGATGGGCAAACTGAAAACACAATTTTTGAGAATTAGGAAGGGATTTATATAACAATGAATTTTCACACCAAAAAGGTCTTAATTAAGCCTAAATACTTCCTTTTTTTCCAGTTAAGTGTCCAAAGGAATAGTTACTATTGTGGATTGAAAGCACATTATGAATTATGGAGACATACTACATAATATGTAATGATCGTTTATTTTACCAGTATCACTAACACTGAATTTATTCTAAGTGGTTGTTTCTTGGGTTACAAATCAAATGGAACCTACGAAAATTAATATCTAAATATGCATTTGAACTTCAGAAGAATTAAACTTATATATAAGGTAAACGTTTAGTTTCCAATTGAGCAGATTTGTTTTTAAGACAAGTGTATAAATCACTTCCATGAGACAAAGCTGGCCAACATAGGCCAATTCTTCACAATTTGTTATCCTGTAAAGGATTAATTATGTCAAAATTTCATAGTGATCTCCTGGTTCTGAAAAAAAAGAAATAGCAGTGAACTTTTTGGTGGGGAGATGCATAAAAAGAAATAGGAATATATAAAACTCCCAATTATCAGTTTACATGATCTAAAGCTTAGATTGTAAAAACACAGCTCACCCATCATCTCTACATTAAACACCAAATCAATAACATGCATGTATTGAGTTGGTTAAACATATTTTCAAATTGTTGGCATTCTGAAAATATTTCCCAATAGTTAATTTACTTTTAAAAATGGAGATTATAGAAAACCTTTATTTTATTAGTGATAGTAAGCACAACATAAAATAAGATACAAATCTGATTAAAAATTATGAAGGAAACTTCATTTTTAATCTCCTTAAAATAGTCAAGGTTTTTGTGTGTGTGTGTGTGTAACATATATTATTTACAATAAATGTTACAGGTCTTAATACATTCTAAAACAGAGACATCAATCAATTCCACGCAGCATTAACTTCTGTAATCCTGGCTAGGGGCAGCTAACTCAACTATATGAATAAAGCAAGTAACATAAGGCAATGAAAAAGTCAGTTATTTTCAAAAATGAAGGCAAATTCTTTAGGATGAAAGAGCAGGTTCTTAGCTCCAAATAATTGCTGTGTGGGGGTTGTTGGGATATTGTAATATGAGATATAGCTAAAATTTTACTTTTTCACAAGAGACTAGAATTCATCATTTCTCTGCTTTTTAATGTTGGCAACAATTCTGGAGAATTTTAATTATGTTACCGGACAAATAAAAACATCTCTGCAGCCAAAGCAAGCCAGCGGGCCACCAGCTGGTGAGTCCACACCAACACTCCTCATATTTTCCTGCCTTTGCAGGTTTACTCATCAGCTTTCCTCTGCTGAGAATGTGCTTTCCACACATCACCACACGTGAACCTCACAACTAAGTGTTCACTGTCGGCATGAGCTCTTTCTCCTGGGTTAAAGATGGAAAAGTCTGCTTCCCCAGTGTTTGTCCAGCACTTCCTCAATGCTTATCCACCACTCATATCAAAAACCTCACATATAATGGTTTTATATCTGTGCCTGATTCTAAATCCATAAAAGCATGAATGATTTCTTATGAGATTTTATATCTAAATTCATTTAGAGCAATGCATTTTACTTAACAGTGTTTAAGTACATAACAAATGAATGAAGTGAAAGTGGTGTCAGATTTTTTGCAACCCCATAAACTTTACAGTCCATGGAATTCTCTAGGCCAGAATACTGGAATAGGTAGCCTTTCCCTTATCCAGGGGATCTTCCCAACTCAGGGATCGAACCCAAGTCTCCTGCATTACAGGTGGATTCTTTACCAACTGAGCTCTCACAGAATCCTAATCAGTTCAGTTCAGTCCCTCAGCCATGTCCCACTCCTTCCGACCCCATGGATTGCAGCACGCCAGGCTTCCCTGTCCATCAACAACTCCAGGAGCCTACTCAAACTCATGTCCATCAGGTCAGTGATACCATCCAACCATCTCATCCCATGTTGTTCCCTTCTCTTCCTGCCTTCCATCTTGTCCAGCATCAGGGTGTTTTCTAATGAGTCAGCTCTTCACACCAGGTGGCCAAAGTATCAGAGCTTCAGCTTCAGCATCAGCCCTTCCAATAAATATTCAGGACTGATTTCCTTTAGGATGGACTGGGTTGATCTCCTTGCAGTACAAGGGACTCTCAAGAGTCTTCTACAACACCACCACAGTTCAGAAGCATTGGTTCTTCAGTGCTCAGCTTTCTTTATAGTCCAACTCTCACATCCATACATGACTACTGGACAAACCAAAGCTTTGACTAGATGAACCTTTGTTGGCAAAGTAATGTCTCTGTTTTTTAATATGCTGTCTAGGTTGGTCATAGTTTTTCTTCCAAGGAGCAAACGTCTTTTAATTTCATGGCTGCAGTCACCATCTGATGTGATTTTGGAGCCCCCAAAAATAAAGAAAAGAGAATAGAATGACAAACCACTTCATTATTCCTGCCTTGAGAACCCCATGAACAGTATGAAAAGAGAATCCTAATGGATGAATAAATTCTAGCATCAGTCTCTTCAAAATAGTCTAATGTAGAGTGGTGGTTTAGTCACTCAGTCATGTCCGACTCTTGCGGCTCCATGGACTGTAGCTCACCAAGCTCTTCTGTCTATGGGATTTGCCAGGCAAGAATACTGGAGTGGATTGCTATTTTCTTCTCCAAAAGTAGAGTGGTAGGTGTCAAATAGAAACATTATAATAATTTCTAATTTTTTAAATAACTGCATAACAGAAAAGATTATATTTTAACTTCATCCAAATTCATGGGGAGAAGTATTGAAGCAATGGGGAGTATGTGAGCACACACAAATGCATATTCAGTCTTAAACCATTTTAATAACTGACAATAACAGTTCTAAATATAAGCTTTTAAATTAATACAGTGAAATATGCTTAATGCCCCCAAGGGATCAAAAAACAATGTTTTCCCAAATAATATTTGAAATAATAGAATTATCTTATATGATTTAATGCAAATGATACAACTTTATCAAACTAGATAATTTGTATTTGAATAGCAGTCTAAAATGTCTCATTACCTTCCCGTGAATTGTTTAATATTGACCTTCACTTAGCCAACGACATTGATTTATTTCTTGAGCTCTGAGTTATGGGAAAAACCTTTATTGAACATAATCCTACCTCTATTCTTTTCCATTGTGCTATATTCCAAACCTAACAGAAAGAACAAAGAAATCAAGGTGCCCGGGTACTAAAGTCCCCTAGAAAGAGGAGATATTGAGCGTGATTTTTGAGTGTACTTTATAATTTCTGAAATAAAACTAACAGCAACATAATAAATTTAGTATCCTACATGTGGAGTTCATTTAGGAAAGCAAACATTTCCAAGACTCATAGTCAATGAAACCTTGACAAGCTCTAACTGTTAACACAGTGAGCTCTTAGAAATATTCATTTCAGATCAATTTTTAAACCAGACAATGAAAAAATCAAATGTTTAAAACAGTATTTCCCTTATTTTATATAGTATTACCTACTTTACAAGAAAAATAAATCACCTAATTAATTCTCATGTATCAGGAAAAACCTGATAATCACTTAGGAAAATTAAGTGACTTGTTGAATTTTAACTGTTATTAAGCAATGCAGGCAGGGGTAGGCCCCAGGTTTCCCAATAACATCTCTAGAGTTCTTTACACTATACCTTCTAGCTTATCACAGATTTAGACTATGATCATGGAGCTTAATAACATACCTTTGTATCAAGAGTTGGAGAAGGCAGTGGCACCCCACTCCAGTACTCTTGCCTGGAAAATCCCATGGACGGAGGATCCTGGAAGGCTGCAGTCCATGGGGTCATGAAGAGTCGGACACGACTGAGCTACTTCACTTTCACTTTTCACTTTCATGCATTGGAGAAGGAAATGGCAACCCACTCCAGTGTTCTTGCCTGGAGAAGCCCAGGAATGGCGGAGCCTGGTGGGCTGCCGTCTATGGGGTCATGCAGAGTCAGACGCGACTGAAGCGACTTAGCAGCAACAGCAGCAGTATGAAGAGTAGAGGGTGCCCATCTAGCCTTTTGTTTATTTATATTGGAGGATAATTGCTTTACAATGTTGTGTTGGTTTCTGCACATCAGTCACAATTATCTCCTCCCTCTTGAGCCTCCCTCCTACCACCACCCCATCCAACCCCGCTAGGTCATCATAGAGCACCAGACTAGGCTCCTTATGTTATATATCAGCTTCCCACTAGCTATTTATTTCACACATGGTAACGTATAAGTGTCAGTGCTACTTTCTCAATTCATCCCACCCTGCTAAAGCTACCAAGGAGAAAGTAAAGTCCATTTTTGCACAATGGGACGTGGATGGAGCATTTGTTAGTGCTTTCTTGGCATCTACTCGAACTCTTCTGCAGTAAGTTTGAGATTTTTATTTGATGAAGATGTGCTTCTGGGAATACTGAATCTTCCCAGCTCCATTTTTAGAGCAAGTGTCCTCAGGTAAGCCAAGCAGCACCTCTTTTCCTGTTTCCAGTGATTGGTTCTGTTTGTGGCATCTAAGTTGACTCAATCAGTATGAAACCAAGGGATTTGCTATGAATGATGATGTAACCAAAAAATAATGTATCCTTGAAACCTGGGGTCACCAGAGGAACATCATTCAAAATAAAGTCAATATAATTTAAGGTAAATCAGAGAGATAGAAACTGAACCCTTAATGATATCACTGAGCCTTGTGTGACCTACTTCAGTTACATGAGCCAGTAAGTTATTTAGGCAAATTCAAGTCAAGCTTTTTAGTTATTGCCAACCAAAAGTGTTCTGATTATTGAAGAATTCCTCAGTTCTGAACTGGAAGTAGTTCCAGTCATTCTCAGTTATCCATCCATACATTTAATTTTCACTTTCATGCATTGGAGAAGGAAATGGCAACCCACTCCAGTGTTCTTGCCTGGAGAAGCCCAGGAATGGCGGAGCCTGGTGGGCTGCCGTCTATGGGGTCATGCAGAGTCAGACGCGACTGAAGCGACTTAGCAGCAACAGCAGCAGTATGAAGAGTAGAGGGTGCCCATCTAGCCTTTTGTTTATTTATATTGGAGGATAATTGCTTTACAATGTTGTGTTGGTTTCTGCACATCAGTCACAATTATCTCCTCCCTCTTGAGCCTCCCTCCTACCACCACCCCATCCAACCCCGCTAGGTCATCATAGAGCACCAGACTAGGCTCCTTATGTTATATATCAGCTTCCCACTAGCTATTTATTTCACACATGGTAACGTATAAGTGTCAGTGCTACTTTCTCAATTCATCCCACCCTGCTAAAGCTACCAAGGAGAAAGTAAAGTCCATTTTTGCACAATGGGACGTGGATGGAGCATTTGTTAGT
The DNA here is from genome assembly GCA_006410635.1 of Cephalophus harveyi. NCBI lineage: Eukaryota > Metazoa > Chordata > Mammalia > Artiodactyla > Bovidae > Cephalophus > Cephalophus harveyi. The sequence goes on along the minus strand of SJYT01044607.1, from coordinate 12,425 downwards.
GCTTTCTTGGCATCTACTCGAACTCTTCTGCAGTAAGTTTGAGATTTTTATTTGATGAAGATGTGCTTCTGGGAATACTGAATCTTCCCAGCTCCATTTTTAGAGCAAGTGTCCTCAGGTAAGCCAAGCAGCACCTCTTTTCCTGTTTCCAGTGATTGGTTCTGTTTGTGGCATCTAAGTTGACTCAATCAGTATGAAACCAAGGGATTTGCTATGAATGATGATGTAACCAAAAAATAATGTATCCTTGAAACCTGGGGTCACCAGAGGAACATCATTCAAAATAAAGTCAATATAATTTAAGGTAAATCAGAGAGATAGAAACTGAACCCTTAATGATATCACTGAGCCTTGTGTGACCTACTTCAGTTACATGAGCCAGTAAGTTAGTTAGGCAAATTCAAGTCAAGCTTTTTAGTTATTGCCAACCAAAAGTGTTCTGATTATTGAAGAATTCCTCAGTTCTGAACTGGAAGTAGTTCCAGTCATTCTCAGTTATCCATCCATACATTTAAAAAGAAACCACACCTAGGGATATGAACAAAAGTTCCTCAGGCTATTGTCAGTGAGCATACAGATTTCTTGATTTCTAGAATTCTCAGTAAAGTCACAGGACTGGATAGCACTTCTGTAGAAAGAATATTTTTTTCTCTTAATTTACACTCTAGACTTAGTTCACCCAACTAACCTTAACTGCTTGTCTTTTTAAATAGGTAGGACTTATTTTCAAGACCTTAAGTTCAGTTCAGTTCAGTCTCTCAGTCATGTCTGATTCTTTGTGACCCCATGGACTGCAACATGCCAGGCCTCCCTGTCCAGGACCAAATCCTGGAGTTTACTCAAACTCATGTCCATTGAGGCGTTAATGTTCATTAATACTTTCTGATTAAAATAATAATGACTGGTCCTTAAACTGCAATATATAACAAATTCCTTGAGCTTATTTTCCTTATAATTTATTAAATCTTCCCCCTACATTTTGCATGTGTGTGTGTATGTGTGTGTGTATGCTCAGTCATGTCTGGCTCTTTGCGATCCCATGTACTGTAGCAGTCCAGGCTTCCCTGTCTTTCACTATCTCCTGGACTTTGCTCAGATTCATGTCTGTTGAGTTGGTGATGCCATCCAACCATCTCATCCTCTGCTGCCCTCTTCTCCTTTGCCTTCAGTCTTTCCGTTTCCACTGAGTCTTTTCCAGTGAGTCCAGTGAGTCTTTGTAGTGACTTGGCTTTTCACATCAGGTATCCCAAGTATTGGAACTTTAGATTTAGCATCAGTCCTTCCAATTAATATTCAGGATTGATTTCCTTTAGGATTGACTGGCTTGATCTCCTTGCTGTTCAAGGGACTCTCNTTTCCGTTTCCACTGAGTCTTTTCCAGTGAGTCCAGTGAGTCTTTGTAGTGACTTGGCTTTTCACATCAGGTATCCCAAGTATTGGAACTTTAGATTTAGCATCAGTCCTTCCAATTAATATTCAGGATTGATTTCCTTTAGGATTGACTGGCTTGATCTCCTTGCTGTTCAAGGGACTCTCCAGAGTCTAACCCAGCAACACAGTTCAAAAGCATTTGTTAAATTCTTACATCAATTTCATTCTTATAGAACAAGCAAAGCAAGATTTTTGAGAGAAAAAAACATAAATTGAAAAATATATTGAGATATTAACTCATTATATGTCAATGAATACCTATCATTTACCTTGACATGCAAAGCTATTAACATCAATAATAACTATTATTTAATGCCACCACTTATTGGGGACTTAATGATTAGGCATTGTTCTCTGTGCTTCAGCTATGTTAACAATTAATTTAACACTTCCAATAGCCCTATGAGACACACATTATAATTAGATGTATTTAAGATAATAAAACTAAATGTGTTGAGTTTCTAAACAGAATTTTTTAAGATTCTTGACATAGATGTACACTACTAGTGAGTGTCTGTGCCAGCATTGGAACCATGGTGGTCCAATAAATGCCATAAAATCCGGGAGCACACACCATTTGTCCTATAGGAAGTACAAAAGACTCCAAAAAATAGGATGTGAAACTGCTTAAATACATGCCTGCAAAATGCATTCCATACTGCACTGTCTGCCTCCTCTCCATGTCTATTCTCTGCCAGTTCCTAATCCCAGCAACACTTGCCACGCTTGTTTTTCCCCGAAAACTTGTCTATGTCATCTCTAGTTGTGTGTGTTTCTGTTTTATACTCTACTTTCTTGAATCCTATTTGTGGATTTTTCCTCTTCCTGGCACAGCACAAATGCACGGGAGAGCCCTGAGGATCTGATTTCTATACTCCGGCTTTGTGATTCTGGATCTTTGACAAGTTTTATAAAAGTAACATCATCAGTCACCAAAGAGGCCTCTACATTCCAAATTGCAGGATTGGGTTAGCTCCAGTTTTCAGTGCTCTTGATTTATGGGATCTTAAACAACCTAGATAGCATATTCAAAAGCAGAGATATTACTTTGCCCACTAAGGTCCGTCTAGTCAAGGCTATGGTTTTTCCAGTAGGCATGTATGAATGTGAGAGTTGGACTATGAAGAAGGCTGAGCGCCGAAGAATTGATGCGTTTGAACTGTGGTGTTGGAGAAGACTCTCGAGAGTCCCTTGGACTGCAAGGAGATCCAACCAATCCATTCTGAAGGAGATCAGCCCCAGGATTTCTTTGGAAGGAAAGATGGTAAAGCTGAAACTCCAGTACTTTGGCCACCTCATGCGAAGAGTTGACTCATTGGAAAAGACTCTGATGCTGGGAGGGATTTGGGGCAGGTGGAGAAGTGGACGACAGGATGAGATGGCTGGATGGCACCACTGACTCGATGAACGCGAGTCTGAGTGAACTCCGGGAGTTGGTGATGGACAGGGAGGCCTGGTGTGCTGCGATTCATGGGGTCGCAAAGAGTCGGACACAACTAAGCGACTGAAATGAACTGAACTAAAACATGTCAAGTGGGTGCTAATTGTCTAGAAAAGTTCCAGGGGAGTGGTCATTTAAGATAGTGCTTTACCTTTCCAGAGCTAATTAGCCCTTATAATAAGTTTTGCCCAGTTCTTCACAGGGCTTCCCAGACTTACCTCAGTATTTTTAATTGAAATCTTAGAATGAGCGGAGTTTGAACCAAAGTATATCTTCAGTCAAGGCTTAACTAGCAAACATATCCCAGCTGTATACCAGAACCTTGAAAATCAACTCCTTCCCTAAAGGACTGGTGTTGCAACATATTTGTTATAGCAGCAATTTGAAAGGGAATAGAAATCTTTAAGTTTATATTGCACCTATTTGAAAATCCATATAATTATGTTTTTGTAAAGTTTACAAGAAATGATTTTTACTGAATTGTTTTACGAATATTTTTGCTGACTATAATTGTATGGCTACATTGCAATGTTATCCAGCTACTTGGCTGCAAATTCTGGAATGACTTGAACAGGAAAACAAATGACCTAACTGAGAGCAGAACTGAATTTATTTGGCCGATGATCAGGGCCTTGTTTTTTAAGGCTGTTAGAATTCCCTTGTCAATATGTTTATCAAGTAACTGTGCTTTTAACACCTAGAAGGATATGATCATGCATGCGTCTTTAAAAGGAAAGATTCTGTTAAGATTGCCATTAAAATGACTATCAACTTTAAAATGATTGATGTTTAGTAGATGTCTTAATTCTTTATCTCAGAACTTCTAAAAATGTAAAATGACAAGATCCTTAATACCAGACTACAATCTCACTGCTATTGCCATGTGGAATGATAATCAGAGTCAGTCAAAAATGATCTATTATTGTGGTAACTAAAATACATCCTTGGTGCCAACTTGCAAAATAGAAAAAACAGGAAAGAAAAAAAATAACCAAGACAAACTTTGGGTTTAAAAACATTAGAAAAAAAATTCTATTTGCTCAAATCTTTCCCTTGAATTTGTAATTATGTAATTTGTTATAATTTGCTATTATTAACATTATTTTGGAGAAAAAAAAGTCAAGACATTTTTTTCTTCCTACATACTTTCACCCACACTTCTTTGATTATATGCTCTAAAATAACCATAGCTGCCAGTAGAGACTTAGGGATTTTATAAATATCAATCAATGTCACAGCTAGAAGGAGATGAATCAAAGAACACAGCAATAAATCCTGAAATGCCTTTTCTATGACACTAGTCAGCAGGCAATGGCACCTCACTCNTATGAGACACACATTATAATTAGATGTATTTAAGATAATAAAACTAAATGTGTTGAGTTTCTAAACAGAATTTTTTAAGATTCTTGACATAGATGTACACTACTAGTGAGTGTCTGTGCCAGCATTGGAACCATGGTGGTCCAATAAATGCCATAAAATCCGGGAGCACACACCATTTGTCCTATAGGAAGTACAAAAGACTCCAAAAAATAGGATGTGAAACTGCTTAAATACATGCCTGCAAAATGCATTCCATACTGCACTGTCTGCCTCCTCTCCATGTCTATTCTCTGCCAGTTCCTAATCCCAGCAACACTTGCCACGCTTGTTTTTCCCCGAAAACTTGTCTATGTCATCTCTAGTTGTGTGTGTTTCTGTTTTATACTCTACTTTCTTGAATCCTATTTGTGGATTTTTCCTCTTCCTGGCACAGCACAAATGCACGGGAGAGCCCTGAGGATCTGATTTCTATACTCCGGCTTTGTGATTCTGGATCTTTGACAAGTTTTATAAAAGTAACATCATCAGTCACCAAAGAGGCCTCTACATTCCAAATTGCAGGATTGGGTTAGCTCCAGTTTTCAGTGCTCTTGATTTATGGGATCTTAAACAACCTAGATAGCATATTCAAAAGCAGAGATATTACTTTGCCCACTAAGGTCCGTCTAGTCAAGGCTATGGTTTTTCCAGTAGGCATGTATGAATGTGAGAGTTGGACTATGAAGAAGGCTGAGCGCCGAAGAATTGATGCGTTTGAACTGTGGTGTTGGAGAAGACTCTCGAGAGTCCCTTGGACTGCAAGGAGATCCAACCAATCCATTCTGAAGGAGATCAGCCCCAGGATTTCTTTGGAAGGAAAGATGGTAAAGCTGAAACTCCAGTACTTTGGCCACCTCATGCGAAGAGTTGACTCATTGGAAAAGACTCTGATGCTGGGAGGGATTTGGGGCAGGTGGAGAAGTGGACGACAGGATGAGATGGCTGGATGGCACCACTGACTCGATGAACGCGAGTCTGAGTGAACTCCGGGAGTTGGTGATGGACAGGGAGGCCTGGTGTGCTGCGATTCATGGGGTCGCAAAGAGTCGGACACAACTAAGCGACTGAAATGAACTGAACTAAAACATGTCAAGTGGGTGCTAATTGTCTAGAAAAGTTCCAGGGGAGTGGTCATTTAAGATAGTGCTTTACCTTTCCAGAGCTAATTAGCCCTTATAATAAGTTTTGCCCAGTTCTTCACAGGGCTTCCCAGACTTACCTCAGTATTTTTAATTGAAATCTTAGAATGAGCGGAGTTTGAACCAAAGTATATCTTCAGTCAAGGCTTAACTAGCAAACATATCCCAGCTGTATACCAGAACCTTAAAAATCAACTCCTTCCCTAAAGGACTGGTGTTGCAACATATTTGTTATAGCAGCAATTTGAAAGGGAATAGAAATCTTTAAGTTTATATTGCACCTATTTGAAAATCCATATAATTATGTTTTTGTAAAGTTTACAAGAAATGATTTTTACTGAATTGTTTTACGAATATTTTTGCTGACTATAATTGTATGGCTACATTGCAATGTTATCCAGCTACTTGGCTGCAAATTCTGGAATGACTTGAACAGGAAAACAAATGACCTAACTGAGAGCAGAACTGAATTTATTTGGCCGATGATCAGGGCCTTGTTTTTTAAGGCTGTTAGAATTCCCTTGTCAATATGTTTATCAAGTAACTGTGCTTTTAACACCTAGAAGGATATGATCATGCATGCGTCTTTAAAAGGAAAGATTCTGTTAAGATTGCCATTAAAATGACTATCAACTTTAAAATGATTGATGTTTAGTAGATGTCTTAATTCTTTATCTCAGAACTTCTAAAAATGTAAAATGACAAGATCCTTAATACCAGACTACAATCTCACTGCTATTGCCATGTGGAATGATAATCAGAGTCAGTCAAAAATGATCTATTATTGTGGTAACTAAAATACATCCTTGGTGCCAACTTGCAAAATAGAAAAAACAGGAAAGAAAAAAAATAACCAAGACAAACTTTGGGTTTAAAAACATTAGAAAAAAAATTCTATTTGCTCAAATCTTTCCCTTGAATTTGTAATTATGTAATTTGTTATAATTTGCTATTATTAACATTATTTTGGAGAAAAAAAAGTCAAGACATTTTTTTCTTCCTACATACTTTCACCCACACTTCTTTGATTATATGCTCTAAAATAACCATAGCTGCCAGTAGAGACTTAGGGATTTTATAAATATCAATCAATGTCACAGCTAGAAGGAGATGAATCAAAGAACACAGCAATAAATCCTGAAATGCCTTTTCTATGACACTAGTCAGCAGGCAATGGCACCTCACTCCGGTACTCTTGCCTGGAAACTCCCATAGATGGAGGATCCTGTTAGGCTGCAGTCCATGGGGTTGTGAAGAGTCGGACACAACTGAGCGACTTCACTTTCACTTTTCACTTTCATGCATTGGAGAAGGAAATGGCAACCCACTCCAGTGTTCTTGCCTGGAGAATCCCAGGGACGGGGGAGCCTGGTGGGCTGCCGTCTCTGGGGTCACACAGAGTTGGACACGACTGAAGCGACTTAGCAGCAGCAGTAGCAGTCAGTTATTTCATTAAGGAAGCTTGTAGATTTAAAAGTTTACATCTTTAAAAAGATTACATCATAATTTAAAAGAAGGGTAGACAAGGGTTATAGAGATGAGGAAAGGAAGGGGGGAAAATAGATTCTTCCAATATCTTATTTGAAAAGACATTTAGGTATGACCCTAACTTTGCTTTTTCACCTTCAGGTCAAACCAGCACAACTCTTGAATTCAAGAAATTCTAGTGAACTGAAACAGAAATAGCTGAGTGTTTGTGTTTGTAGATTGGAAGCAGATGGAACAATTTGTTCAAATAATCTGCTAGTCTCTGGTCTCAACTGAATTCTCACATGCTCTAATGTGTGGGGGTAAGTTTGATAATTGGGGTTTCTGATATCTTCCCCTCTTTAAAAAGCATTATTTAGTATAGGAACCAAGGGATGTGGAAGAGTATCCAAACAAGTTGCAAGTAGCTGTTTCAAAAGAGGTAATCCAAAGAGGGAGGAAGTGAGGATAATAGTGCTTTTAAGTTATTTGTCTTTTCACTCCAGGTCTGAAATGGTAGGAACATGGCAGGTTGTTTCCTGACTCACAACAGAAATGGAATAAGCAAAGGACCCTTGTATTCTCCGTAGCGAATAAAGTGTTGTTGAAAGTGAAAGTGTTAGTCGCTCAGTCTTGTCTGACTCTTTGCAACCCCCTGAACTATAGTCCACCATGCTCTTCTGTCCATGGGACTGTCTAGGCTAGAATACTGGAGTGGGTTGCCATTTCCTTCTCCAGGGGCTCTTCCAGACCCAGGGATTGAACCCGAGTCTCCTGCATTGAAAGCAGATTCTTTTCCATCTGAAACACTAGTTGTTTGCCCCTAAAGTGTTATTAAAGTTTCCTGAAGGAAATGGCAATCCACTCCAGTATTCTTGCCTGGAGAATCCCATGGACGGAGAAGCCTAGTAGGTTACAGTCCACGGGGTCGCAAAGAGTCGGACACGACTGAGCGACTTCACCTATATCTACAGCACTGAGCCTAGACAGCATAGAAGTCTATTCTTGAAAGTTGCAAACACACTGCAGTTTCTACTAGTAAAACAATACTTCCTGTGGACCCTTCAGATGACCTTAAATGTCTCCCATGAAATCCTGTATATCTTGGAATCTATACAGGTCAGTGTTATTTTTACTAATTGCCTCAAGAAGGAAAACTGAAGAGAGCTAATAGGTTATCTCTAGAATGGTTTCTCAAAATTGCGTTAGTTTTAAGCTTTCAATAGTTGACTCAAGAAAGCAAGCCAGTGTCTCACTATAGGACCGTGTATACCTACCTTACACATGTGCTGGGAGTTCGGTGTACAAACTCTTAGCACAGTGTGGACTTTTATATTCCACAGGGCCCCCTGTGGAATGTTTTTAATATCATCTTTGCCTAAAACTGAGATTATCATGGAAACACGATCATTTTCTGCCACCAGTACTTGAAATATGCAATTCCCTTGATAAAACTAGCAAATCCTTTTCACACATCCTATCTCCTCAACAGGTAAAATGATGTCATGTGGTTTGAGACATCCAAGAGCAATCAACACAGAGAGAGAGATCTGGAAAGTTACTGTATAGCTCTATTACCTGGATATCGGTTTCTCTTTGACTCTGGAAGAGTCAACAGCCTTCTGTAAATGAAGTGAAGATCTCAAATTTACCTAAGTAGTATTAAATTAGATACTTCCATATGACATGGCTAATCCCCAGAGGTATCCATATTTCATTAAATTCCAACCTACCTAACCTTCATGAAATAAATAAAGTTTCAATATCAGGAAGAAAATATAAATTTATACAACCAAATAAAGTGATTCAGAGATAATTCTTAGAATTTTTGTAAAGCAATTCAAAATAATTAAAACAGATTCTTTCATAACAGATTTCAAAGGGAGCCTTTGGATTTAGTCTCCCAGAGCCAATATTCTATTTGAAAAGCCTCTAATTCACAATGAAAACTGCTGTATTGATGATTAGGTGAAGTATTTCATTTGAATTGATAGTTTTGGAAGATATCTTTGAATTTTTTTATGGTTCTAGGATTTCTATCATTTTATCTATTTAAAATGCATAATTTCCTTAAGTTGAAAAAGCCAAATTGGGCAATTCTTACAACTATAATTTTTCTTCTTCCCCTGAAAGGTAAATTCAGTCCTTCTACGCTATTTGTTCTTCACAATGAAAACTGCTGTATTGATGATTAGGTGAAGTATTTCATTTGAATTGATAGTTTTGGAAGATATCTTTGAATTTTTTTATGGTTCTAGGATTTCTATCATTTTATCTATTTAAAATGCATAATTTCCTTAAGTTGAAAAAGCCAAATTGGGCAATTCTTACAACTATAATTTTTCTTCTTCCCCTGAAAGGTAAATTCAGTCCTTCTACGCTATTTGTTCTAGAAGCTTTTAAGGTAGTCTCAAAACACAGTTTAATTTACTGTCATGAAGAGAAGTCCTTATCCCACCCCAGGTTATAAATATTCCTTTTATATGTTGAATATCACCTTAATATTATGCTAAGCTTCTTTTGCAACAGGTTATAAGAATGAATAATTCAATTTAATATATTTCAGGGGAAGTAAGATTTTAGACACAATTATGCCACAACTGTGTCTAACCTCATTCCCATCAAGAAAATGGCTAGTAATAGAATAATCTCTTCACTGTGCTCATTGATCTTGCCTTGATTCCACAAATAGATTCTGACTGTGTTCCAGCATGAGCAGTCTTGTAATAGATCCTATGCTGTTAATGCATCAACAAAGCATGTTCCATAATATTATTCTAAAACTCAAACCCAGAAGAAGTTTCTGGCAGCTAAAATTCCATCACTATATGTCATAATGCATCAATTAGCTCCATCCTTGTATTTTTATAACATCTAAATAATTTACAAGCTATTTTAGATTAATACCTATATCAAGTAGACAAAACAAGAGTCCTCTTGAATGTTAGTGGCTTTCATTACTTAAAAAAATGACAAGGTTCAGTATAAAAAAAGCAAATTAAATTGTTGTCTAATTTTCACCAGGAAGAATAATTTTGTATCATTTTCCAAAGAATTTGGCAGTGAAAATGTTCAATTTTGAAAATAAAAATGGCCCTGTCCCCAACTTCTGCTATAATTCATTTCTATTCGGAAATAAAATAGCCTTTGACCACTTGGTTTTAATTCTTTATAATTCAGTTCAGTTCAATTCAGTTCAGTCACTCATTGTGTCTGACTCTTTGTGACCCCATGAATCAGAACACGCCAGGCCTCCCTGTCCATCACCAACTCCAGGAGTTCACCCAAACCCATGTCCATCGAGTTGGTGATGCCATCCAGCAATCTCATCCTCTGTCGTCACCTTCTCCTCCTGCCACCAATCCCTCCCAGCATCAGGGTCTTTTCCAATGAGTCAACTCTTCACATGAGGTGGCCAAAGCATTGGAGTTTCAGCTTCAGCATCAGTCCTTCCAATGAAAACACAGGACTGATCTCCTTTAGAATGGACTGGTTGGATCTCCTTGCAGTCCAAGGGACTCTCAAGAGTCTTCTCCAACACCACAACTCAAAAGCATCAATTCTTCAGTGCTCAGCTTTCTTCACAGTCCAACTCTCATATCCATACATGACCACTGGAAAAACCATAGCCTTGACTAGACGAACCTTTGGTGGCAAAGTAATATCTCTGTTTTTCAATATGCTCTCTAGATTGGTCATAGCTGTTCTTCTAAGATGCAAGCATCTTTTAATTTCATGGATGCAATCACCATCTGCAGTGATTGTGGAGCCCAAGAAAATAAAGTCTGACACTGTTTCCACTGTTTCTCCATCTATTTGCCATGAAGTGATGGGACTGGGTGCCAAGATCTTAGTTTTCTGAATGTTGAGTTTTAAGCCAACTTTTTCACTCTCCTCTTTCACTCTCATCAAGAGACTCTTTAGTTCTTCTTCAATTTATGCCATAAGAGTGGTATTATCTGTGTATCTGAGGTTATTGATATTTTTTCCCAGCAATCTTGATTTCAGTTTGTGCTTCAACTAGTCCAGCATTTCTCATGATGTACACTGCATATAAGTTAAATAAACAGGTTGACAACATACAGCCTTGGTACTCTGTTCCATATTTGGAACCAGTCTGTTTTTCCATGTCCAGTTCAGAACACCATACAGATTTCTCAGGATTCAGGTGAGGTGGTCCAGTATTCCCATCTCTTTAATAATGTTCCACAGTTTGTTGTGATCCACACAGTCAAAGGCTTTGTCATAGTCAATAAAGCAGAAGTAGATGTTTTACTGGAACTCTCTTGCTTTTTTGATGATCCAGTGGATGTTGGCAATTTGGTCTCTGGTTCTTATGCCTTTTCTAAATCCAGCTTGAACATCTGGAACTTCATGGTTCACATACTATTGAAGTCTGGTTTGTAGAATTTTGAGCATTACTTTACTGGCGTGTGAGATAAGTACAATCATGATGTAGCTTGAGCATTCTTTTTCATTGCATTTGTTCAGGATTGAAATGAACATTGACCTTTTCCAGTCCTTTGGCAACTGTTGAGTTTTCCAAATTCGCTGTCACATTGAGTGCAACATTTTCACAGCATCATCTTTAGGATTTGAAATAGCTCAACTGAAATTCCATCACCTCCACTAGCTTTGTTTATAGTGATGCTTTCTAAGGCCCACCTGACTTTGTATTCCAGGATGTCTGTCTCTAGGTGAGTGATCACATATTGTGGTTACCTGTGTAATTAAGATCTTTTTTGTATAGTTCTTCTGTGTATTCTTGCCAGCTCTTTTTAGAATCATCTGCTTCTGTTACGCCCATACTATTTCTGTCCTTTATCAAACCCATCTTTGCATGAAATGTTCCCTTGGTATCTCTAATTTTCTTGAAGAGATTTCTAGTCTTTTCATTCTACTGTTTTCCTTTTTTTCTTTGCATTGATCACCAAGGAAGTCTTTCTCATCTCCCTTGCTATTCTTTGTAACTCTGCATTCAAATGGATATATCTTTCTTTTTCCCTTTTGCCTTTTGCTTCTCTTCTTTTCTCAGCTATTATCAAATAGCTCATCAGACAACCATTTTGCCTTTTTACATTTATTTTACTTGGGAATGGTCTTGATCTGTGCCTTCTGTACAATGTCACGAACCTCCATCCACAGTTCTTTAGGAACTCTGTCTATCACATCTAATCCCTTGAATCTATTTGTCACGTCCAGTGTATAATCGTAAGGGATTTGATTTATGTCATACCTGAATGGTCCAGTGAGTGGTTTTCCCTACTTTCTTCAATTTAAGTCTCAATTAGGCAATAAGGAATTCATGATCTGAGCCTGGTCTTGTTTTTGCTGATTGTACAGAGTTTCTCCATCTTTGGTTTCTAAGAATAAAATCAATCTGATTTCAGTATTGATTATATCATGATGTCCATGTGTAGAGCCTTTTCTTGTATTGTTGGAAGAGGGTGTTTGCTATGACCAGTGTGTTCTCTTGGCAAAACTCTTATTAGCCTTTGCCCTGCTTCATTCTGTACTCCAAGGCCAAATTTGTCTGTTTACTCCCAGATGTTTCTTGACTTCCTACTTTTGCATTCCAGTCC
>SJYT01044594.1:0-78311 GCA_006410635.1 Cephalophus harveyi | reverse complement strand
CCCATGAAGTGATGGGACCAGATGCCATGATCTTCGTTTTCTGAATGTTGAGCTTTAGGCCAACTTTTTCACTATCCAGTTTCACTTTCATCAAGAGGCTTTTTAGTTCCTCTTCACTTTCTGCCCTAAAGGGTGGTATCATTTGCATATCTGAGGTTATTGATATTTCTCCGGGCAATCTTGATTCCAGCTTGTGCTTCTTCCAGCCCAGCATTTCTCATGATGTACTCTGCATATAAGTTAAATAAGCAGGGTGACAATATACAGCCTTGACGGACTTCTTTTCCTATTTGGAACCAGTCTGTTGTTCCATGTCCAGTTCTAACTGTTGCTTCCTGACCTACATACAGATTTCTCAAGAGGCAGGTTAAGTGGTCTGGTATTCCCATCTCTTTCAGAATTTTCCACAGTTTATTGTGATCCACACAGTCAAAGGCTTTGGCATAGTCAATAAAGCAGAAATAGATGTTTTTCTGGAACTCTCTTGCTTTTTCCATGATCCAATGCTGCTAAGTCACTTCAGTCGTGTCCGACTCTGTGCGACCCCATAGACGGCAGCCCACCAGGCTCCCCCGTCTCTGGGATTCTCCAAGCAAGAACACTGGAGTGGGCTGCCATTTCCTTCTCCCATGTATGAAAGTGAAAAGTGAAAGTGAAGTCGCTATAGTGAAGTACAAATTTTTACATTGCTTGTAAACTTCTACAAAATCTTTACTCTCCATTTTTTTTGAGACAAGAAAATGCAAATGATAAAGCTTAAATAGTCTAATGAACCCTCATTTTAGCATTTAATGGAGAGTCAATGAATGGAAAATAATTGTTTCAGTTTTAAGAAACTTGAAGATGCTTCTTTGGCCTTCAAGCGCACACTAGCTCTGCCTGCTCTGTGTTGCAATGACTCCCATTTTGTCTTCCTTTCGTGTGTTCTCTGTCTCACCCAGATTTCCCTTCCTCTTCTTTAGCACACAGAAGAAACCAATACAGCAAGAGTGAGTGAGTGAGTGAGGTCGCTCAGTCGTGTCCAACTCTTTGCGACCCCGTGGACCGTAGCCGACCAGACTCCTCCATCCATGGGATTTTCCAGGCAAGGATACTGGAGTGGGTTGCCATTTCCTTCTCCAGGAGATCTTCCCGACACAGGGATTGAACCCAGGTCTCCCACATTGTAAGCAGTGGCTTTACCATCTGAGCCACCAGGGAAGCTCAAATATGGCATAGATAATGTCAAATTCTTTCCAGATCCAATTTGAAATTTTCCAAAAGTTATTTCTTTTAAATCATTGTAATTATTAACCAAAATATTTTCGTAGCATTCATCAGTCTGAAAAGATGTACAAAGACAGAGTTTAGGGGTTAAGTTTTAACCCTGTGCACCCATTGTAACTTCATCACAAGCCAGGTTCTGGCTGTATCAAGCTGAACGCTCTTCTGGAAGAACAAAGTCTAGTTGCAAATGTCATGATGCAAGTCTGTGCCTTTGTCTCTTTTGCTTAAGTCTGAATAATTTCACTCAACTTGGGTTGATTTTATGCTTTTCTATACTCCTTAACAAATTAAAAGTTAACATTCTGCTTCTGTGAAAGACATGGCTCTTATAATCATGAGATGTAAGAGGCTTTGAGTCTTCATTCAGCTCATGAGACCTGTAGCATCTAGCAAACTCCTTTAAGCCAATATGCTAAAGCGAAAATCTTTGACTATAGAAGTGGGTTTTGTTTTGCTCTGTTTTTGTTTAAAGGATGCTAAAAATTCCCAGCAAGAAGGAGAAGAGGGCAGAGTGGTTGGGAATACAGAATACAGCACCGAGCTGCCCAGATAACTAGCGGGTGCATCTGTCCTTGCCTCAGCTTCTCTCTATGAAGTGGCGAACAGTATTCCTCCATCCCTCACGGGTTTGCAGAAGAGCTAAATGAGTTGGCATGTTGAAGGTACTGAGAATAGTGCCTGATACCTAATAAATACTATAGAAAGTGTTAGCCATTGTTATTACTTAAAAGAACATATACTGTGCCACAAACCAATGTTGACGTTAAAAGGATCTTACCTGTGAGTGTCTCAAGGTGAGTGGTGATGATGGCTTAAGCACGAGGTCGTGTCCGACTCTGTGACCCCATGGACTGTAGCGCACCAGGCTCTTCTGTCCATGGGATCCTCCAGGCAAGAGCACTGGAGTGGGCTGCCATTTTCTCCTCCAGGGGATCTTCCCGACTCAGGGAAGGGACCCTCAGTTCTTGCATCGCAGGCATATCCTTTATCCTCTAGTCACCAGGGAAGCCCGATCAAAGTGAGGGGCGCGCATAACGGCGCCCCGACCGAGAGGCAAGGAACCGGATGCGGAGAGCTGCAGCTGCGCTTCGGCTCCTTCCTGTGTGTTTCGTGGCCCAGACTCCAGGACTTGTGCAGAGCTTTCGGCAGAGGCAAGCTGATTTTCTGGAGAAACTATTGAGCCTCCCTCAGTCCATAGCGTCGCTACAAGTCGGACACGACTGAGCGACTTCACTTTCGTGCACTGGAGCAGGAAACGGCAACCCTCTCCAGTGTTCTTGCCTGGGGAATCCCAGGGCCGGGGGAGCCCGGTGGGGTCGCACAGAGTCGGACATGACTGCAGCGACTTGGCAGCAGCAGCAGCAGCAGGCATACAGGTGACGGTGGGACTGACTTCCATCTGAACAGCATGCTTTTTTAAGAGAAAGCCGGCATCTGTAGACCTGCTTGTGGAATTGGCAATAATATTGGATCTTCAGACACATGAACGTAGCAGACTCCTTCATTTCTTAATTCCTTCTGAATTTCTCACAATCATTTTTAATTTTTACTATAGAGCTCTTGCATACCTTTCATTAGATCTAATCATACTTTGATTTTCTGAATGGCAATTTAAATAGTATTATTTAAAAACTTTCAGTGTTGCTGGTACATATACAACAATGAACGTTGTATAGTGACATCTTATCCAGCAAATTTACTGAGTTCATTTTTAAATTTAAATTTATTAATTTTTAATTGGTTTGGGCTCCAAAATCACTGCAGATGGTGACTGCAGCCATGAAATTAAAAGACGCTTACTCCTTGGAAGAAAAGTTATGTCCAACCTAGATAGCATATTCAAAAGCAGAGACATTACTTTGCCGACTAAGGTCCATCTGGTCAAGGCTATGGTTTTTCCTGTGGTCATGTATGGATGTGAGAGTTGGACTGTGAAGAAGGCTGAGTGCCGAAGAATTGATGCTTTTGAACTGTTGTGTTGGAGAAGACTCTTGAGAGTCCCTTGGACTGCAAGGAGATCCAACCAGTCCATTCTGAAAGAGATCAGCCCTGGGATTTCTTTGGAAGGAATGATGCTAAAGCTGAAACTCCAGTCCTTTGGCCACCTCATGCGAAGAGTTGACTCATTGGAAAAGACTCTGATGCTGGGAGGGATTGGGGGCAGGAGGAGAAGGGGACGACCGAGGATGAGATGGCTGGATAGCATCACGGACTGGATGGACATGAGTCTGAGTGAACTCCGGGAGATGGTGATGAACAGGGAGGCCTGGCGTGCTGCAATTCATGGGGTTGCAAAGAGTCAGACACGACTGAGTAACTGAACTGAACTGAATTGGTTGGTGAATGCTTTACAATATTGTGTTTGTTTTTGCCATATATCAACATGTGAATTCATTTTAAAAAATTCTAATAATTTAGAATTATATAATTGTTCTATTTTTATGAGTTTCTCTTTTCTTACCTATTCCAATGTCTCCAGTGCAATTTTATTAATAAATACAGCTAGGCTTGAAAATTTCTTTCCAGGAGATTTTAAATCACATGTTCAACTTAATTAGTAGAAATGTAATTACTGAAATTAAATTTTTATTTGTTTCTTTTTTAGCCTTGGTAATTTGTATCTCCCAGGAATTTATTCAGTTAAAGTTTACTGATATCAGTTCAGTCGCTCAGTCGTGTCTGACTCTTTGCGACCCCATGGACTGCAGCACGCCAGGCTTCCCTGTCCATCACCAACTCCCAGAGTTTACTCAAACTCGTGGCCATCGAGTCAGTGATGCCATCTGACATAAACTTTATTACTGACATAAACTTTGTTTATTGCATCCTCTTAGCATTTTTTAAAATCTGAAGTATTTATAGTGTTACACCATGTTTTATTCCTCACATGGGTAAATTATTAGTTTTTTTAAAAGTAAAGGCTAGTACATTGGTTTGATCTTTTGCTTTGTTTATTTTCTCTATTGTGATAATATTTTCATTTTGTTAATTATTGTTCTTAAATTATTATTTTCTTCCCTCTTATCTTATTTAGGCATGATTTGCTGTTCTTTTCCTAATTTTTGAAGATGGATACTTATATTCAGATTTCCTTCTGATATATGTTTTAAGGATATAAAATTTTCTTTTAAGTATCACTTATCTGCATCCTACTAATTATTACATGTCTTATTTTCTTTAGCATTCCTCTCAAAAGACTTACAAATTTTCGTTATTTTGCCTGTCACTTACTTAGCAATTTATTGTCTAATTTCAGGATTTTGAATTTTCTTATTTTATACAATGGCCTTATAGCTTAATTGCAATGTGGCTGGAGAGCATATTCTGAATGAATTTAATACTTTGAAGTGTTCGGCCATCCTTTATCACCCAATTATAGGTCAGTTTTGATAAATCTGTTTTCTCAGAAATTTTTGACATTTGAAGATTTAGCATCACATATATGTTAATCTGTAGTTTGTTTACTATTTTGATCAGAACTTCTACATCTATACTGATCCTTTGTCAGGCATGTAACCTGCTTTGAAAATAAGATGATTTCTATTACGATTGTGGCTGTGTCTCTCTTGGCTCAGTTCTATCAATTTTTGCCCTACGTATTTTGCAACTATGTCTGGGAGCATAGAAATTTAAAATGCATACGTTTCCTTGATGGAGTGATCCCCCTGCCATCTGCATTCATGGTTCTTGCCTCAGATTTTCCTCTCTGATGGGTCTTGATGGCTAATCTTTATCTTCTGGAAAGCACAAAACTATTCCAGGTTTTAGAGACACTGTCCTAAAATTCATAGCCCTGACTTGGTGTGGCTTTGTTCCAGAGGGGCACAGGTTAAGTGTCAGGCTCTCTGATCCTTCAGGCATCAGTTCAGTTCAGTCGCTCAGTCATTCTGACTCTTTGTGACCCCATGGACTGCAGCACACTGGGCCTCCCTGCCCATCACCAGCTCCCGGAGCTCACCCAAACTCATGGCCATTGAGTCAGTGATGTCATCCAACCATCTCATCCTCTGTCATCCCCCTCTCCTGCCTTTAACCTTTCCCTTTAGTCATAGTGGGATCCTGAAACCTTGCATTTTGATTAATTAGTTTTCAATCAAACATCGTAAAATTGTCAGTCTGGATTTCTTTGTTTCCTATTTACCACCTTCTGCCCCAGCACTTTGGGTTCTCAGAAATATCCCTGACACTACAGTTGGCAAATACTTCAAGGAAACCTCTGCTGTAAAATGCTGACCTACTTCCTGGTAGTAACCTGTTAAGCCCTGGTTGATGCAGAAGCTCTAAAATACTTTCAGGGGTGGATTTCATGTTTTAATTGATTTTTTTTACTTGTCAGTGAAAATTGTGATCTACTACAAGTCTCCCATCTGAGTCAGAAGTGAAAGTCTTAAGACCCAAGCTTTTTTGAAAACCTGGAAATTTTGTGATGAAAAAAATGTGTTAGTTGCTCAGTCATGTCTGACTCTTTGAGAACCTTTGGACTGTAGCCCACAGAGCTCCTCTGTTCATGAAATTCTGTAGTCTAGAATACTGCAGTGAGTAGCTATGCCCTTCTCCAGGCAATCTTCCCAACCCAGGAATCAAACCTGGGACTCCTGCATAGCAGGCAGGCAGATTCTTTGCCATCTGAGCCAGGAAAACCCCTTTGGGCCACAAAAAGAGAACAGTATCATTTCTACATGAGGATACCAGCAATCATACATTCATTACAGTAAAAAAAAAAAAAATGTGTGTTTAGCTACTCTTTTATCTTTTTTAAAGTTTCTGTTCAATGCTAGAGTACAACTAAAGGCATAGGAGTTACAAGTGCTATTATAGGACTTGTCTCTTGTAATTAATCTTTTCTCCACATAAATAGCATATGTAGTTTTGCATTTGTTAGATCAGTTGAATTTTAAGTTTTTAACTCATTTTACAAAGTGTATTGCTTTCAGGAAATGAACACACATAATACTGAACAAAACTCCCCAAAGGTTATTAAATGAGCATCAAACCTCAAAGAAAAGTCACAAGAATCAATGGATGTTAAATGAGAGAACCGAATTGGACCTAGGCTATGCATTATTTACGACAGAGCTAATTTCAAAACTGTATATTTGAAACAGCATATCAACTAGTCAGAACTAAAGGCTGAATGGGTGTAACATTGAAGAAGGATGTTTATGCACAGAGTTCGGCTTTTTCTCCAAGATGCTACCCAGACTTGAAGAAATGGCATTCAAGAGGATGTCTCTTGATGAGAACACCTATAGAGATGGTTATTTGCAAACCCAGTCCACAGCAGTACATGACTCATTTCCAGTGTGCTGTAATTAGAAACAATACTAGTGTCATGCACATTCCATTAGTCACCGGAACTTTCTTTTGTCCCTGTTCAGGCAATCTCTTGTGACCCGAGGCCTGCACACCAGTGCAGGAGACTTTTAATTAAAGCTACGGATTGCAATAATTGTGCAATGAAATATTAGTGGAATGAAAGCCCGTGAATTCCCTGAGCATGCCTACTTTAATAAATGTAAACACAGTGACTTCACAAACAGTCTCATTCACCCTGGCCACGCTGCCAATCACGTGCGTGCATCCTCACTCACTCCAGTCATATTTGACTCTTTGGGACCTCACGAACTATAGCCCATGACAAAGGGGCTCCTTTGTCATGGGATTCTCCAGGCAAGAATACTGGAGTGGGTTGCCATTCCCTACTCCAGGGGATCCTCCCAATCCAGGGATCAAACCTGTGTCTCCTGCATTGGCAGGCAGGTTCTTTATCAGTAGCATCACCTGGGAAGCCACAGATGGGAGCTGTTTACTTGGGATGGAGTGATGGCAGGAGAATGTCCAGTCATAGGAACTCCAGTAGCATCATAAAATACCTGCATTCATTGCAGAGTGACAACCAGTTATCTGCACAGGAGATGTGCATGTGGATGAAGAGAAAGCTTGCGGTCCCCTGGAACGAAGGCAGGCAGAAGACGAGGAAGGCCTCAGGTTCCCAGGAAAGTCCTAAGAATCAGTGTCCAGCTGAAATGTGGGGCACAAATGGAATTTTGAATTTTGATTAGCTGCGTTAAGAAAGTAAAATATAGTAAAGTTACCTTCAGAAATGGCTCAATAAAGGACAGAAATGGTAGGGATGTAACAGAAGCAGAAGATATTAAGAAGAGGTGGCAAGAATACACAGAACTGTACAAAAAAAGTCTTCACAACCCAGATAATCACGATGGTGTCATCACTCACACTCACCTAGAGCCACACATCCTGGAATGTGAAGTCAAGTGGGCCTTAGGAAGCATCACTATGAACAAAGCTAGTGGAGGTGATGGAATTCCAGTTGAGCTGTTTCAAATCCTAAAAGATGATGCTGTGAAAATGCTGTACTCAATATGCCAGCAAATTTGGAAAACTCAGCCGTGGACACAGGACTGGAAAAGGTCAGTTTTCATTCCAATTCCAAAGAAAGGCAATGACAAAGAATGCTCAAACTACTGCACAATTGCACTCATCTCACATGCTAGTAAAGTAATGCTCAAAATTCTCCAAGCCAGGCTTCAGCAATACGTGAACTGTGAACTTCCAGATGTTCAAGCTGGTTTTAGAAAAGGCAGAGGAACCAGAGACCAAATTGTCAACATCCGCTGGATCATGGAAAAAGCAAGAGAGTTCCAGAAAAACATCTATTTCTGCTTGATTGACTATGCCAAAGCCTTTGACTGTGTGGATCACAATAAACTGTGGACAATTCTGAGAGAGATGGTAATACCAGACCACCTGACCTGCCCATTGAGAAATCTGTATGCAGGTCAGGAAGCAACAGCTAGAACTGGACATGGAACAACAGACTGGTTCCAAATAGGAAGAGGAGTGCGTCAAGGCTGTGTATTTTCACCTTGCTTATTTAACTTATATGCAGAGTACATCATGAGAAATGCGGGGCTGCAAGAAACACAAGCTGGAATCAAGATTGCTGGGAGAAATATCAATAACCTCAGATATGCAGATGACATCACCCTTATGGCAGAAAGTGAAGAAGAACTAAAGAGCTTCTTCATGAAGGTGAAAGAGGAGAGTGAAAAAGTTGGCTTAAAGCTCAACATTCAGAAAACGAAGATCATGGCATCTGGTCCCATCACTTCATGGGAAATAGATGGGGAAGAGTGGGAACAGTGGTTGACTTTATTTTTCTGGGCTGCAAAATCCCTGCAGATGGTGACTGCAGCCATGAAATTAAAAGACACTTACTCCTTGGAAGGAAAGTTATGACCAACCTAGACAGCGTATTAAAAAGCAGAGACATTACTTTGGCAACAAAGGTCCATCTAGTCAAGGCTATGGTTTTTCCAGTAGTCATGTATGGATGTGAGAGTAGGACTATAAAGAAAGCTGAGCACTGAGGAATTGATGCTTTTGAACTGTGGTGTTGGAGAAGACTCTTGAGAGTCCCTTGGACTGCAAGGAGATCCAACCAGTCCATCCTAAAGGAGATCAGTCCCGGATGTTCATCCGAAGGACTGATGTTGAAGCTGAAACTCCAATACTTTGGCCACCTGATGTGAAAAGCAACTCATTGGAAAAGACTCTGATGCTGGGAGGGATTGGGGGCAGGAGGAGAAGGGGGCAACAGAGGATGAGATGGCTGGATGGCATCACCAACTCGATGCACATGAGTTTGGGTGAACTCCGGGAGTTGGTGATGGACAGGGAGGCCTGGTGTGCTGCAGTTCATGGAGTCACAATGAGTCAGACACGACTGACTGACTGAACTGAACTGAATGTATTTTTTTTAACCGAATATGTCAAAATGTTTTTATCTCAACATGTAATCAATAAACCTTACTGACATATTTTATGTAATTGCTTTATACTAAATTTTTACAATCTGGGGTCATTTACACTGTCAGCAGGTCTCATTTTGGAAGAGCCACTTTTCAGGAGCTAAACCCCCACATTTGGTTAATATCTACCATGTGTGTGTGTGTATGTGTGTGTGTGTGTCTGTGTGTGTCTGTGTGTGCTCTTTGCAACCCCATGGACTCTACCCTGCCAGGCCCCTCTGTCCATGGGATTCTCCAGGCAAGAATACTGGAGTGGAGTGCTGTTGAGGTCCTTTAATATACCGGAACCTGGTGGTCTGGAGTTGACGATAAGAAGGTAAAGGAGAGAAAGAGGCTGATATTCCTTGGTTTACACAGAAAGCCAATAAAGCCCCTGACATGGGGCTTGCTCTGTTCATGGAGGCCTCAGGTGCCCTCTCGATGGGGTGAAGATGCAGAGTGCCTTCTCGAGAGGGTCTTAGAACCCTGGGCAGGAAAGTGAACTCAGAGGGCCTCTGCACTCAAAAGAAATAGCCTGAGAAAGAGAGAGAAAGAAAGAAAGAGAAAGAAAGACACGGGGACCCGAGCTCTGATGGAGCAAAGGTGTTTTAATCAACATGGTGTGGGCATATATAGTGTCTTACAAGGTAGTTATTCTCAGCAAAGATAAAGATTAAAATTCCAGACTTACAAAACATAGGCAATCCATATTAAAGAGAGAGAGAGTTGTAAACAATCACTTTTACCGTGTGGTTCACAAGAAGGAAGAGGGTACTTATCACTGTATGAGAAGACTAACGAAGGAAATGCCTGGACCCTTCAGCCCCCGGGAGAGGCTTGCCTCTCCTCTTAATTCCTGAGTATTCAGGAATTAATAAGGAGCAGAGAATTCCTGACAGATCCAAAGCAGCACACAGGAAGCCTCCTGTTAAACGCTTCCTGACAGAGGGCCACTTCCTTTTCCAGAGCATCTTTCTAACTCAGGGGTCAAGCCTGCATTTCCTGTGCCGGCTGCAGTGGCAGGTGGATCCTTCACTCCTGAACTGCCCAGGAGCCCTAATATCCCCCATACTGAAAAGCATGTATATAAAGCCACACAATTTCTTTTAAAAATTATAGATGTCGGGATTTCCCTGGTGGTCCACAGGCTAAGAATCTGAGCTCCCACTGCAGGGGGCCTGGGTTCGATCCCTGGTCAGAAAACTACATCCCACATGCCACAGCTAAGACACAGTGCAGCCAAATAAATAAACAAATAAATAAAATATTTTTAAAAGATTACATATGTCAATAGATTGAAGTCTTTGGAAAAATAGCTAATAACTATATCCAGGAAACACAACTGAGAAATTATAAATTATCCAACTTTTTATAATTTCAACAAGCATGTTAATTTCCTGATTGATAATACCTTTAACACATAAAGCATAGTAACTACTTAAGCATACACAATAACTCTATCTACTGTTGATAACTAAGTGAAGTGAAGTGAAGTCACTCAATCGTGTCTGACTCTTTGCAACCCCATGGATTGTAGCCCACCGGGCTCCTCCATCCATTGGATTTTCCAGGCAAGAGTACTGGAGTAGGTTGCCATTTCCTCCTCCAGGAGATTTTCCGACCCAGGGATTGAACCCGGGTCTCCCACATTGTAGGCAGATGCTTTACCATCTGAGCCACCAGGAAGTTGATAACTAAACATGTACTCAATTAAAGCTTGAAAATATGAGCATGGAGAATAAACATAAATTTCAAAATAGAGTTGGTTCTCAGAAGAGAGGGAAACATGTATTATGTGAGTAGAAGCTGTAAAACTTTTAAAAGATCTTTTTTGCAAAGAAACCATGTTGTGTTTCACATTGCTTAATGTCACACATCTTTCATTAGAGTCCAGACAGCAAAGTTTATTTCTTTTCCCCATGGAAGTGCTCCTCTTATTAAGGCATAAAGTAAAACCCCAGAAAATTCACATTTATAAATCGCCTTACTCTCAGATGGTAAAGAATCCGTCTGCAACGCAGGAGACCCAGGTTCGATCCCTGGGTCAAAAAGATCCCCTGGAAAAGGGATAGGTAACCCACTCCAGTATTCTTGCCTGGAGAATCCCACGGACAGAGGAGCCTGGCGGCTACAGTCCATGGTGTCATGAAGAGTCGGACACGACAGAGTGACTAACACTTTCACTTTCTTAAAATATGAAAATCAGAAGTTTCAAAAGAAAGACTCCACACATTCCATTAGGTGAATATATGGATTCTCAACAGAAGCTGGAGAGTTCAGATACGCTGAAGGGAAGAGAAGAGCAAGCGTAGCTAAAACTTGCCCTAGCAACTGCAGTTACAGCATCATGATACCGCCCTGCACAGAGACCTCATTGCACTGGGCTGCCTGTCGCTTATCAGTACAAATCCAGGACCATTTTCTTCCTCAGGACCCAAACACACTCTTGATGGCCCTGGAAGATTTTCACAGTAAGAACTGATTTAATTTGTCGTATTTCCAAGTGTGTTGATGTTCCCCTCATGTACAATTCATTCTCTGGGCAAAGTGTACTCTAAAAAGGCAGAGGGTTTCTCAACACTAGCATCTATTACCAGTTTGTTGTTAAGTGGTCAAAAAACTGCAGATAATAAAGATTAAGAGAGGCTCGTGGCATTCCTCAAGGAGTGAGAATCCAGCTTTTAATATCCACCGCCTTTGCTCTTATTCACAGATGCAGAATTGCATATATGTAAGTTGCCTTTGCAAATCGCTCTCTTGGTTGGTAAGCATCTTTTTGTTTGTTTTTGTTTTGGGGTCAGTGCACAGTTTGTAGGATCTTAGATCCTGGACTAGGGTTTGAACCCAGGTCCCTGATAGTGAAAGCATGAAGCCCTAACCACTGGACCACTAGCGAATTCCTGCTAAGTATCTTTTCAATATTATCAGGAGTACCTGAGTAGATACTAGCCATGTTTCCTTCATAAAAATCAATGCTGAATACTCAGACCCTCTTTTCTCTCACCTCATCTTCGACAGGGGATATCTTCCACACTCTGGGTACTGGAAAACTCTATAAAAGTAGTTTTCAAAGTCAAGAAGTAGACGGGAAGAAGGTGTTGTCATTAACATTAAGAACTCAAACCCTTAGGAATGTGGGCATTTATTTACTTATGTTCAGAGACACTGAATAGTTATTCTGCTAAATGATTCAATAATAGTGATCAAAGTTTTCATAAATCAAGTAAATAATTTCCAGCATTTTAGGTCTTTTGGCATCATAACCAATCTTTCCAAATAACAATTTATGAGCTAAAGTATCCCTGTGTTATCTCTCCTTATTATGACTGTCCATCAGGGGAGACAGGCTGAGTGTCAAGAAAGAAAGGGTAATGGCAGACAGGACAGAAGGCACATCACTCAGATGGAGGGTGGAAGACAGGTGCTGGTGGATTTCAGGATATCGACATGATCACCTCCTCTCATCTTTTACCTGGGGAATTTATAATCTGTTCCGTGGAACAAAGTGAAACCACCAGATCCCTGTGTGCAATTTCTGCTCAAGAAAAAGAAACGTCTCCCATTTTATCACTTCTCTATCATCCGAGTCCCCTTCAGGTGGCATGAATAAAAATATCTACATTAACCACACACACTTGCAAACTCAACAAAGCTATGAGCCATGTCAGGCAGGGTCACCCAAGATGGATGGGACCTAGAGAAGAGTTCTGACAAAATGTGGTCCACTGGAGAAGGAAAGGATGATCCACTCCAGTATTCCTGCCGCAAGAACTTCATGAGAGTATGAAAAGGCAGAAATAACGTATTTCAAGAGATAGTAGAAGACAGAGGAGCCTGGCGAGCTGCAGTCCATGGGTTCACAAAGAATAGAGCATGATTTAGTGACAAACAACAATAAAACCACACAAGCAGGGGCGTCTTGACTCTCTCAGAAGAAGCCCCTATTTGCCCAAAGACATACTGACTCTAAACTCATTCCAAAGATGAAGAGAGAGAACAGAAGAAGGAAGAGAGAAAGTTGCACCACCTGGAAGCAGCACCTATGGTGGGAAATCCTGGAAACCTGAGAAGGATAAACGAAACTAGACACGCCTGGAGCAGACCGAGCGGGGCCAGACGGAACTCCAAACTGACAGGAGCTGCCGCCAGGGACCCCGAAGGAAGAGCGTTTGAAATTAATATTGGAAATGTTAAATTGTCAATGAGGTAGAGTTCATGGGGAGCAGTTTTCCAGGAATGAATCAATCAGGATATGGTTCCCTTCATGGATCTGAGACGTAAGTTCAGTTCAGCTGCTCAGTCATGTCCGGCTCTTAGCGACCCCATGGACTGCAGCACGCCAGGCTTCCCTGATGGACGGTCATGATAAGGAGTGATAACACAAGGATGCTTTAGTTCATAAATTGTTACTGGGAAAGATTGGTTATGATGCTGAAAGACCTAAAATGCAGGAAATTATTCACGTGATTTATGAAAACTATCATTGAATCATTAAGTTATTTCAAAACCAGACAGCATCAGTATTTCCAAAACCAGACAGCACTGGGGATAGATGAGGACGCATCCTTTTCCCCCTCTTGGCTTGCTCCCGTGAATCTCCATGTAGGATCCATAAAACCAGCTTAGGGTATTTTATAACCAATAGCGAAACGGCTGCACTCTCCCTTGTTGATTTTCATATCAGAGCTTCTTCCTCTTTGTTTTCTCAGCACTTCCCATGAGAATGGCAGATACAGGAGTGACCTCCCATCGGGTGTTATCCATTTTATGTTCAGCTAAATGAATAGGAGGCAGTGTTTGTCTCATTTCTCTTAGTGCATTCAAAATGCACTTTTCAATTAAGGAGATGGAACGTGGAGGAAGGTTTCTTTTCAATTGGAGGTCAGTTAATGTTCCTATTTCAGAAGATTGTACAATATTTTAGAAGAGAGCAAAGCCAGTATGATCAGTAATAAGATAGAAAACAATTAACTGGTGCTCTAACAAACCCATAGTCACAGTAAGCTGCTTTTGTAGAAAGCTCGTGGAAATAATTGATTTAAGGAATTGCAACTGTCAACAGTTAAAACTGTGTGATTCTTTTGTCTGGACTTCCAGCTGAGGAACAATTTACATCAACAAACTAATTATTTTTTCTTGAGTTTTTAACGTTTATCTATTAATTTATGGGTGTACTAAAAACCACCAAATGGAAACTTGTGTGAAGCAAAAATATTGATCTCTGTTTTGAAGGCAGCAAGTGCACTCTGGGGATCGAGAATGAAAACAATTCAAAGGCAATTGTCAGGAGCCTCCCGGGTCAAGGCTCAGAGTGCAGTTCAGGGCCATTCTGGCTGTGAGAGATTTTCCACTTAGGTGCTATTTGGATTCTCGCATCTCTCAGCATCGGAGGGTTGTAGAGAAATCCATCCCCCTCCCTAAAGATTAGACCTCTTGGAAGAAGACAGAGGAGTTCTGTTTGGTATGTGTCTGTCATGACACAAAACATTGTTTATGCCTGGAGCACAGTGTGTGTGTGTGTGTGTGTGTCTGTTAAAGACTTCGGGACAACAATTATTTATATATGCAATGAGTAAAACAAAATAATTGAGTATAATCTCTGTCCCCCTCCCCACGTTTCAGAAAGGCAGTGATCAACCAGTTGTTCACCCTCTGCCATGTCCAGCTCTCCGCGACCCCATGGACTGCAGCATGCCAGACTTCCCTTTCCTTCACTGTCTCTAGGAGTTTGCTCAAACTCATGTCAACTGAGTTGGTGATACCATCCAACCGTCTTATCCTGTGTCACTGCCTTCTTCTCTCGCCCCCTCAATCTTTCCTACGTCAGGGTCTTTTTCAGTGAGTTGGCACTTCGCATCAGGTGGCCACAGTATTGGAGCTTCAGCTTCAGCATCAGTCCTTCCAATGACTATTCAGGGTTAATTTCCTTTAGGATTGACTGGTTTGATATCCTTGCAGTCCAAGAGACTTCAAGAGTTTTGAAGTCAAGTGTCTTCTCCAGCACCACAATTTGAAAGTGTCAATTCTTCAGCACCCAGCCTTTTTTATGGTTCAACTCTCACATCCAGACAGGACTACTGGAAAAATCACAGCTTTGACTATATGGACCTTTGTCAGCACAGTGATGTCACTGCTTTTTAATAGAAAGTCTAGGTTTGTCATAGCTTTTCTTGCAAGAAGAAAGTGTCTTTTAGTTTCATGGCTTCAGTCACTGTCCATAGTGATTTTGGAGCCCAAGAAAATAAAATCTGCCCCTGTTTTTGCTTTTTCCCCATCTATTTGCCAGGAAGTGATGGGACCAGATGCTATGATCTTAATATTTTGAAGGCTGAATTTTAAACCAGCTTTTTCACTCTCTTCTTTCACCCTCATCAAGAGGCTCTTTAGTTCCTCTTCACCTTCTGCCATTAGGGTAGTATCATCTGCATATCTGAGATTGTTGATATTTCTCCCAAGAGAATGGAGACACTCTACATGCGAGGATCTTGGGAGCAATCTGGTTCTAGGTGTACATAAGGGAACTTTGGTGACAGCACCATTTGCATGATATATACACACATTTACCCAGATTGTTTTTGCGGCTTGGGGGTGAAGAGGTGCTTTACCAGTGTTTCATGTGTCAGCCACTCACAGAAATCTAAAATTGGCCATTTTAGAATTGGCAATGATCTTCATAATCTAATCTCAATTTATGGGTGGCCAAGGTCCCAAGAATCAAGCCAACGAGAAGCAGACTGGGTCTCGACTCCAGGCGTTCTGCCCCACCTTCAGCCCAGTCAGTTCAGTCGTTCAGTCGTGTCCAACTCTTTGCGACCCCATGAATCGCAGCATGTCATCCAACAAAGGTCCGTCTAGTCAAGGCTATGGTTTTTCCTGTGGACAGGTATGGATGTGAGAGTTGGACTGTGAAGAAAGCTGAGTGCCAAAGAATTGATGCTTTTGAACTGTGGTGTTGGAGAAGACTCTTGAGAGTCCCTTGGACTGCAAGGAGATCCAACCAGTCCATTCTGAAGGAGATCAGCCCCGGGATTTCTTTGGAAGGAATGATGCTAAGGCTGAAACTCCAGGACTTTGGCCACCTCATGCAAAGAGTTGACTCATTGGAAAAGACTCTGATGCTGGGAGGGATTGAGGGCTGGAGGAGAAGGGGACAGAGGATGAGATGGCTGGATGGCATCACTACTTGATGGACGTGAGTCTGAGTGAACTCCGGAAGTTGGTGATGGACAGGAAGGCCTTGCGTGCTGCGATTCATGGGGTCGCAAAGAGTCAGACACGACTGAGCGACTGAAATGACTGACTTACTCTACTAAGTTCCTTGGAAGAACATGCACCGGGGAAAACTTTGACAGCTTTGTACAGTATAAATTCTCTCTCAGTGTACTTGAAATTTCTTTGTAATTTGCCCCAAGGTAAACTGTTAATGTATGGAATTCCCTTTTAAAAGGAAAACTGGATTATTTGCTTGTTCATATCCTTATCTAATTTCTTTTTTAATATTAAAACTAACAAGTGCTATGTTTTAATAACAATGGTTCACCTGTTTTTTTAAGCCAGATGTTTAGTCTCCAGACTTCTTTTTGGCTTTTGTCCTATTTGCTTTCATTTAGTTCAGTTCAGTTCAGTTCAGTCGCTCAGTCGTGTCCAACTCTTTGCGACCCCATGAATCGCAGCACGCCAGGCCTCCCTGTCCATCACCATCTCTCGGAGTTCACTCAGACTCACGTCCATCAGGTTGGAAATTCTAGGTCAGATCTTTAGACGCTCATTATCCCCGGGTAGGCACTCTGCCTACAATTTAGAGTTGCCCCAGGAGGGCTGTGGGATTAATACATGGAGCCATCAGGCTCTCATCACAGTGGATGGCTGAGAGAACTATGGCTGGAGTTTCATACTCCACCCTGCAGAACTGGCAAGGCTGCCTCACTCACCCTCAGCCCTGTTCTCCACCATGCTTGCATGGTTGCATACTAAGTCACTTCAGTCATGTCCAACTCTGCAATGCCAAGGACTGTAGCCTGCTAGGCTCCTCTGTTCAAAGATTTTCCAGGCAAGAACACTGGAGAGGGTTGCCATTTCCTTCTCCAGGGGATCTTCCCCACCCAAGGATCAAACCATGTTTCTTACATCTCCTGCACGGGCACTGGCAGGCAGGTTCTTTACCACTAGTGCCATCTGCTCTCCACCACACATTTAGCAATTGATAAAAGGCAGACTCCAACGTTCTTTGAATCCAGAATTTTTTTTTTTTTTGTCTCAATGCTCTATCTTTGGCTCAGATAGTGACTCTGATTTTTGGGGGCTCAGCAGAGTTAAGGGGTCTCTTGGTCTGAATGTACCTTTCACTGTCTTCCCCACCAGGGCACAGAATCCACATGGGATCTGGTCAGAGTGTCTTGCTTCAACATTTCCACTACTAAAAATGCTATGTTAAAAATAATATACATTACGTGATTAAGCAGTATAATAGAAACCAAGAAGGTCACTCAGAGACTTGAAGAAATATAAGCATCTTTGTAGAATGTATCATTTCAAACACTTGTTAACTTTGTTGTTTAAATTGTTTTCAGAAAATCTGCATCTAGAAGACTGTTCTGGGTGTCTCTCCTTTTCCACTGGCTTTGTCTACTTTATTAATATTTTTGAGGGCATATGTTTGTCTTCTTAATCTATAATTTATCTCTGAAGTGCTTTCCGTCCATCAGTATAACTTCTTAGTAAGAATAAGGCAGTTTTCTCTCCTTTCTTTCCCTTTTAAAGTAAGAACAAAAAGCAGACAACCTTTCAATAGAGTTCTTGTTCCATGAATTAAGAAAAGGTCAAGCTGTCTGCTCTGTTAGGATACACATGCTGATTAACAAACACTCGTCAATAGGTTTCCCAAGCCCTGACAGTTTATCATTTATTCCTACTTTTGACTTTGTCTCTTTCTCACTCTTAATGAAACTAAGCCTTATTTCAAGCTAAGTATTTAAAACATGTTTTGAAATATGATAGTTTATTTGTAAAACAGTTAAGCTGCCTTTCTATCACAGATATTTGATACACACACACACACATAGATACATACACACACACACCCTCCTGATTCAGGAATTGTCCTTTATAAAAATTAGTCCAGTTTGAGAGGTCACTGAAAACCCGTAGCACTAGCTTTCACATAGGATGAAAATGTAGCCCTTATGTGATTTGAGGAAACCTAGGTAAACTTCTGATTTTAAAGTGGAATCCCCTCCTCCATTAAAAAACCCGAAATTGCATACTTTCCATAAGAGCTTTCCATACTTTCAAAAACAAATTTTGTAATTTTAGATTTCAACCTCTTGCTTTTAGAGTTCTGTTGTACCTACTGCAATCTGAGGAAGTCATTAGAATGGATTAAGTTAACAAAGCTTTCCAACAGACTCTTGACAAAAGATGTAAGTCATGAAGGAGGTGAGGGGTGGTGAGGAAGGCATGGGGTCAACTAGGTATCCAGGAAATATTCAGACCAAAGAGAAGTGGTCCAAAAAGAGGAAAGCCTCCCCCAAATATTACCTACCCCACAGAAGCACCTAGTTGGGACACGGGCCTTCACTGAATCGAAGTGCACAAGGAGGGATGGACATTCCCATCTTGAAACTACTTCTTTCCCTTGCTAATATTTTAGAAAGTACACGGAGAAATCAATATGAAAGGCAGAGTTCAAATGGTTCAACTACCATTTCCAAAGGCTTAAGAACTGGATCTTCTATAATGTTAATATATAAAGGAATATATTTTCATTCAGAAATGTGAGAAAAATTAGTTCACTAAGTAATGAGATGCATACTTGTTTCATTAGTAATCTCATGCAGTAGTAGCAAGCTCTGGAAAGCTTTAAAGTTAATCTGATTGAAGTTTAACAAATCAGTAGATGGTGAATGGACCAACTTTTCAACGTGGTCGTGTTCTGATTTTTCACTAGTTTTTATTTCCACACATTGTGAGTTATCAAAATGGCTGCTATTTCTTGGTACCCTCAGTGTCCTGACTGATTGAGTATCTTAAAAAGAGGCAGCTTTGGATTACATTGCATACTTGCTCATGATAGGTACTCTCTCTTCCCTGCTATAGAGAAACTAGCTGCTAAATTTTGATCTCAGACCTCCAGTGGAAGAGACGCCTGCCTGGAAAGGGACCTCATTATCTGAGCACAATCAACTGCCAAATGAGCGGCACCCAGCATTCCATGGAGTTCTTTCTCTGTGAGGATTCAGTTCAGTTCAGTTCAGTCGCTCAGTCGTGTCCGACTCTTTGCGACCCCATGAACCGCAGCACTCCAGGCCTCCCTGTTCATCACCATCTCTTGGAGTTCACTCAGACTCACGTCCATCGAGTCAGTGATGCCATCCAGCCATCTCATCCTCAGTCATCCCCTTCTTCTCCTGCCCCCAATCCCTCCCAGCATCAGAGTCTTTTCCAATGAGTCAACTCTTCACATGAGGTGGCCAAAGTACTGGAGTTTCAGCTTTAGCATCATTCCTTCCAAAGAAATCCCAGGGTTGATCTCCTTCAGAATGGACTGGTTGGATCTCCTTGCAGTCCAAGGGACTCTCAAGAGTCTTTGCATCATTCCTTCCATCGAAATCCCAGGGTTGATCTCCTTCAGAATGGACTGGTTGGATCTCCTTGCAGTCCAAGGGACTCTCAAGAGTCTTCTCCAACACCACAGTTCAAAAGCATCAATTCTTCGGTGCTCAGCCTTCTTCACAGTCCAACTCTCACATCCATACATGACCACAGGAAAAACCATAGCCTTGACTAGACGGACCTTAGTTGGCAAAGTAATGTCTCTGCTTTTGAGTATGCTACCTAGGTTGGTCATACCTTAGGGTCCTCTTAACATTGAGGTGGGCTTTACCTCCACCCTTTGTCTAGTATCTGTACTCTCTAGAGGTGTTTTAGACCAAAGTTGCAGCCTTGCAGTAACTGGGCCCTATCCTAATGCCCACGAGCTTATTGGGCCCATGCCAAATGGTTCTGGACAGGACCCAGATCAGGGACTTATGGCTTATGGACCACATGTCTGCTAGCCAGGTGACAAAGAGAGCGAGTGTGGATGGAAGATGTGTTCACCTTTGTATGAGTCATAATTTTGTTTCGCAGGGAACATATCTCTCTAGGAGGGGTTACATAATTGGTAGACTCAGTACAAAGTGGAAATGAGGAATTCATAGTTCAAAGGCTGGGAAAAAATCTGTGAAAATTCCTAAAACATAAAATTTTGTCTTTTCCTCAATCACCTCTCTGAAATAGCAGTGATGTTCATTTTGCTTGTTTTTAATGACATTAAAAGTAAAATTACTAACACAGGCTTGACCATTTACCTTTATATTGCACAAAGTATGTTTTGATTGCAAGTCAAAACTTATTTAATAAGAATTATCAAAATTGCATGTTCTGTGCATTTCACAGCATGTACCGACATGTGGACTGTACTTTGCTCTCACCAGAACAGAGGAAACGCTTCAGGAAATGAACTCAACTGTATTTCATTCACTTTTTGCTATATGCACTTTCTACCATACTCTCTGAATTTAGTGAGTGCAGAGGAAAGGGAAAAGAATCATGGGTTCCCTTTTCTTTTTCCCTTATGCCATTATTTGCAGTTTTAGTGCTTGGATAACACTGGACTCCAATGCTAGGAGGAAGGAATATGGCAGGTTTCCTTGGCTGCTCTTTTTCATAAAATGTCATTGCTGCCTTTTTTTTTAACTCGTCAGATTGTGTACTTTTTAATTTATTATCATTTTTAAACTTTTCTGGCCACAGTGAGTGGCGTGTGGGCTTAGTCCCCTGCCCAGGGACTGAACCCACACTCTCTGTGTTGGGAGTGCGGAGTCTTAACCACGGGACACCCCAGGGAAATCCTTTCCTTTGCCTTCCTTTTGTTTTCAAAACAAGTTTTAGTTCAAAAGAAAAGCGTGGTTTCTAGGAGTCGTCCGCACTTCTTACACATTTGCAGACTTCACAGGCTGGCCTGGTACTTACTCGGGTTCTCTCTGAACCCCCACCCGTAGTGAGGCCACAGTAACCAGGACACAAATGTCATATGCGAATGGAGGAGTGGGTCAGGAAGGACACACGTGTATTGCATGCGCTTCCTCTGTTCGAACACAAACCACAAGTTCAAAGACAAAACTGTTAAGACTTTCAGACAGCAACAGTGACACTCTTCTGAACATCTCTGGGATGCAGGGGTGGTGGGGTCTGGGCTGCTGCACACGTCACATACCCTCGAGGCCAGGTCTGACCTCCCTACAGCATGTGCAGGTGGGCTGTGTCTAAAGCTCCAAACAGAACTTAGAAATCCATGTGTCTTCAGTGGTGACTCAGACCCAGGCTATAGAAAGCAAGCAAGTAGCTGTGTCTTGGGGAAACAACATGTGAAGACCAGGTATGAGATCATTCTGCCCAGCCATTTCATAAATAGGCGCTAATCTGTCCTATCATATCAAAGTGTTGAAATATAATTAGTCTTAGAGTCACCTCTTTTGGGAAGAGACCCTAAAGATCAAAGCCCACTTGCTTTGGCAAATTAGGGAACTCAAGGTAATCAAAAGCTTCGCCCAAGGTCTCAGATCCATTAGTGATGGCTGAGAGAAGCCCTCCTTCAATGACCTGGTCCACCCCTCACTTTCTACTTTAGGGAATCCCTGTATTGATGAAGTGAGAACAAATGTTCTCAAGGAGGTGATAAATGTATGACAACAAAATGACCTTTGGTCTTTGGTTCTTTGAAAATGAAAGTTGAACAGTAAACTATGTAAGCCATCCTGGAGAAGGAAATGGCAACCCACTCCAGTACTCTTGTCTGGGAAATCCTATTGACAGAGGAGCCTGGGAGGCTACAGTTCATGGGGTAGCAAAGACTCAGACATGACTTGGTGAGTTAAACAACAACAAATGTAAGCCATCCAATTTAGAAATAAAGCAGTTCTCTTAAAATTAGCTGTGTGTGGTCTTCTTAAAGGAAACTATGTGAAATCTGCTCCTTTAGTGTTTTGGTTTCATTATATTCTTTTAATATCTCATCTTCCTATGATAACGTTTTATATTTGCATTATTTTAGAAAAAGTGCAGAAGGAAGACACAGTGAAATTTTTCTAGGAGAAAGTTTGTCAATAACTCTAGAAAGGAAGGAGTTTTGGTTTGTTTGTTGCTAATATAATCCTTTGTGTTGGGTCAGGAGATTTATCCTAATAATTAAGAATTGTAAGCTGGTTGAACTAAACAAATACTCAGCTAAAAAAAAAAAAAAGCCCATATGTATCTAAATATTTACTGTCAGTTTTAAATCCATAGGGTACTGATTAAAATCTAAACATAAACAAGAAAAAAGTTCACAATCTCAATGCTCAAGATTGCAAAAAATAATAAACTTATGCAAAAGAATGTTAGAAAAAAAATATCCTTTTGTGTTCTTATACAATGGATCAAGTATTTTGAAACAAAGCAACTGTTAACTTGAATGGGAATAGCCCAGCAGAGTAAAATGGAGAACCAATCAGACTTAAGATGGAAGCTGCATAGAATAAATCTGAAAGTTGCTCCTGTAACACACTGTAAGGACATAAGGAAGTTTTGAAATAAGAAATTTGAGTGATTTTATTTTTTTCAGATAGAGATATGGATTTTCCAGCTGTCTACTCCCACTCAACTCTACTGCAAAACATTTCCCTTCCACCTTTCCAAGAGGGTCAAGAAATCTTCCTGTCAAGGGAACATATGTTTCCTGAGATACTGGGTCCCTGAGAACAGTGAGGAGAAGTGGGAAGCTCTTGTTCTCAGGCAACAGACAGAAATGCCTTCTGATGACCCATGTGGTCTGTGTGAGCAGTGGCTGATGGAACATTCATCTGTGCATGCCTGCTAAGTCGCTTCAGTCATGTCCAGCTCTTTGCAGCCCCATAGATGGACTGTAGCCTCCCTGATTCCTCTGTCCATGGGGATTCCCCAAACAAGAATACTGGAGTGGGTTGCGGTGCCCTCCTCCAGAAGATCTTCCAGACTCAGGGATCAAAGCCGTCCCTTACATCTCCTTCACTGGCATGTGGGCACTTTACCAGTAGCTCCACCGGCAAAGCCCAGTGGAGGACTCGGAGCAAAGGGGAGACAAGCCAGAGCAGCTCCTCCAGACATGTGGCGCTCTCTGCCCATTTGAATGGCAAGTCACAGTCTACAGGCGTTGGCTTAATTCCATTGGTGCTTTTTGTCACAAGAGTTCTTTGTGTGTTAGACAGCATATTAAAAGGAGAGACATTACTTTGCCAACAAAGGTCCATCTAGTCACATCTATAATTTTCCCAGTAGTCATGTATGTATGTGAAAGTTGGACTGCAAAGAAAGCTGAGCACTGAAGAATTGATGCTTTTGAACTGTGGTGTTGGAGAAGACTCTTGAGAGTCCCTTGGACTGTAAGGAGATCCAACCAGTCCATTATAAAGGAAATCAGTCCTGAATATTCATTGGAAGGACTGATGCTGAAGCTGAAACTCCAATAGTTTGGCCACCTGATGTAAAGAACTGACTCCTTGGAAAAGACCCTGATGCTGGGAAAGACTGAAGGCAGGAGGAGAAGGGGACAACAGAGGATGAGATGGTTGGATGGCATCACCAACTGGATGGACATGAGTTTGATCAAGCTCCAGGAGTTGGTGATGGACAGGGAGGCCTGATGTGCTGCAGTCCATGGGGTTGCAAAAGTCGGACATGACTGAGTGATTGAACTGAACTGATATCCACCTGGGAAGGTGCCACACGGCTTCCTCAAGGTGGCACCCTAACCCAATCACCTTCCCACGCCAAAGAAGAGGGTGCAGGAGGATGCGTGTACCAAGAGGTGAAATAAACTCAGGCGAGTGAGTGCAGAGTCTCCCTGCTGTGGTAAGAACTCATGCAGGGACCAGCCCTGAAATACGAGTGTGTGGTTTCTGTGGGCCCACAGGAAAGTTAAATGCTCTTCTGTGTAACATTATGATTGCACACTATAAAGATGAATGGTAAAATTCATGTTAATGCTTTAAAATATTTTCTCACTTAGAATGTCATCAGATAGCATATAAAACAGCATCAAGCATTTCAAGACTACAGAGTGAAGGAAAAAGCACTGTATTTTAGGACCTGCCCTGGTACATTTTCCTGAGTCTTAAATGGGAGTCTCTGCAAATAATCTGAGTGGCCCTGGTCGGAACCACTGATCGGATGCTGAGGCAGAAGAGGAGTTAGCCTCTTCTGTGGTAGGTGGTTTAAAGAATGTACTGAAGACTTCATACGGCTGCTGGGAATAATACAACAGCTATAGAGCAAAGTAGCATAAAATAAACAGCACCACGGGGAACGGAACCCCAAGCTGGTCAGGGGAGGACCAGACGATGGGATCTCTGCAGCTAAGCTCAGCGCCCCGCCCTGTTTGAGAGGGGAGATGGGGGGATGGAAGAGAGTGTAGAGAAGGAGGTGGGATCACCGAGAATGCCACAATCATGTGACTCAGTGTTACAACTTCAGCGTCGCCTGTGGAGGGGTAGGTGTGCACAGTGAAGGGGGCCATGTCCTACAAGGAAATAGAGGAGGCAAGCGTGTGGATTCTTCCTTAGACTGCCAACGAGGGGGAGAAGGGGCGTTTTCCTGTGACCTCAGTCTCTTCTGAGGTCCACGGGGAAGAACCAGAGTGGTGAGTGCAGACAGCTACTGAAGCAAGGAGACTGATCACCTACCGGGAGCTCTCAAGGGTGACCCCCTGCCCAGATGCAAGCAAGTCCCTGGACCGGACTCACTGTAAGCCTTGCTCTAGAAGCCAGAGGTCCTTACAGAAATACGTCCTGCACCTTTCTAATTCCATGCAATCCACTTATGCTACTTGTCCCCAAAATTTCTTTGCCAACTCAGATTCTACATCTGTTTGGCATAGCTCACCCTCACAGCTCCCACAAACCCTTTCCGTGGCTATTTCTTCTTGTTCCACATTCTTTCAACCTTTCCAGAGACGTCTCTATCTCTTTTATTTGAAATTCTCTCCACACGTAAGTGTATAAAATGAATTCTGAGGACAGAATTATATCATCTTTGAAGTGAAAATGCCCTTTAGTCTGCAGTCAAACTGTGGCCTGGTATATAAATCAATTTGCAAAATCCCAGTCACATTAATTCAGTTGCTCATTCACTCACTAATTCATTTGTTTAGATTCTGCTTGACTAATCTGGTAAGCCATTTATTCATTTTCAAATAAACTTCATTGAATGATTACTATGACCTAATGTGTGAGAATATAAAAAACAAGACAAAACTACTATCCTCAAGAAACTTGTAGCCTAGTGATAGTAACAGACAAGCCA
Source organism: Cephalophus harveyi (assembly GCA_006410635.1). Taxonomy (NCBI): domain Eukaryota; kingdom Metazoa; phylum Chordata; class Mammalia; order Artiodactyla; family Bovidae; genus Cephalophus; species Cephalophus harveyi. The sequence continues at coordinate 52,878 of SJYT01044594.1, read as the reverse complement.
ACCATCTCAGTGCAATAGGCGGAGACACACGTTATAGAGTTTGCATTCTTTCCAATGTTGATGTCAGCTTTTGACAACAGAGAGAAGCACTTATCAGTGACTCCATTTTGATGTAAACTCATCTAAATGTTGGTGTCTCTCTATGGCAAACACCCAACACAATTATGCATCAATCAATAAAACCAACTTCCTGTTACCTTTAAGAAAAAATAAGTAATGCAAAGATAATATAAAATACGATGTGAGAAAGATATCATCATATAATAATATATTGGGCAACATAGTTCAAGATTATTTTTAATTTCTCAAGAGGGGATTAAAAATAAAATTTAGCACTTGAGCACTTCCCAGTAATTAAATTTCCTCAAGGAGTCATGATCTCATTACTACTGTATGAGGTAGCCCATTCAGTCATGGCAGCTTTAATTGTGAGAACATCTTTCTTCCCTAGAATGAATCGAAGTCAGTTCTCTGTAACTTTCCCCACTGATACCAGTCCTGCCCTCTGATACTCTCAGAATGATTCTAATCCATCTTCCATGCAGTGGTCCTTTGAGTATCTCAGGGAAGCTGTCATCTCCTCACTTGGTCTCCTCAAAGTCTAGTTACCACAACTGGTGCTGGGCATCAACACGTTTAATTCACTGATCAAACAGAAACTTGGTCCTGAATATCCTTAACAACAGTGTCCTATGAAACGCTGCTCTTCACTCTACATCCGTTAAGGCAAATGAACAGCATCACTCTTAGGTTCAGTTCAGTTCAGTTCAGTCGCTCAGTCGTGTCCAACTCTTTGCGACCCCATGAATCGCAGCACGCCAGGCCTCCCTGTCCATCACCATCTCCCGGAGTTCACTCAGACTCACGTCCATCGAGTCCGTGATGCCATCCAACCACCTCATCCTCGGTCGTCCCCTTCTCCTCCTGCCCCCAATCCCTCCCAGCATCAGAGTCTTTTCCAATGAGTCAACTCTTCGCATCAGGTGGCCAAAGTACTGGAGTCTCAGCTTTAGCATCATTCCTTCCAAAGAAATCCCAGGGCTGATCTCCTTCAGAATGGACTGGTTGGATCTCCTTGCAGTCCAAGGGACTCTCAAGAGTCTTCTCCAACACCATGTTTCTCATGATGTACTCTGCATAGAAGTTAAATAAGCAGGGTGACAATATACAGCCTTGACGTACTCCTTTTCCTATTTGGAACCAGTCTGTTGTTCCATGTCCAGTTCTAACTGTTGCTTCCTGACCTGCATACTCTTAGGTTAGGCAACCTCATATCTCCATCAAGGTCAGGACAGGAAACACTTTAATGCTGTTTTACTCATCCTGCTCTTTGACCTCTGGGTTCCACAGCCACGAGAATAAATGTCTGTTGTTTCTGAACTATGCAATCTGTAGTGTTTTGTTATAGGGGCCTAAAGGGCTGAACTTAGAACTCAGATTTGAAGTTCCATCTTTGACATCAAAAGCACAAACTAAACAGAACAGTCAGTCTGCTCATTAACTTGAATTCTTTTAACGTTTCCCCCATTATTTAGTTTGACTGCTTCAACTCGTGTCAGCTTTGCTTCAGTCATAACCTATCCTGGCCATTTTGAATTAGTCATAGTACGAGGGCAGGTCTGCACATACAAAAGTTTGGGAATTTTTGGCCAAAAAAAAAAAAAAAAACCCTTGAAGAATCAATCAAAAATGCATTACCCTCCACTTGGATGAGGGCTTTGGGATGATGATTCCTTCAGTCAAACGAAATAAACATATTCATGATCAGTGAGCAACTGGCAGTTTCCAGAAAAAGAAGTGGGATTTGGGAGAAAAGTTATTCTGTGGGATGTATAAACGAATGATGTTGAGAAATGGACTGGGGGCTTTTTCTGCACTTGAGATTTTCTCATAGTGGGAGAAATGAGACAGAGTTGCCTGAGGTGAAAAAGAACTGAGAAGAAGGCCAATTCTCAACAGAGAAATGGAAAACCAAGAGAAAAGGAGAAAGGGCTTTAAAAAGAGACTGAATAGGAGGGAAAGAAAGATCCCCGTCGTCTCTGCGTGGAGCAGGCCTTTCAGGTTCTGAGCCCAGACTATCCGAGCGGATGTAGTTAAGACCCCCCTGGGGCTCACTTCCCCAGGAGTGTCTTCCTTTGACATAATAAATTGCGAGTAAGGGGAGAAAGAGACCTCAACCAAGAATTTTTTGAGGCAGAAAACCAAGACTATCTGACCATTTAGTTTGTTTTCTGGCCTGGGAGGGGGGGGGGACAAAATAACATTCTCACAAGTAAAAACGTAGGCAAATATCTCTCCAGACACCAATGCAAACAAGAAAATAACAGAAGAGCCCCAAGCTTAGGAACTAGACTTCATGGAAAAACTAAAGAATGTATAAATCAAACGTGGTATTTTTTCACCCATCTCGCCTTAATTTTAAGAGACTCTGTAGCATAACAGCTTTGCTTTGCAAGAACCAAAGACATGAAATAGGCTATTAATGGGTGCCGTGGTACTTTACATGAGTTTAAATCCTCCTTTCAACTTCCAACCCAACACAAAATACTGGCTCTTCTTTTTCTAGATTATATCCGTCCCTTCTGTGTTAGGGCTTCCGTAGTATCTCAGACAACAAAGAATCTGCCTGCAGTGCAGGAGACCCAGGTTTGATCCCTGGATTGGGAAGATCCCCTGGAGAAGAGAATGGCAATCCACTGCAGTATTCTTTCCTGGATAATTCCACGGACAGAGGAACCTGGCAGGCCTCAGTCCATGCAGTCACAAAGAGTTGAACATGACTGAGTGACTAATACTACAATGTTATTTTTTCAACAAATTGTTTAACAATTCATCTCTTACTGACACACAAACCACTGTAAGGAAACTCAACAGTAATAAGGGCTTTAAATCATCATTAAGAAGATATTGCAACTATTCGAAAACATGCACCCCAATATTCACTATTAAAAAGCAGTGCTACTTACAATAGCCAAGACACGGAAGCAACCTGTGTCCATCAACAGAGGAATGGATAAATAAGATGTGGCAGTATATACAATGGAATATTATTCAGCCATAAAAAGGACTGAAACAATGCCAACTGAAGCAACAGAGGCGGACACAGAGATCATTATACTAAGTGAAACAAATCAGAGACAGACATCATGGCATCACCTATAGGCTTATACACGCAGAATCTAGAAAGGTGATAACAACGAACCTATTCCCAGAACAGAAACAGACGTACAGACTTTGTAAACAAGCTTGTGGCACCGAAGGGGAAGGGATAAACTGAGAGTTTGGGGTTAACATATACACACTACTATACAGAAAGTAGGGCTTCCCTGGTGGCTCAGAGGTTAAAGCGTCTGCCTCCAATGCGGGAGAAGCAGGTTTGATCCCTGGGTCGGGAGGATCCCCTGGAGAAGAAAATGGCAATCCACTCCAGTATTCTTGCCTGGAGAATCCCACAGATGGAGAAGCCTAGTAGGTTACAGTCCACGGGATTGCAAAGAGTCGGACACAACTGAGAGACTTCACCTTCATATAGAAAGTAGATAATCATCAAGGACCTACTGTATAGCATAGGGGCTTGTATTCAATATTCTATAATAACATATATGGGAAAAGAAGCTGAAAAAGAATGGATATATGACTGAGTCACTTTGCTGTACACCTGAAACTAACACAACATTGTGAATCAACTGTACTCCAACATTAAATAAACACCACTGTGTAATACTGTATTTGTTATACCTGTATTTAACCTCAGTGTAACCAATACTACAGGTATATAAAACCCAAGATATCATCTATTTGGTTGGCCAAAAAGGTTTTGTTTTTCAGGAACATTTTAGATTACATCTTGAATAAATATAGTAAATATGGCCCTACGTACCTAAACATTCACTTGCTGATCTCTACAAAGATTCTTGGTTATGTTTGTTTTATCCTGGCTCAACTTTTTCTGGGTAACTGGAAGAATCACTTAACTGTGATCTCCTTTATTCCTGTCTTGACCCCAGAATGAACGTCTTGGAGCAAAACTCCAACCAGGGCATATCTTTTCTTAAAGCTTTTCATTGTTGTTGTAGTTGCTAAGTCATGTCAGACTCTCTGTGACCCTGTGAACTGCAGCATGCCAGGCTTCCCTGTACTTCACTATCTCCCTGAGTTTGCTCAGATTTTGGTCCACTGAGTTGGTGATGCCATCCAACCATCTCATCCTCTGTTGCCTCCTTTTCCCCTGCCCTCAATCCTTCCCAGCATTCAGGTCTTTTCCAATGAGTCGGCTCTACGGATCAGGTGGCCAAAATATTGGGGCTTCAGCTTCAGCATTGATTCATCCAGTGAATATTCAGGGTTAGTTTCCTTTAGGATTGACTGATTTGTCAATCTCCTGGCTGTCCAAGGGACTCTCAAGAATCTTATCTAGCACCACAGTTCAAAAGTACCAGTTCTTTGGCACTCAGCCTTCTTTCTGGTCCGACTCTCACTTCTGTACATGACTACGAGAAAAACCATAGCCCTGACTCTATGGACCTTTATTGGCAAAATGATGTTCTTTGCTTCTTAATATGCTGCCTAGGTTTGTCATAGCTTTTCTTCCAAGGAGTTTAACTGTCTTTTAATTTCAAGGTTGTAGTCTGTCATTGACAGAGACTAAAATCCACACTTGTGTGATCAGGAATCTGTGACGATCATTAGCTGAGAAGTGGCCCCAATAGCCTACACCAGTTATGGACCGACATCTGCATCCAACCCTTCAACCTCACTTTGGGCAACTTTCCACTGGCTGCCTCTTCTTATCGGGTCTTTGAAAAGCCAGGCTGCGAATCCCATCAGGACCGTAGCCAGAATGCGCTATCTCAGGTCTCACCAGAATCCAATCCAAATGTCACCTCCTCCAAGAAGTCTTCCCTGATCATCTACCCAAAGCAGCTCCCTGCTCATGGGCAGCGTCACTGGTGTAGACCAGCCCAGGTGAGGACACCCTGGGGCTCAGAAGTGCTCAGAGCATTCAGTTTTGTGCTCTGTCGGATCATCTTCAAATCTGTCACAACTTCCGAACAAAGGCTCTGCGTTGCTTTCTCTTTTAGTATTGACTCTGCAAGCTTTGCCGCCAGCTCTTCCCTCACTCCAGACTGCATTGTCCCATTCGGGTTTCCTCCGTGGCACTTCCATTATTCAAAGTGATCTCTTCGGTTAATCTATTTACTGACCTTTCCCCTCCGACGACGTGAGCTCCAGCAGAGCAGGAACCTCGCCAGCCTGGCTCACCCCGGCATCTCCGGCCCCTGGATCAGGGCCAGGCAGAGGGTGAGTCTCAGAAGCACATGGTGAATTAATGACCAAGGCAGAGCACTGAAACTACAGCCGGGAGTGCAAAACCCACAGAGAGGAGCTGATGGCACCTGGGCTTCCTGCCATGGCTTCAGACTCATTTCCCCAACACCAGTTATCCTACTGAGGCGAGATGCTGATTAATAAAAGATGCTCGTGTCATCCACGAGTAAATTCATCCCGACAGGTCAAGAACCAAGATGAAACTTAACCGCTGAGTTCTAGCACGTCCTGCCAGGAGGCGCATCCCGGCGCTGCGCTCTCTCCTCTCTTCCTCTTGGAATGTGGGGGTGTTCGGGATGCTTCCCCCTGCCATCTATGTTCCCCCGGGAAGTGACCTCAGCCCTGCTCCAGCGGTGGACCTGGCTGGCCTGGCTACCCCTGGGTTCACAGGTGGAATGTTGAGACAAAGAAGCCTCCACTGGGGATGCCAAGAATGTTCTTCTCCGAGGCTCTGGAAGGGCTTCTGCTAGAACTCCCTTCTCTGCTATAGATGGCCTGCCCCCAGTGGGCCTCAGGACTACTCAATCTTTGCTCACCACCCGCCCACAAATAAAACCCTCCATGGAAGGAGGGCAAGCCCAGAGCTGTGAGCTGTTGGAGCTGGAGTCTTAGACTGAGCAAATCTGAATCCTGCCAACTACACATGGCTGATGACCTTCCTGTTGAAGCCAGTTTGGTCTGGTTCTACACGACTGAGTGACTGAACTGAACTGAACTCTGATACTTGGAGGCAGCAGCATCCTTACTGATTTGTAATGATCACTTTCTGCAGAAAGAGAATCTCAGTGGGATAGATCTTCATTTGCATTTGCCATGCATGTATCTTCTCCTATGTTCCACAATAGGCAGTGTTTTAAAATAAACTTGACTTTTCTGAGTATTTCACTATACTCATGGTTGAAAACAGAGTTGTTGTTGTTTAGTCCCTAAGTTGTGTCTCTTTGTGACCCCATGGACTGTAGCTCACCAGGCTCCTCTGTCATGGAATTTCCCAGGCAAGAATACTGGAGAGGGTTGCCATTTCCTTCTCTAGGGAATCTTCCCGACCCAGGGATTGAACCCACATCTCCTGCTTGGCAGGCAAGATTCTTCACCACTAGACCAAAAGGGAAACATTGAACACAGAGACTTGAGCCTTTCTTTGTCGTTTGCAGTTATGACCATTAAGACAGAACTTACGTCACAGTCTTTGTCAAGACGGCGGGACTGACGGACTGCAGTGAGAAAGCAGTCCGTGTTTAGGATCACAGTCCTGGGTCCATCCCATCCTCACCTGGGACCAAGACAACGGCCCTGTGCTCTCCGAGGCTCCACGCCTCCTGCTGTGTGATAGCGTCCTCTGATCACCATAAGGACATTGACTTCAGAAGGTCATTATGAGGATGTGGTCCACTAACGCACACAGGAGCAGGGCCAGGGCCCCACAGGGAGTGAGAGGTCCACGCGGATTCACATGGACGACCGTTGTCACTTTTGCATTAGCCAAGGAGGAACAAAGGTACAAAGCTGGTCCCTGTTCATGAGAAACGCTAATGTCCTTGGGGAGATGGACTGAAGTTGTTTGCAAAAAGATAACAAGGTGCTAATGAGGATGAATTGCAAGCGTCAATGGTTTGAAGAAGAAGTGTCCAGCAGGGCTAAGGCCGAAGGACCTTCTGGTGAAGATGGGCGGAAGCGGGCAGGCAGAGAACCGGACCCCAGACCGGGTCTGACACCTCCCAGGGAAGCAGAACAGGAGGGAGGGAGGAGGGGAGAGTCCAGCTCATGGCCGCAGAGAGCGGACTTGGCTTCAACTTAGCAGAAGAGACTAAGAAACCCCCAGCAGAGGCAGAAATGGGTGTTTCATGAAGGGCTCTGCCTTCCAGCTACATCCAGACGGCGCTTGTCAATATTCTCTGAAACAAAGCAATAATAAAAAAACACACAAAAAGCTTTAAAGACAATTCGGCTTAATTTTAAGACAGGTAAGTAAATAAGGATGAGAGGACAGAATCCTGAGGAGACCATTAAAGAGATATTTTACCAAGTCCAGGTCTAAGAGGATGTATGTAGCATGATTGGGGGTGGGGGGGCGGTAATACAAGGATGATGGTGGTGATGAAAGCACCTCCACCGTCTCTGTCTCTCTACCCAGTTCATCTTCAAACTAAATAGATAACATTTTTCCCTCTAGGGATTGGTGGGAAAGGTGAAAACAGAGAAAATGGTTTTTTTTTAAATAAATTTATTTCTTTTAATTGGAGGTTAATTACTTTATGGTTTTGCCATACATCAGCATGTATCCACCACAGGTATACACGTGTTCCCCATCCTGAAACCCCCTCCCCCCTCCTTCCCCGTAACATCCCTCTGCGTCGTCCCAGTGCACCAGCCCCAAGCATCCAGTATCATGCACTGAACCTGGCCTGGCGACTCGTTTTATATATGATATTATACATGTTTCAATGCCATTCTCCCAAATCATCCCACCCTCTTCCTCTCCCACAGAGTCCAAAAGACTGTTCTATACATCTGTGTCTCTTAAAATGTTAAACTATAGTTCTTGAAAAAGCAAGGAGGAAAAGGAAACAGCCTTTCCGACCACAAGAGGGTGCTGCTGGCTCCAGGAACCAGGAACCGGCCGGAGGGCTGCCCGGAGGCCCGTCTGAGAGGGGTCGCCTGGGCAGTGCAGAGCGGGGACCGCCCCTGGCCTTTACCCGTGGACTGTGGCATCCGAGTCGTCCTGAGACCACAGAAGGCATGGAACCCTTATCACCCAAGGCCTCTCAGACTCATGCTGGGCACGTCAGGACCGGGACTTGTTTTAAAGGGACCAGTCACTGCGCAGTCTAAGCAGGCAGGTCCTGCCCCCCAAAACTGGGCCATACGATGGTCTCTGCCTGTGAGCTCCACTCAGAGAAGGATTTAGTCCCCCACGGCTCCCAGTGACACCGTCCAGCCGAACTCCATTTCCCGACCCAGCAGACCAACTAAGAGAACGCCCGGGCACCCAAGATTAAAAATAGGACGTTGCCACCGGGTCCCTGGCCGGCTGGCAGAGACGCAGGACCTTGGGAGCGCCTGCAGCCCTGCCAGGGGGCTGTCCTCGCGCTCGGCCACCCCCGGGAAGGGGAGCGGGTGGAGGTTTACAAGGAGTCCTGCCAGGAAAGGGCTGGGAGCAGGGGAAGGGTGGAGAAATGGTTTTCCTGTGAGTCAAGGGACAACAGCTGTCACCACGGAGGCAGAGGAGGTCGGAACACTGGGTCCAGCCCCTCAGTAGAGCCGTGGCAGCTGAGTCAAAACAAGCAGTCAGAAACTTGAGGCCCTTAAAAATACAGTAATTCATGCGACATCAAAGCGGTGATTAGCACAGCTTCCCGGCTGTCTCCCTCTGTTTATTTATAGCACATTACACATTTTAATGCTATTTTCATAAGGTGCTTCAGCTGCTGCGGTGCCATATTTGGGAGGCCCAGTGCCTGAGAAGTGCTACAATTAACAGCACCCCAGGCCCAGCCACACAGGAGCCCGGTGTCAACCCCACTGACAACAGCCTCCCAAAAGAAGGCTTGGAAGAGAAAGTGTCCCCAAGGCTCCCAGTGCCCTGTGAAGCTGGCTGGACGGCAGGATGGAAGGGGGTGCAGAGGAGGGGGCGGGAAGGAGAGGGCAACCGCCAGGCTAGTCTGGACGAGTCCTGTGGGGAGGAGGGTCAGCCTCAAGCCTTTGTGCAGGGCACAGAACCTGGCGCTTTGAGGGTGGAGTTGTTCCCTGAACTCTGGAGCACACCCCCCTCGCCCCTCCCCAGACTAGCTCTATTTCAAATGCATTTGAGTTTGTAGCAAGGTCAAGGACGGGAGGAGGAAGGAAAAGAGAAAAGTCACAGGAAACATCCTCATTCCTCCCAGGAACTTTCTTTGACCAAAGGTGGATCACTTAGGAAACAGAACAATTCCATCTCATATCAAATAGACAAGATGCACTCTTCCTGCAGATGCATTTAGTATCAGTGTCTCCAAGTCTGACTGCACTTTACGATTAGTCCCCTTGAAAAATGCAAGTGGGTGGATTTGTGCCATGGGAAAAATATGTCATCTCTGCATCCAGAGATAAAACAGGTGGGGGAAAATAATAGGGGGTCGGGAGAACTAAAAAGCCTCTTGATGAAAGTGAAAGAGGAGAGTGAGAAAGTTGGCTTAAAGCTCAACATTCAGAACACGAAGATCATGGCATCTGATTCCATCACTTCATGGGAAATCGATGGGGAAACAGTGGAAACAGTGTCAGACTTTATTTTGGGGGGCTCCAAAATCACTGCAGATGATGACTGCAGTCATGAAATTAAAAGATGCTTACTCCTTGGAAGGAATGTTATGACCAACCTAGATACCATATTAAAAAGCAGAGATATTACTTTGCCAACAAAGGTCCATCTAGTCAAGGCTATGGTTTTTCCAGTAGTCATGTATGGATGTGAGAGTTGGACTGTGAAGAAAGCTGAGCACCGAAGAATTGATGCTTTTGAACTGTGGTGTTGCAGAAGACTCTTGAAGAGTCCCTTGGACTGCAAAGAGATCCAATCAGTCCATTCTAAAGATCAGTCCTGGGTGTTCTTTGGAAGGAATGATGCTAAAGCTGAAACTGCAGTACTTTGGCCACCTCATGCGAAGAGTTGACTCATTGGAAAAGACTCTGATGCTGGGAGGGATTGGGGGCAGGAGGAGAAGGGGACAACAGAGGATGAGATGGCTGGATGGCATCACGGACTCGATGGACGTGAGTCTGAGTGAACTCCGGGAGTTGGTGATGGACAGGGAGGCTTGGCGTGCTGCGATTCATGGGGTTGCAAAGAGTTAGACATGACTGAGCAACTGAACTGAACTGAACTGAGGAGATTAAAGGGAAAAGACACAGCCCACAATGGCCCTGTGCTGAACACGTGCCCCTGAACCATCAGGACCCAGCCACGTGGGAGCCCATGATTCGAGAGGCTGTTTTCAGATAGATGGATGTTCAACACCATATCATCACAGCACCAAATTCAGGGTCAGTTTCTATTGGAAGCATCGATTCCCTCGTCAATGCATTTAATGTGTATGAAATGTCAGATATTGGCAAGCTTCCAAAATTATCAGTGTCTGTTTTTTCACCCAACCATTGGTAGCTGGCTTCCTCGCTTTTATGTCTGAGACCACTGCCCATTGGCCCTTGTCTGGGTTGGGACATCTTTAGGACCCTTGGATCCATCTGAGAGCTGGTCTCCCACAAAAGTTTCCAAGACCACCGCCAACATTCTCGGATGCACACCTGTCCTCTAGGAACTGGGCTTGAGCCCGAAATGCGGCTCACACAGGCCACTTAAGGGCCGTCCCAAGATAACTCGGGTCGGAATTTATCCAGCCCCCTACAAATAAAGCACATCCCATGACTCCACTGCGGAGGCATCCGCTGTTCCAGAGCCTCTTATTTCTAACAGTTGCATCAGCCGTAAACACGCACCGCAAGCTGGTGCTCGGTAAGTAAGATCTCAGCAGATAGCAATGTCTTTCTCTATAGTTCTAAAACTAAATCAGTTTGACTTTAGCACATTCTTGAAACGTTCCCTTCCCAAGACAAAAGCTCAGGGAAATGTACATTTACGTGCTCTCCTAATCCTCCTAACAGCAGCTAACGTTTATGGAGTTTCAGGATGGACTGTTCCCGGCAGGGCCCCCGTCTGAGCTCAGTTCATCCTCAGAGATGCTCTCAGGTGGGTACCTCACACAGATGCAGGCCCCGAGGGACAGTGGTCCAGTAATTTGTTGAGCCCAGGCAGGACCAGAGCAGGCATTGCCCACCCTGTGTCCACCACCCCACCAGGCCCCTTAACCCAGCGGAGGGCCCAGAGGTCACGTCTTCGTGAGTGAGGGCACGTCCCCGCCTCTTTGATAAGAGCAACCGCGTTCAAGAGAAAAAGTGAAAAGTCATTTCTGCTGCTGCTGCTGCTAAGTTGCTTCAGTCGTGTCTGACTCTGTGCGACCCCATAGACGGCAGCCCACCAGGCTCCCCCGTCCCTGGGATTCTCCAGGCAAGAACACTGGAGTGGGTTGCCATTTCCTTCTCCAATGCATGAAAGTGAAAAGTGAAAGTGAAGTTGCTCAATCGTGTCCGACTCTTCATGATCCCATGGACTGCAGCCTACCAGACTCCTCCGTCCATGGGATTTTCCAGGCAAGAGTACTGGAGTGGGCTGCCATTGCCTTCTCCAAAGTCATTTCTAATTCTCAGTAAAAGTAAGGCAGGTCCAGAGCTATGGTATTCCTTGTTCAGTCTGGGGATTATTATGGTTTCTTCTGACATCTTGGCCTGTTTCACTGGTGGTGCTGGTTCTTACGGTCATTGGAGAGCTACGAGGGTGAAAATCTGTTCCCCAAAAATAACGAAAGATTCAAACCAAGATGTCAAAGACCAGAGCTGGGTAGGGTATGGGCACCCGTTCCAGTCCCGGAGTTAAGGCATCTGTTCCTCACCTTCTTTGTCCAGACACCTCATCAAGCCAGGAAACACTGGCAACGGTCTGGAAAACAAGAGACCAGGGTGAGCTCCGTCAGGAGGCCTGACTTACAGACGGAGACGTGGAAGGCATTTTCTTCCAGATAGCGGAGCTCACGGGAAGCCCGTGGTGCATCTGGCTGATGGGATAAAGGATGCCAGTGTGGGGGGGGGCACCCCCAGGACCCCTGGACTGTGGGGTTCTAGAGAAACCAGGATGATTCGAGGTCTCAAACACTCTGCCTGGTATTAGGAAGCACCATTCTGGATGGGGCTCCACCTGCCACCAGGGGGAGCCTGGGTTCTGGGGGAGCCTGGGTTCTGGGGGAGCCTGGGTTCTGGGGGAGCCAGCGTTCTTAAAGTCCCAGGACCTAGACGGAATGAACTGCCCCACAGCTGTGGTCACACCCTCACACCTTCACACACGGCCAAGCCAACTCCGGATCGTCTTTATGTGTCCTGGAGACAGATGTCCCCGGGAAGGATCCAGGCTCCTTCTTGAATAACCCACCCCCTGGTGCAGGGTGGCCAGACCGGCCCCGGAGAGTTGTTAGCAGAAGCAGGGACCTCGGAAGTCACGTGGCTCAGCCCCTCTGGCCCCTGGCCTCAGCTTGCTGCATTCTCTAAGGGAGTATTTCCTTAATTGTTATGTATGATAATGCATTATACCCACCTCTTCAGTCAAAGAAAAGCATAACGTAAGCATAACGTAAACTCAAGACCCAGATTGACAGTATTGACCATCAGGCCCCTAATGAGTCATGCTCCTGCCTGCCGATGTGACAAGAGCCCCCCTCCCCGCCCCCACCAAGAGAAAGACACAAATTCCCACTGTCCTTGACAGACAGCATCAATTTCCGGAGCCGGCAGATTCTTCCCTGGCAGATTCAGGACACCAAAGAAAACAAGGGCCCCTGATAGTGCCTCGGGGGGATGGGGCGAGGGGGGACAAAGCCTCTGCCCTCACCAGTGTTTTCATAATGATACCTCGGCGCCCACGCTACCCTGACCGCACAGGTCTACTGGGTCTGTGTGTATGGACGCATCAGCCCATCACACAACAGAAAAACAAACCGGTTGTCCGCCCTTCCCCGCCCTCTGCAGGAATTTGGCTGGAGATGAAGGTTTGATCTTTTAGTAATAACATTCTCAGTGTCCAGCTGCGTGCAGCCAAGGGAAATAAACACATCAGCTTCTGAACCTGGTTGTGCCGTGGATTGACGTGGCCGCTGACAAAGGATTAACCTCTTGTTGCCTCGGGGCCCTGCCCCACAAAAGATGACCTATATCTTCAACCCAAACAGCTTCTCTGCATTAATACTTAATGGCCACAGAGCACAGGGTAACCATGGGGGTGTTTTGCCAAGGTCACACTCTTTCACAATCGGTGCTATTTTGGTTCTAAGTGTGCTTCCAGCCTGCACAGTTACATGGAAATTAAATGCCCCTTGAAGGGGAAGTAAAAGAATGGTGTCTGCACAGAGGAAATCCAGTGTCACTGGCCAGGCCTTCAGGGGCCTTGGAAAGTCTGAGGAGGCAAATGCTCTGAGTCATGGTTCGAGTGTGCTGGTTCTGCCTTCCTTCCGGCTAATGTACCCAGTTCTGGCCCAATAGTGCAATTACTACTGTACTTCTGTTTAGGGTCACTTTTGGTCCTGTGGCCTCAGTCTTTCACCTAAATTATTTCAGAAATAATTTAGGATTGAGTGTCTCCAGCACAGCCCCCAAACTATTGTTGTTGTTGAGTTACTAAGTCATGTCTGACCCTTTGCGACCCCATGGACTATAACCTGCCAGACACCTCCGTCCATGGGATTTTCCAGGCAAGAATACTGGAGTGGGTTGCTATTTCCTCTTTCAGGGTATTTTCCTGCCCCAGAGATCGAACCTACATCTCCTGAACTGTCAGGCAGATTCTTTACCTTTGAGCCACCAGGGAAATCCCCCTCCAAATGATATGCTACCCTAGAAAATGACCCAGAGGCAAGTAGAGGGGAACAGTTCACCTCCGGAGGCACGTCTTTCCCCTGACATCTTGGGAGAGTTTGACTAAAACTGTCCCGAACAGCAGCTCTTAAATAGGATTGGAATGAACCAGACTCATCGCCGCTGGTCTGAGAGGAAATATTATCTGAAAAAAGAAATTTCTAGAATTCCTGTGTAGTCTGTATGTTCCAGAAATAACCCATATTGACTTTGCATCAGCCAGCTCTTTACATCTGGAACAAGACTTAGTGGATACATTCCGTACACAGACCAGCTGTTGTAAAAAAACATATATATATGTTCCCCCTAATTTTACTGGCTTAACACTGGCCTATGTATCAGTTCTTCCCGGGTGGCGCTAGTGGCCAATGCAGGAAACGACACAGCTTCAGTCCCTGGGCTGGGAAGATACCCTGGAGGAGGGCATGGCAACCCACTCCCGTCTCCTTGCCTGGAGAATCCAGTGGACAGAGGAGCCTGGCGGGCTACAGTCCACGGGGTCACAGAGTCGGACACGACGGAATGACTAAGCACTCACACACGAGTCAGTTCAGCAGGTGAGTTCTAGGTCTGTGAGCAGATTTCAAGTCTCCTTCCCCTAACACTGAATGCTTCACTAGGGCCTTGAAGTCTTTAGCCTCCAGACCACAGATGGAGAAAGAAAGGGGTGAAGAAGACTTACTGGCTCCCTAACTGTTGTGGCATGGAAATGACAAACATCACTCCTCCTCGCATTCCAACGGTCAGTCAAAACTCATCACAAGACCCCAAATATATACAAAGGAGGCTGAGAGTTGCAGTCCCCAGCTGGACAGCTGTTTCTTAGTGAGAAGTCTTTACTGTGGCCAGGAGGGGCTACATTTTGGTGGCTGGGTAGCAGTCTCTGCCACGTGGCCATCCAGTGCTGGGGTTGACCCCACGCCAGGACAGTTGCATAGTATACAAGACAAGGCCATCAGTCAGTGTCCTGGGGATCCTGCCAGAGACCAAGAGCTCCCTACTTGGCAAGGAAATCTATTTAACTTTTTGGACGGCACTAACCAATGACAGAGCTTCCCTGGTGGCTCAGTGATAAAGAATCCACCTTCCAATTAAGGAGACGCAGGTTCCATCCCTGGGTTGGGCAACTGGAGAAGAAAATGGCAACCCACTCCAGTATTCTTGTCTGGAGAATCCCGCAGCCAGAGGAAAATGGTGGGCTATAGTCCACGGGGTCACAAAAGTGTCAGACACAATTTAGAAACTATTCAACAGTAACAACCAATGATAAGAAAGTGCTGATACTGAGTTATGATATTTCATCACAGTTTTCATCTGCTGATCTTAGTTCTCCCCTTCTAGAATCTCACAGAAGTTCTACTTCTTCCACTTGACTGACCATCAGAGAGAAGATCCACCCTGTCTCCCTAAAGTGATTCATTATCTAAGCATGCCCAGCTTGCTGGTTTTCACTCCATTTATGACACTGGCCATCTTTCTTGGGGTATTCACACAACTCGTCTTGGCTACCTTGAAACGTTTAGCTCAGAACTGAAAACAGGGCATCAGGTGAGCAGAAGGAGACGGGATGGGCTCCATGAGAAGGACCCAGTGTGCTTCATTCTGGCAAAACTTTCCTGGGCGGCTGTTTCTCCTCTCTCATCAGCTGGGTGGTGGACCAGGAGAGACAGTGACTCTGGCTCCTGGATATGAGTCTCAGGGGGGCCGAAGCCCTGCTGTTCACAGACTTCCCCCTCCAGTTCTTACACAATGAGAGAGTTTCACTGCGAAGGGCTCGTTTCAGATCAATGCGTTTTAAAGCTTAAAAAGAAAAATATGGCTGAACTAAAATGATAATAAAGAAAGCTCAAGATAACGCAGTCTTTTATGCAAGCTTTATATCACATGAGCCATGCTTTAGAGCAATCCTGGAGGTGAACATAAATTAGACACAGAAACTTTTAGTTTTTTAAAAAAATTAATAAAGTTTAGATTAAATATTAAAGAGAAAAGATGTAGTTCATTCTTCCTGGATGAAGCCTCAGAAAAATGAGGTTGGTTACTCTCCCTCCCTTTAGGCTGGAATGGCAAAAGAGTCTCTATAGAAATATTATTTAAATTTTTAGAAAGTTTCTTAAATTAATTTTTACAGTTAAAAAAATATATTATGGGAGAGACTATTTTACCCTGATTGGGCCGTTTTGTAAAAAATTGATCCAGAAAAGCAATTTGTCTCAATTATATTTTATTTTGCTCTATTTTGATAGGAAAGAGGAAGGGTGGAATTGCAAGCAACCTTTTAATATAGCTGAGAGACCTAATGGGGAAAAGGCACTAATATTGTAATTACCAGTTTTCTTTTATCAGCTACAGTTCTCTTTGTTGCTCCTGCTATTTAAAGTTACTGTTCACACACTGTGGCTAATTCCCTTTGTTAAATTTCACAGTGAATGCAGCTTCCTGAATATTTGTTATTGCAGTCCTATGGATGCAGGCTTCTCAGATAAAGGAGCAACTGGGTGCATCCATCTGTAGGCAAATTAAAAATGAGTTTAACCCCATGGCTTCCGTGACCTGGTCCCCTTAGGCAGAATGTGCCCTATGCTTTGGAATAACAAGATGTAAAACTGAACTTACACATGCTTTATTTTTAACAGTATTTGGTAGAACATCAGGATACATCTTTGATATGTCCCTATAGTCACACAAAGGGGATCTGGGGAGGGAATCCAAGAGGCAGGGCTGGGAAAGAGGGCTATGGGGTCTGGAGAACAAGAGAAAAACAGTAAGATATTTTCTGAAAGAAAAAAAGTCTATTTTTGTTATTCAAGGTACTGTTGTTGTTGTGCAGCCCCTCAGTCGCGTCTGCCTCCTTGCAATCCCAGGGACTGCAGCACGCCAGGCTCCTCTAGCCTCTGCTACCTCCCAGAGTTTACTCAAACTCATGTCCATTGAGTTGGTGATGTCACCCAACTATCTCATCTTCTGCGGCCCTCTTCTCCTTTTGCCCTCAATCTTTCCCAGCATCAGGGTCTTTTGCAATGAGTCAGTACTTTGCATCAGGTGGCCAAAGTAGTGGTATACCCCCTAACAAATGAAGAGCTTATCTGCAACTGGATCGGAAGGTTTGAATCATGGTTAGATGAACTCCTTGGCGGAGACTCAGGAAGGGAGGAAAGAGAGGGGGCGGCCGAGGCAGGTTGGTCAGAGGGTTGCAGACCACTTGGGGATATGGGGAGTCTCTCACTCGTCTCTGGCCAGGACCCTCGGCTTCTGTAATCATTGTTCTCCACTTCTCCCCTTTCAACAGGATTGCCACTCGGGCATCTGTCCTCAGGGGAAGAATGCATATTCGGTTTTCTGCCGTCTATTCCTCCTCTTGTAATTTTCAATGAGAGAGAGAGAATAAGAAAGTAATTGACATTTCTTTCTGTCTTGATCAATCTAATATTGGAAAAAGAGAAGAAGGAAAGGGTCTAGAACACACAAGAACAGACTTTGCTTTGTCACTGGGGGTGATATCATTTATTCATTCAGTGAGTATTTGTTGAATGCCCACCCTGCAGCAGGCTTTATTCTAGGCTTGAGTAGGAGGAACGAACCAATCAGAGAGGGGCTCAGCTTTCACAGAGCTATATTCTGGTGAAGGGAGATTGTAATAAGCTTGAAAACAAATAAAAATGATGCAGGGGAAGGAGATGAAGCAGGCAGAGGCAAGATGCGGGAGGCGCACGTTTGCCTGGCGCTGGTGTCTGGTCGGGGAAGGACAGTGATATCTGATCAGAGCCCAGAGGGATGTGAAGGATCAGTCCCATGCAGAGCTGAAGAATCAGGTTCCAGGCTGAGAGGAAAGCAAGCTCAAAGGCCCTGAAAGAGGAAGGACCACCCTCTCTTCTGTTGGAGAGGATCAAAGAAGCCATGGTGGGCTAAGGGTCCCCGGGGAGCCTACAGATGAGGATGGAAGAGTCCACAGAGCAGGTCAAGCGCCTGACTTGGATTTTTATCCTGAGTGCAGAGGTAAACAATGGAGGGCCTTACTCACCTATACTTTATTTGAAGCACATGGATGATCTTAAACATACTCAAAAGTGTGGAACAGAGAGTCATGGGTCTCAGACAGGCATCATCAGCTTCAACAGTGACCAACCCACCCTGTTCTTATTCCCACCCTCCACCCAATCTTCCCATCTCAACCAGGTTTTACTGAAACTTCCAGATATCCACACATTTCTTTCATAAGTACAAGAGCATCTATCATGCCTGAACACTGAAGAATAATTCCTAAAAAGTGTCAAATAAATATTATCAGCTAACGTGCCCCTGTGTAAAAGTTTGTGTGTGTATAATTTTTGTTTTAGTTTCTTTTGAATCAGGATCCAAATAAAGTTCATATATTGAAACTGGTTGGCTTGAATATGTTACTCAAATCTCTTTCAAGTTGGAGCTTAACTTTCAGGAGAGGATTTAAAGCCAGGGAATATCATGACTTGTCACTTTTTAAAGGACTTCTCTGGCTCCGCATGGAGTCCAAGGAGTAGGAGAGCGAGATGGAAGAAGAGGAAGTGGTCCCAGGAGAGATGATGGTTCTGAGGGCCACGGTGAGATGCAAAGTGTTTGGATGAACACTGGGCTTGCCAATTTTCTGTCTCATTTTCCAGTTCAAGTTTGCTGCTGCTGCTGGTGCTAAGTCGCTTCAGCTTACCAGATGTATTTTTCACATATGGTGGTCTAATCGCTAAGTCATGTCCAGCTCTTTATGTGTAGCTCACCAGGCTCCTTTGCCCATGGGGTTCTTCAGGCAAGAATATTGGAGTGGGTTGGCATTTCCTTTTCCAGGCAGTCTTCCTCACCCAGGGATTGAACCTGGGTCTCCTGCATTGCAGGCAGATTCTTTACCAGCTGAGTCACCGAGGAAGCCTCTCCCTCCCTTTTTTTAATATAGCCAACTAAAATTTCAGATTAGGAATACACGCATGCATAAATGACGAAAAGTGAAAGTGTCAGTCATTCAGCTGTGTCCAACTCTTTGTGACTCCATGGACTATAGCCTGCCAGGCTCTTCTGTCCCTGGAATTTCCCAGGCAAGACTAGTGAAGTGGGTTGCCATTTCTTTCTCCAAGGATCGTCCCAACCCAGGGATCAAGCCTGCATCTCCTGTGTCTCCTGCATTGCAGACTGATGCTATACCTGCTGAGCAACTAGGGAAGCCCCATACTGCTTAACAATAAAAACTAATTACTACTGCAAATGATGAGCATTTTGCTGTGTCAGCCACTGTGCTAAACTTTTAACATGAGTTCAGTTCAGTTCACTTCAGTCTTTATGACCCCATGAACTGCAGCACACCAAGCCTCCCTGTCCATCACCAACTCCCAGAGTCTACGCAAACCCACATCCATTGAGTCGGTGATGCCATCCAGCCATCTTATCCTCTGTCGTCCCCTTCTCCTCCTGCCCCCAATCCCTCCCAGCATCAGGGTCTTTTCCAATGAGTCAACACTTCTCATGAGGTGGCCAAAGTACTGGAGTTTCAGCTTTAGCATCATTCCTTCCAAAGAACACCCAGGACTGATGTCCTTTAGAATGGACTGGTTGGATCTCCTTCCAGTCCAAGGGACTCTCAAGAATCTTCTCCAACACCACAGTTCAAAGCATCAAATCTTTGGCTCTCAGCTTTCTTTATTGTTCGACTCTCACTCACATCCATACATGACCACAGGAAAAACCATAGCCTTGACTAGACGGACCTTTGTTGGCAGAGTAATGCCTCTACTTTTTAACATGCTGTCTAGGTTGGTCATAACTTTCCTTCCAAAGAGTAAGCGTCTTTTAATTTCATGGCTGCAGTTACCATCTGCAGTGATTTTGGAGCCCAAAAAAATAAAGTCACTTGGTCGGGGAAGGACAGTGATATCTAATCAGAGCCCAGAGGGATGTGAAGGATCAGTCCCATGGAGAGCTGAAGAATCAGGTTCCAGGCTGAGAGGAAAGCAAGCTCAAAGGCCCTGAAAGAGGAAGGACCACCCTCTCTTCTGTTGGAGAGGATCAAAGAAGCCATGGTGGGCTAAGGGTCCCCGGGGAGCCTACAGATGAGGATGGAAGAGTCCACAGAGCAGGTCAAGCGCCTGACTTGGATTTTTATCCTGAGTGCAGAAGTAAACAATGGAGGGCCTTACTCACCTATACTTTATTTGAAGCACATGGATGATCTTAAACATACTCAAAAGTGTGGAACAGAGAGTCATGGGTCTCAGACAGGCATCATCAGCTTCAACAGTGACCAACCCACCCTGTTCTTATTCCCACCCTCCACCCAATCTTCCCATCTCAACCAGGTTTTACTGAAACTTCCAGATATCCACACATTTCTTTCATAAGTACAAGAGCATCTATCATGCCTGAACACTGAAGAATAATTCCTAAAAAGTGTCAAATAAATATTATCAGCTAACGTGCCCCTGTGTAAAAGTTTGTGTGTGTATAATTTTTGTTTTAGTTTCTTTTGAATCAGGATCCAAATAAAGTTCATATATTGAAACTGGTTGGCTTGAATATGTTACTCAAATCTCTTTCAAGTTGCAGCTTAACTTTCAGGAGAGGATTTAAAGCCAGGGAATATCATGACTTGTCACTTTTTAAAGGACTTCTCTGGCTCCGCATGGAGTCCAAGGAGTAGGAGGGCGAGATGGAAGAAGAGGAAGTGGTCCCAGGAGAGATGATGGTTCTGAGGGCCACGGTGAGATGCAAAGTGTTTGGATGAACACTGGGCTTGCCAATTTTCTGTCTCATTTTCCAGTTCAAGTTTGCTGCTGCTGCTGGTGCTAAGTCGCTTCAGCTTACCAGATGTATTTTTCACATATGGTGGTCTAATCGCTAAGTCATGTCCAGCTCTTTATGTGTAGCTCACCAGGCTCCTTTGCCCATGGGGTTCTTCAGGCAAGAATATTGGAGTGGGTTGGCATTTCCTTTTCCAGGCAGTCTTCCTCACCCAGGGATTGAACCTGGGTCTCCTGCATTGCAGGCAGATTCTTTACCAGCTGAGTCACCGAGGAAGCCTCTCCCTCCCTTTTTTTAATATAGCCAACTAAAATTTCAGATTAGGAATACACGCATGCATAAATGACGAAAAGTGAAAGTGTCAGTCATTCAGCTGTGTCCAACTCTTTGTGACTCCATGGACTATAGCCTGCCAGGCTCTTCTGTCCCTGGAATTTCCCAGGCAAGACTAGTGAAGTGGGTTGCCATTTCTTTCTCCAAGGATCGTCCCAACCCAGGGATCAAGCCTGCATCTCCTGTGTCTCCTGCATTGCAGACTGATGCTATACCTGCTGAGCAACTAGGGAAGCCCCATACTGCTTAACAATAAAAACTAATTACTACTGCAAATGATGAGCATTTTGCTGTGTCAGCCACTGTGCTAAACTTTTAACATGAGTTCAGTTCAGTTCACTTCAGTCTTTATGACCCCATGAACTGCAGCACACCAAGCCTCCCTGTCCATCACCAACTCCCAGAGTCTACGCAAACCCACATCCATTGAGTCGGTGATGCCATCCAGCCATCTTATCCTCTGTCGTCCCCTTCTCCTCCTGCCCCCAATCCCTCCCAGCATCAGGGTCTTTTCCAATGAGTCAACACTTCTCATGAGGTGGCCAAAGTACTGGAGTTTCAGCTTTAGCATCATTCCTTCCAAAGAACACCCAGGACTGATGTCCTTTAGAATGGACTGGTTGGATCTCCTTCCAGTCCAAGGGACTCTCAAGAATCTTCTCCAACACCACAGTTCAAAGCATCAAATCTTTGGCTCTCAGCTTTCTTTATTGTTCGACTCTCACTCACATCCATACATGACCACAGGAAAAACCATAGCCTTGACTAGACGGACCTTTGTTGGCAGAGTAATGCCTCTACTTTTTAACATGCTGTCTAGGTTGGTCATAACTTTCCTTCCAAAGAGTAAGCGTCTTTTAATTTCATGGCTGCAGTTACCATCTGCAGTGATTTTGGAGCCCAAAAAAATAAAGTCACCCACTGTTTCCCCATCTATTTCCCATGAAGTGATGGGACCAGATGCCATGATCTTCATTTTCTGAATGTTGAACTTTAAGACAGCTTTTTCACTCTCCTCTTTCACTTTCATCAAGAGGCTTTTTAGCTCCTCTTCACTTTCTGCCATAAGGGTGGTGTCATCTGCATATCTGAGGTGATTGATATTTCTCCCGGCAATCTTGATTCCAGTTTGTGCTTCTTCCAGTCCAGCGTTTCTCATGATGTACTCTGCATAGAAGTTAAATAAGCAGGGTGACAATATACAGCCTTGACATACTCCTTTTCCTATTTGGAACCAGTCTGTTGTTCCATGCCCAGTTTGCCATTTGCCATTAGCGAAGTTTAAATCACTTTCCCAAAGTCGCTGAGCAGAATTATAGAAGCATGGGTCCCTCGTGGCTTTTATTTGTCCATCATTCTGTCTCCTGGAAAATTAGACCCGCTTTAGGCCTAGTAGTCCTAGCTTTCTGGGTGTATTTGAAACTTCCTAAATCTCCTATGTGTGTGTGTGTGGTGTGGTTTGTGTGGTGTGTATGGTGTGTTTGTGCAGTATGTGTGGTTTGTGTGATGTGTGTGTATGTGTGTGTGTGGTGTGTTTCATATGGTGTGTGTGTGTGGTATGTGTATGGAAGGTATGTCTTGTGTGTCTTTGTGGGATGTGTGTGCAGTTATGTGGTGTGTGGTGTGTGTGTGTGCAGTTGTGTGTGTGTGTGTGGTATGTATGGTTTGTGTGGTGTGTGTGTGTGCAGTGTGTGATGTGTGTGTATGTGTGTGTGTGGTGTGTATCATATGGTGTGTGTGTGTGGTATGTGTATGAAAGGTATGTCTTATGTGTTTTTGTGGGATGTGTGTGCAGTTGTGGTGTGTGTGTGTGTGTGTGGTGTGTATGTGTGCACTGTATGATTTGTGTGGTGTGTGTGTGGTATGTGGTGTGCATGTGTGCGGTGTGTGGTTTCTGTGGTGTGTGTGTGGTGTTTGTGATGTGTGTGGGGTGTGTGTATGTGGTGTGCCGGAGACTTATTGCTTGACTAAGCTCATTTTCTTCTGTTCAGTTTCCAACTCTACACAATAGCATTTCCTCCTTCTAGGGGGAAGCCGAGCTGGGAGAGACCAGAGGAAGCGCCTTCACGGAGCTTCCTGTTGAGGGAAGCGGGAAGTGCTGCAGAGTCACGAGGAAACCTGCCGGCAGAGATTTCTAGGGTTGAAAGGGCAGGGCCAGGGTGCCCAGCGTGGAGCCTGGAGCTGGAGCTTAGAAGTTGATAGGAAGAGGATGCCTGAACTGCTGTTTCCCTTTGCTACAATCGTATCAAAAGCAACTCTTGGCAAATACTGAATGGCTAAAGTTTAGAGAAAGCCCATGCTTGTTGGGCCATCTGCACCAACCCAGAGCAAAATGCCAGCTCACAGGTAATTCAAAGAGCAGTGAAGAAGCAGTCAAAAGTGGGTGAAAAATGCTCAGTCCTGTTCCAAGGCTTCCACAGTGGCATTCATTGAGAGGCCTCTTTTTGAATGAAATCCTTGAGTGCAAAGGACCAGTTAGACTCCGTAAAGCTAAAGTTTGGTTGGAAAAAAAAAGTAGCATGGAACAGAATGACACAGATGCAATACGCAAAAAAAGTGGATTTCCTTGGTGGCTCAGGGGTAAAGAATCTGCCTCCTAATTCAGGAGACGTCAATTTGATCTGATCGATCCCTGGGTCGGGAAGATCCCCTGGAGAAAGAACTGGCCATTCACTCCAGTGTTCTTGCCTGGAGAATCCCATAGACAGAGGAGCCTGGCAGGCCACAGTCCATGGGGTCACAAAGAGTCGGACACCACTGAGCGATTAAACAACAACAAAATTAAAGGGAAAGGAAAATTTATATAGGATATGGAAGTGGAAGAGATCTATATAAGAAGTTAAAAGTCTACCTGCAGGAACTTGTTTTAGTTAGTGAACAACCAGCTTCCATTGTTTTTTGAGCAGCCTGAGGAGTTTCTGGCTAATGAACAAAAGATTGGAGAGTAATACCCCCTCTCAGGGTGCCCTTGTCCAGAACAGGGCTGTTTGCTTTAATATTGACCAGTTTGGCACCCGTGACCCCTGATCCTTGGGTTTTCATCCCTCATTACAAGATCATCAGTGACACCTGAGTTCTTAAGTGGATCCTTTCTGGGCCTTGAAGCGTTGGTTCCTCCGAAACATTTGCAGTGTTGGGCATTCCTGTATTCTTAGAATGCTCTGTGTCCTTCACCTGGTCTTCCTGAATTCCGTTTTCCTGGTTTTCCTCTGTTCCTGTGGCTACGTCTTCACCTGCAGGCTTTGCTCTCCCCACCCACTGATGACGTGGCTTGGGGGATGAGGGTTAGGATTGCATCTGAGCTGTATCTTTACTCACTTATGGAGATGCAGGCACTCTTTTGGCTTTAGTTATTATTTATTTGCTTACAACTGCTATTTTCCTGTGTCGAGCTTCAGCTCTCTGTGTCTGAAAACCTTCTGGAATCCTCTGCCTAGAGGTCTCAGCAGCATTTCATACTTGTCGAGCTCAGAACCAAGTTCTTTGCCTCCTCTGATCTGCCATGGTCCATCTCAGTGCGGCCTCTTCATCCTCCGTTTATCCAAGTGGGGAATCATCCTCAAGCCCCTCCTCTTTTCCACATACTATAAATTATCGAGGGTTGTCCTCCTCTTTCTAAGTATCTCTAACATCTGTCACCTTTTCAAGCCTCCTTGAGGAGGTGCGGTTAAGTAATCTTATTTGCTGACTAGATGGACCTGGAACTAAGATCAGATCATAAACTCCAGCTCAGTGCCCCGGGGGTCCTGAGGCCGCGACCCAGTGATTCAGGGCCAGTGCCCACGTGGTTTTGCGCCCTGAGAATGCCACTTTCAGAGCTGACGAAAGTATGTTTCCTAAAGTGGTAACACTTCTCTGCGGTCTGACTACTCGAAGATTAAATAATAGCAACTATTTGTGGGCTGCATTCATGTGAATTTA
Organism: Cephalophus harveyi; assembly: GCA_006410635.1. NCBI lineage: Eukaryota > Metazoa > Chordata > Mammalia > Artiodactyla > Bovidae > Cephalophus > Cephalophus harveyi. The sequence goes on along the minus strand of SJYT01044594.1, from coordinate 28,047 downwards.
TGCCAATCAGAATAATGTGCAGTTTCCTCTGTTCCTATCTTTCTCCCTTCTCCATTTGGTAATCCACTTCTCCATTAACTCCTGCACATCAAATTTTCATTTTGTGACACCTCAGCTTCCTGGACAATCAATTGGTTATTTTACTACTAATGCTCATTTTCACCTAAAATATGCCAAGAAAATGAACATACGTTTGATATACATAGAAGAGTAGGTAGATAGGTAGATGGATAGAAAAATATTTTCTCAGGAAGACAGAATACACCAAACCTGACTTACAGGACTGACTTACAGGAATATTATGAAGAATTCAGTTTCTATGACTACATTCAAAGGCAGAAAGATAAACAACCAAGAGAAAAATCACTTAAGCTATTTAAAAAGTAGAACTGGAAAGATGAAATCTTGAAAACAGATGGATAAAGGAAGTAAAAAGAAACATTGATAACAGGAAGCAAAGCCCAAGGATATCCAAGGTGAGGAGAAAATGGACAAAGCATTCAGACAAGAGCTAATATAATATTACCTTTCGGGCACAAACCACTAAATTGTAGGGGTTTTATGCTTTAACATGTTCTCCCACAAGAAACACAAAACAAGATATATTCTTGGCAGTTTGTAAACTTTTTTTTTCCCATTCTACTCTAAAGGCCTTACCCCTTACTGTAGAGTTAATGAACATAATATGTTCACACTGGTGTGCATGTTCTCAAAGAGAGGAAGGATTTGTGATCATTTTCATCAGTCTAACCAGAACAGAAATACTGGGGAATTAAGAGATTCGTACTGCTATCATTGCGGGGCACAAAATGTGTGATGCTTCACATATGTTATTCTTTATGCACAACTGAGATTTCAAAATCAAAAATCATTTATGTAAGTGCCCAATTTAGAATCAGAAACTCTGAAGAAAGAGTCAGCAGAGAGTTTTGTGATTGCTGACCTTGATTCTGATAATGCTTTGGCTGCCACAGCTTGTCCCCGAGGCCCTGACCACATGCCGTGGATGCCCATGTGCCATTTTCACATACTCACCACTTCAAGACTACACGTGGTAGAATCAAAAGGGTATTACATGGGAATTGATGGGAGGGTGGGGGAATAGAAGGATTTTCTCTCCTCTGGTCTTTATTCATTGCCTTTCCACTTTTACGGGGGAGTTGAGTCAGTGAATTCTTTTCATCCTGAAGGGACGTCAAAGTTTAACATATCTTTAGTTTCAAACAGTGGCAATCTTCTTTCAAATTCTTGGGGGAGTTTGAAAAGCTGGGTGGTGCTAATCGTTTCTCAGTTCAGTGGGTTTCCAAAGTCGATTTAGTCGTTAAAGAAGATACTTCTTAATCAGTTCCCAGTCATCCTGAAAGGACTCACTCCTGCTGTACAGAGCTGCAGTCCCTCACTAGGATGGAAGAAGGTTCAGCGAGAACCTCCCGACTTCGGAGGGGATCCTCTGAAGAGACGCTTTTCTGTGTATTCCAGTGACCTGCCAGGTACACGGAGACACGAAGCTCAGTAAATACCAAGGTTTCAGGAACAGATAATCTGCTCCAATGTTTTAGAAGACAGAGGATGAGACAGTTTACCCCTAGAATCCCAAGATCCTAAAGCATAAATCGACTAGTCAAGGCTTTCAATTCAAAAGTGAATCAGAACCTCTTAGTTACGGGATCAGTGTGCTTCTTAAGGCAGGAGGGAGAGAGGCTGGCAGGGCGGCTCTTCTCCCAGGAAATAAACTAGACGCAACAGTCACAGGTCAGTATTTTTCCCTCAAAGAATGTCTAATCCTGCTGGGTTTCTCTGGTAGCGAGACCATCACACAGAGCAAGAGGCCCAGCTTCCAGACAGGAATGTGTCCCGTTCCGATTTGTAGACAAAAAGGAAAAAATTGTCCAAGTTCATCCCCATACTCTTCGTGTGAGTGAAGAGGTAATTTATGTACCTGCACACACGCATGCACACATGCACACACAACACACAGAAATGCACACAATCCCTGCTCCTCTTCTTCCCAGAGACCAGGGTCCCCTGGGGTCACCACGTCAAAAGGGATTTTCCAGGAGAACCCTTTGCCAAATGTGAATTTGGAGGAGACCACATTTACAACTCTGCTTCCATCAGTAAATCCTAAGAAGTAAACAAAGGGGTTCCGAGGACCTGATAATTTTGCATGATAAAATATGAAAACAGTATACCCATACACGCTCCCATTCCATTATGAACCTGTGACTCTTCCTGTAGACTCAGAGTGACTTGCAGGCTCCTGTGCATTAGATGGTGACTGGTCTCAGCATCTGTGTACCCTTGCCACGCCTCCACCCCCTGGTCTGAAATGTGAAGATAACAATCCCCTCCTTTTAATGCCTGTCGAGAAGATCAATCAGTTGTAACACACAATCAACGTGTGCCCTAAAATGTCTCATGCACACTTTAGGGGTTTTTATTTCCATTAAATTCTCAGATAGTTTTAAACTACTATTTCCTAAACAGGTAAATGAAGGTAGGTATGGACTTCTGCCCCTCCAGTAGCAGCAAGATGCCCTAACAAACTCAGCCCCCGGGCTGCCACATCTTCATCTTCCGGAAGCCCTAGACAAATTCTATGAAGTCATTTACTTATTTATCTATCTATTATCAACCTAGTCTTATGGATTCTGCTTTCTTCAATGTTCATAATTTAATACCATCCTCAATTATTTTGGTGCTCCAACTGTACAGATTGATCAGAGAAAGGTCCTACAAAATGGTTTCTGTGTCCTTGAAACAAGTTGTCCATCGCTTTTTGAATCTTTCTCTTCTAAGCTGATGATGTATTTCAGGCTAATCTTGCAACTTCCTTGACCTAGCACTGGAATCAGACGTTTCTCTGGGAAGCTTTATTTAGTTAGTTAGTTCAGTCACTCAGTCATGAATGACTCTTTGCGACCCCATGAATCGCAGCACGCCAGGCTTCCCTGTCCATCACCAACTCTCAGAGTTCACTCAAACTCACGTCCATCAACTCGGTGATGCGATCCAGCCGTCTCATGCTCGGTCGTCCCCTTCTCCTCCAGCCCCCAATCCCTCCCAGCATCAGAGTCTTTTCAAATGAGTCACTTCTTCGCATGAAGTGGCCATAGTACTGGAGTTTCAGCTTTAGCATCATTCCTTCCAAAGAACACCCAGGACTGATCTCCTTTAGAATGGACTGGTTGGATCTCCTTGCAGTCCTAGGGACTCTCAAGAGTCTTCAACACCGCAGTTCAAAACCATCAATTCTTTGGTGCTCAGCTTTCTTCACAGTCCACCTCTTACATCCATACACGACTACTGGAAAAACCATAGCCTTGATTAGACGGACCTTTGTTGGCAGAGTAATGTCTCTGCTTTTCAATATGCTATCTAGGTTGGTCATAACTTTCCTCCAAGAAGTAAGCGTCTTTTAATTTCATGGCTGTAATCACCATCTGCAGTGATTTTGGAGCCCAGAAAAATTGAAGTCTGACACTGTTTCCACTGTTTCCCCAATTATTTGCCATGAAGTGATGGGACCAGATGCCATGATCTTCGTTTTCTGAATGTTGAGCTTTAAGCCAACTTTTTCACTCTCCTCTTTCACTTTCATCAAGAGGCTTTTAGTTCTTCTTCACTTTCTGCCATAGGGCCATAGGGTGGTGTCATCTGCATATCTGAGGTTATTGATATTTCTCCCGGCAATCTTGATTTCAGCTTGTGTTTCTTCCAGCCCAGTGTTTCTCATGATGTACTCTGCATATAAGTTAAATAAGCAGGGTGACAATATACAGCCTTGATGGACTCCTTTTCCTATTTGGAGTCAGTTTGTTGTTCCATGTCCAGTTCTAACTGTTGCTTCCTGACCTGCATATAGGTGTCCTAAGGCAGGTAAGGTGGTCTGGTATTCCCATCTCTTTCAGAATTTTCCACAGTTGATTGTGATCCACACAGTCAAAGGCTTTGGCATAGTCAATAAAGCAGAAATAGATGTTTTTCTGGAACTCTCTTGCTTTTTCCATGATCCAGCAGATGTTGGCAATTTGATCTCTGGTTCCTCTGCCTTTTCTAAAACCAGCTTGAACATCAGGAAGTTCATGGTTCACGTATTGCCGAAGCCTGGCATGGAGAATTTTGAGCATTACTTTACTAGCATGTGAGATGAGTGCAATTGTGCCGTAGTCTGAGCATTCTTTGGCATTGCCTTCCTTTGAGATTGGAATGAAAACTGACCTTTTCCAGTTCTGTGGCCACTGCTGAGTTTTCCAAATGTGCTGGCATATTGAGTGCAGCACTTTCACACCATCATCTTTCAGGATTTGAAATAGCTCCACACGGAATTCCATCACCTCCACTAGCTTTGTTCGTAGTGATGCTTGCTAAGACCCACTTGACTTCACATTCTGAAGCCTTGGTTCCCTTCAAAGGAGAATGGAGCTAGACACCCAGCTCTGCATTCCAAGTGTGCGCATTGTTTCTGGGCTGCCAATGCTTCTACACCCTTTCAGGAGACAGAGGTATGGGGGAATATATAAAAAAACACACAATACACAAACATATGCTCATATACCTATGTAACACACGTGTATGCATTTCTATATCCTTATCTTAGAAACCTTAAGCTTATACCATTAAGTTGCCATTGAATTCACTCCAATTGAATACAAATTAATTCATATGCATCTGCAAGTATTATGTGTAACACATTGCAGGTACATTCTGTGTATCATGTGTATATAATACATACATGTGCTCATTAATATATATAGTATCTTATTACATCAATATTAAATATTATTATAAATTATAATGGCAGCATGCAGTATATAATTATATATACACACACTCCACACTATACTATCTATATCTTCATCCTTTTACAATAAGAACCCTGCTTTCCAGCATCTTTTTATTTCCTGATTTGCTCAGCCCTATAACAGATGGGACTTCCCAGGAGGCACTAGTGGTAAAGAACCCACCTGCCAACACAAGACATGTAAGAGACCCAGGTTCGATCCCTGGGTTGGGACGTTCCCCGGGAGGAGGGCATGGCAACCCAGTCCAGTATTCTTGCCTGGAGAATCCCATAGAGAGAGCAGTCTGGCGGGCCACAGTCCATGGGGTCACAAAGAGTCGGAAATGACAGAAGCGACTTAGCAAACGCACATAATAGATGCACTCAGCCATGCAACAACTAGAAGCAAGCAACTGAAAGAAGAGTTGAGGATTTGTTGGCAGTTACTTCCCTGCCCCACCCCCACCCATACTGCTAGACAGAGGATGCGCACTCAACACGGCCATAGGTTATTTGACAGTCTCTTCCTTTCCCCCGAGGTGGCTTTGCTATTCATTTTAAATGATATTATATCCATTAGTTTCAGTTTGCTTGCAGTTCTATTCCCCCGTTTCCTTGTTTCAATTTTGTTTTTTTAATTTTTGATATTTAGAATAGTAAGTTATTTTCAAATCTCAAAACTATATAAAGAAGTAACCTCAGAGAGGTTCACTTTCTGTTGTATTACTAGAAATATATCCTTACGGTAAATTTCTATAAGTGGGATTTCTGGGTTGAAGAATAAATGCATATGTACCTGTGTTTGATTTTGCCAAATTCCCCTCCATAAGAGTCATTTAAATTACCAGCAGTGATGAATGTGAGATAGCCTTAACAGCAGAGTAAATTGTCAAGCTCTGAAATAGTGTCCAAATAGTTGAGTGAGAAATGATATCTTCAGTTCAGTTCAGTCGCTCAGTCGTATCCGACTCTTTGCAACCCCATGAATTGCAGCATGCCAGGCCTCCCTGTCCATCACCAACTCCTGGAGTTCACTCATCTTCCAGCCCAGCGTTTCTCATGATGTACTCTGGATATAAGTTAAATAAGCAGGGTGATGATATACAGACTTGACATACTCCTTTTCCTATTCGGAACCAGTCTGTTGTTCCATGTCCAGTTCTAACTGTTGCTTCCTGACCTGCATATAGTTTTCTCAAAAGGCAGGTCAGGTGGTCTGGTATTCCCATCTCATGAAGAATTTTCCACAGTTTAGGTATCTTAGTGTAGTTTTAATTTACATTTTTTCTTATTATGACTAAATTAAATATCTTTTGCATTAAATAAATGTTATTTTAATATATTTTCTGTCAATTTTTCTATTCTTGAATGACTTGCTTCCACATTTCTGTAAGATTTTTTTGTCCTTTTCCTCCAGTATATCCCTGGGTTGAGAAGATCCCCTGGAAGAGAGCATGGCAACTCACTCCAGTGTTATTGCAGGGAAAATTCCATGGACAGAGGAGCCTGGCAGGCTACAGTCCATGGGATCACAAAGAATGGGACACAACTGAAATGCCTGAGCATGCACGCTTTTTCTGTACAGCTTCCTGGATGGATGATGTTGCCCTAGTGGTGTGAATCAGGACAACTTCTCCCAGCAAGAAGATAAGATTGTAAGAAACCTGAATATGAACTTTAGTAGTAGAAGAAATATAAGACCAACTTACCTACCTCCTGAGAAATCTGTATGCAGGATTTCTCAATACTTTCTCAAACACTCCAATACTTGAGCCACCTGATGTGAAGAACTGACTCATTGGAAAGGCCCCTGATGCTGGGAAAGATTGAAGGCAGGAGGAGAAGGGGATGACAGAGGATGAGATGGTTGGATGGCATTACTGACTTGATGGCCATGAGTTTGAGCAAGTGCTGGGAGTTGGTGATGGACAGGGAAGCCTGGCATGCTGCAGTCCATGGGGTTGCAAAGAGTCGGACGTGACTGAGAGACTGAACTGAACTGAACTGAATGGAGGAAATGGAGCACAGCTACAAAGGTAGCTATCCATTAGCAACTATTAGTTTGTATGCACTAAAAATGGGATAATATCCTATCCAAGGGTACTGAGAGAAACTAACCAAGGTGATAAGCTTGAACGCATCTGAAACAGAGTCAGTTCTTCAAAACATCTGTGTTCACTGTAGCCAGTCACTAGAAAATGTCCTTCCAGGGTCCCAGAAGATGAATGACCTTGACTTTCTTTGCTGACATCATTTAGGAGTGTGTCTTTAGAATCTAAGAGGCAAGAAGTTAATATCTGCTTCAACTTTTCACTTAGTTAGGAACCATTCTTTAAATAAATAAAGCGCAGTTATCCCCCTTTATCCACAAGGGATCTGTTCAAAGTCCCTCAGTTGCTGCCTGAAACCAAGGATGATTCCAAACCATGTACTGTGCTTGCTTCTAGTATTTACAAACCCATGATAAGGTTTAATTTATAAATTAAGTACATTGAAAGAGTAGCCCCATAACTGATAATAAAATGGAATGATTATAGTTCAGTTAGTTCAGTCGCTCAGTCGTGTCCGACTCTCTGCGACCCCATGAATCGCAGCATGCCAGGCCTCCCTGTTCATTACCATCTCTCGGAGTTCACTCAGACTCACGTCCATCGAGTCAGTGATGCCATCCAGCCATCTCATCCTCGGTCGTCCCCTTCTCTTCCTGCCCCCAATCCCTCCCAGCATCAGAGTCTTTTCCAATAAGTCAACTGTTCACATGAGGTGGTCAAAGTACTGGAGTTTCAGCTTTAGCATCATTCCTTCCAAAGAAATCCCAGGGTTGACCTCCTTCAGAATGGACTGGTTGGATCTCCTTGCAGTGCAAGGGACTCTCAAGAGAGTTATATGATTATAACAACATTGTAATAAAAGTTATGCAAATATAGTCACTCTCTCTCAAAATATTGCCTTTTCCTTCTTAACTAAACACTTATCTCGTACTATGGCTGTAAGCATGTTTTGCAGTTTGAAATGCAAGAGCAAAGCTAACATGAACTTCTTTTTCCTTGTTCATTAGTTCACAGGTAGAAGAGTCACTCTTGGTGTGTGTGCGTGTGTGTGTGCTAAGTTGCTTCAGTCAAGTCTGACTCTTTGTGACCCTGTGGACTGTAGCTCCTCAGGTTCCTCTGTCCACAGGCTTCTCCAGGCAAGAATACTGGGCGGGTTTCCATTTCCTTCCCCAAGAAATCTTGGCAACCCAGGGATTGAACTTGGGTCTCTCACATCTCCTGCATTGGCAGATGGGTTCTTTACCGCTAGCGCCACCTGGGAAGCCCCAGGAGATGTTAGCAGTCTCGGCATATGTTATTTTTATTTCCTCATTAAGTCAAAAACTTTCATCTTTTCACTAAAAGTAAGGACTTCCAGGCGTTGGCAGATTCTAATTGCCAGCATCACCGCTCTGTGCTTTGGGACCATAATTAAGAAAAACTAGGGCTGAAAGAAGCACAAGCTGGAATCAGGATTGCCAGGAGAAATATCAATAACCTCAGATATGCAGATGACACCACCCTTATGGCAGAAAGTGAAGAGGAGCTAAAAAGCCTCTTGTTGAAAGTGAAAGAGGAGAGTGAAAAAGTTGGCTTAAAGCTCAACATTCAGAAAATGAAGATCATGGCATCTGGTCCCTTCATGGCAAATAGATGGGGAAACAGTGGAAACAGTGTCAGACTTTATTTTTCTGGGCTCCAAAATCACTGCAAATGGTGACTGCAGCCATGAAATTAAAAGATGCTTACTCCTTGGAAAGAAAGTTATGACCAACCTAGATAGCATATTCAAAAGCAGAGACATTACTTTGCCAACAAAGGTCCGTCTAGTCAAGGCTATGGTTTTTCCAGTAGTCATGTATGGATGTGAGAGTTTTTCTGGGCTCCAAAATCACTGCAAATGGTGACTGCAGCCATGAAATTAAAAGATGCTTACTCCTTGGAAAGAAAGTTATGACCAACCTAGATAGCATATTCAAAAGCAGAGACATTACTTTGCCAACAAAGGTCCGTCTAGTCAAGGCTATGGTTTTTCCAGTAGTCATGTATGGATGTGAGAGTGGACTGTGAAGAAGGCTGATCGCCAAAGAATTGATGCTTTTGAACTGTGGTGTTGGAGAAGACTCTTGAGAGTCCCTTGGACTGCAAGGAGATCCAACCAGTCCATCCTAAAAGAGATCAGTCCTGGGTGTTCATTGGAAGGACTGATGCTAAAGCTGAAACTCCAATACTTGGGCCACCTCATGCGAAGAGTTGACTCACTGGAAAAGACTCTGATGCTGGGAGGGATTGGGGGCAGGAGGAGAAGGGGACGACAGAGGATGAGATGGCTGGATGGCATCACCGACTCAATGGATGTGAGTTTGAGAGAACTCCAGGAGTTGGCAATGGACAGGGAGGCCTGGCATGCTGCGATTCATGGGGTCGCAAAGAATTGGACATGACTGAACCACTGAACTGAACTGAGGGTACCTTGTACACCAGCCCTGATACCCAACAGCTGATCTAATAACTGAGCTACTAACTACTACTAACATGGCTAACAGTTGGATACACTGGATGAAGGGGTGATTCCCAAAAGGAGAGAGCAGGACAGCATGAGATTTCATCCATCACTCAGAACGGTGTGCAAAATTTCAAACTATCTGTTTCTGGAATTTTCCATTTCATGCTTTTGGACAGAGGTTAACAGCAGGTATCTGAAACCTCAGAAAGTGAAAGCACAGATGAGGCAGCACTGCTGGATTGGAATGCCTGAAAGATGAACTTGCTAAAAATAAACAGTCATTTACCAGCAAAAACGGACATGAAGAGGAACCCGAGGGCCTCACGCAAATTCTGAGCACATCGCCCGACTCAGCTGTTGATGACTCTGCTGAAAAGGAGACAACAGAGGTGGCATTTATAACCTGAAAAATTCCCTGAAGTGATCTTCCTGGCTCAGAGATTTATGGGTCAATGTGAAATTTTTATCTTCTCTCCTCTAAGTCAGTTAAGAGACTCATCATATGCAGCAAAACCATCAACCTAATAAACGAAGCTACTTCCTTTCTTCCTCCCTCTTATTTTGATTCATATTCCCCCCACAGCACACCTCACTCTCCAGGCCTGGCCTCCAGTGCGCAACAACAGCCATGACTGTGTCTTCACGAAAGAAGACGGATAAAATATTGCCATAACCCCAGAGGCAGGAGCAAAGCCTTATTAGAATTCAGACCTACAGCTGGAAGTTCCAGCATGGGGCGGGAGATAAAGTTCCCCATTGATAGCACACAAGTGCCTCAGACTTCCTGGCAATGGCAGTGAATTACGCAGTCATTTATGCAGCCCTTCCGAAGCAGTCCACTGTTCCCAACAAAAAAGGCATTCAGGAAGAGGGAGATGGCTCCCCGGCCCCAGAGAGCCGGCTGTGGACAGTGAATGGACGCTGGGCCTCCCAAGTCAATGGCCTCTCTGGGAAAGGCAGTGATGTCACCGCGAATGCATTTTCAGGGTGCTGCCCTGCTTTCCCCTGCTCTCTCGCCCTCGTAGGCCGACGCCCCGCTTTATTTTTCCCCGCTTTCTCTCTCTTGCTGGATTCTTTGAGGCCATTTTATTTTTTCAAAGTTTAGAGCTCAAACTCCAGCAAAGGCCCACGCCAACACGACTACCATGGCAACACCGGGGCTTCTACACTTCAGTTTTGGCATAAAAAGTAGGAAACACTTGAAAGGGAGGCCAAGAGCGAAAGCAGGGAGGAAGCCAGTGTGTCCCCGTGGGGGCGGTGTGGGCCAGGAAAGGACGGCGCGAGGAGGGGGAACCTGCGAAGGGGCTTTGGGAGACAACTTTGTAATCCTTCGCATCCAAAACTTTAAAAAAAAAAAAAAAAATCTGTGCTGCTGATGGACATGTAGAAATGCAGGGGAAGGGTAACCGAGCTTCTGCAAGAAATGGGGTCATGCTTTTGAAAACTTGCGCAATGATAAGGTGTAGAGGGTGCTTTCAAAACTTCATCTAGCTTTCTCCAAAAGAAAGACAGAAAAGAAAAGTCCCACATGATGTGTGACCCAGTGGAGAGGGAGCCGAATGCAGGCTGATGCAGTTGAGGGCGCCCCAGGCCCTGGAGTCCCTGGGTGCCAAAGACCTGCAGACGTAAACTCCGAGGCGCTGTCGTGTCCAGGACAGGCGGTGGGGACTAGAAAGAGCCTTCATTCCCCCGCTTTCTTCTCCCAGAGAATGCTTACCTTGAACTCCCACAAGAGAATAAATACATCATTTCTCTGATATGCTTCATGTCCCTTCTATCAAAAAGCAGATATTAAGCCATCTGAAGAAAGCAGCTCCTGGAAAACCCAGACTCCTGCTCCCGTGAAAGCCAGGCCGGCACGCCGGGCTGCTGTGCTGCTTTGCAGCAGCCGGTCACCCAGGGCTCCCCTTCGGGGTCTGCCGCCTGATCTGTGCGAGCCCGCCTCCAAGGCCGGGGTCCTCCTTAGGCACTGCTTCTAATTCTCTCTTCTGCTACTTCCCAAATATTTAATCAGCTGTGGTTTAAACACTATATTCTCCATTTGTAGAAGATATAATCTATTGGACCCAGAGCCCCCCTCCAAAAAGCTGCAAGACGAGTCAAGGAAGATAGAGCCCTCAGGAAGGCATGGACTGTTTGGGGGCAGCTGCTAGCAACGGGGCAGGACTGCTCAGGGCCTGCCCCGGGGCCTGGCCTAGACTCCCTGCCAACCACCTGGCAGTCCAAGCCCCTCCCACCAGCCCCCTCTACCCTGTGTCCCTGGAGAGCCTGGGGTCTTCACTACAATCTGAAGGTGTCTCTGGGCTGCTCACCTTGTCTGTCCCTCTGTGTTCTTCACAGGAATTTCCCCATAATTCCTTGCATGCTATTGTTATTGGCTGAGTTCTTCCAAGTCATGTGCAGGCATTCAGACCCCAGGACTTCAAGTAATCGAGTTAAAGGGAATCAAGTTAAAATGAGGTTCTTAGGTTGGCTGTAACTCAGTATGACTGGTGTCCTTATAAAGATGGGGCATTTGGAGACAGACATGCACAGTGGGAGGTTAATATAAAGAGGCACAGGGGAGAGGGACCATCTACACAGAGACAGAGGATGGGAACAGATCCTCAGAGGAGCCAGCTCTGTGGAAGCCTTGATCTTGGACCTCTGGCCTCAGAGTGGTGAAAAATGATACGTTGCTGCTGTTGAAGCCAGCAGTCTGTGGTACTTTCGAACGGCAGCCCTAATTAGGCTACAGTGAACGCCTGGTTCTGTTCTGAAAACTGCTTCTTGGAAGACCTGAAGTCATGCATATGGTACCAGGAGTGTCTGGGGGAAAAAAAAAACACACAGGCAGTAAGTGGAGGATTGGAGACTGACCAACCGCCATGTTGGTGTTAGACCTCTGGCCTCCACAACCCGAGGGAATTTCTGTCCTTTCAGGCCACCCAGTTTTGGTGCTTTGCTACCCAGGAATCTAGTGCAGCCTCTGAGACTGCAGAAGGGCCAGCTCAGCGGCAGGGTGGCAGATGAGAGGCCCAGTAGAGGGGGCCGTGAGAACGAGGGGCCACCCCAAGGCCAAGGCACTTGGTCACATGAAGCCCCTTCTAAGCATCCCTCAGGAAGAGCAGCTCACGGGGCGGTGAGAGGCGCTCCCCAGACACACACGAAGAGGTGGGCCCGTGGACTAGTGGGGATCCCTCCACACAAGTGTCGGTGGAACACCGGAACAGAGCTGACAGCTCCCTCCAGTCTTCGCACCTTCAGATCCACCCTCGTGACCGTGTCCAGGTCACGTGTCCTGGGCCACCCCCCAGACGACAGAGCACGGCCAGGCGCCAGGACGAGGGCAATTCTGCCACCAGAGGCTCCCTCTCCCCTCGGGCCTGACCTCTGCTCAGGACTCCCAGTGGCCGCTGAGCCTGGCGCAGACTGTGCCTGTGTCTGAAGCTCCTCCACCACTGTGCTTCCTCCCTCCCCTCTGGCAGATGTCAGAATGGCATCACTGTCTGAAGCCTCTTCACCTCTCCCAACCCTTCCCCTCCCCTCACAGAGACTCTCATGTTCATCTCCTGCAGAAGCGATGCTTTCTTGGCATTTGCTTCTCAGAAGACCTGAATAAACCCAGGAAAGAATTTCTATAACACTGCCACTCATAAAAAGGATCTCATTGTAAATCAAATTCCTTTAAGCTTCAGAAAAACTGATCTCACCTCTATTGATTTACTCACTCAGGAAGACACAGAAATAGCTAACACTCCAGGGCTCAGAGCACTAAGAAGTGAACACAACCAGATTAATGAGCTGTGCCCACCTTCTGAATTCTCTTGATTAGTTCTATCAACTAAGTTCCAAAATATAATTGGGCAGCTTCCGACTGGGGCTGCAACCAGAGATTCCTTGGGGACTGTGGTCACTCACTGCCTTCTAGGGTTCCTTATTACACTAGGGCATTGTGTATCAGCTCAAGAAAGTAAAAACAAGAGAGAGAGAGATGGCACTCAGTTTGCACTTTTTAAATAATCTAAAATTGTCAAGTGGCAGCAAGCACCATACCTCCTGCCATAGGTCAGCTTAATCAATGTAAAAAAGTCCACAGCCAACTTTCTGTTTGATTGCTTCCTGGTGACATGTTGCTCTGTGTGAGAAAAATTATAGGAAAGTGACGCTTCTCGACCCTCTGGTCTTCTAATCTCCCAGAGGGAAATTAGTGGGTTCGTGGGTGCAGGCTCAGTCACTCAGTCACGGACTCTCTACTACCCCAAGGACATAGCCCACCAGGCTCCTCTGCCCAGGAGTTCTCTCCAGGCAAGAATACTGGAGTGGGTTGCCATTCCCTTCTTCAGGGTATCTTCCCAATCCAGGGATCAAACCTGAGTCTCCCACATAGGGGGCAGATTCTTCACCATCTGAACCACCAGGGAAGCCCCTGCTTAAGAAAGGTATGTGCTATTTCCTTACGTCAAATTTGGAAACCATGAGGCTGAAAGCACCACTTGCAATCCCATGGAAACTCTTTTTGGGATTGGGGGGAACCAGGCCGTGAACACTCTTTGGGGACTGGGGGAGCCAGAAAACAGCACTAATGAACGCAGATGAAGAGAAGGGCTGATTACCGTAGTCACTAACACTGTAGGGAGGAACAAATGCTGACTAAGCGTTTTTCCACTAAAGACATGGGTATCATGGCTTCCAGGAAATGTGTGAGGCTCTCATGGAATTAAAGAATTATCCCCTAGTTGGGGCACATTTCACAGTAGATTCACATAGACTACAAAGGTACTGGACAAAGAACTAAAATTAGAATTTCAAAGAGAAAGAGATTTGTTTGCCAAACAGAAGATTTTGATAAAGGCCTTGAAAAAAGAGTAGGAATTTGGTAATAAAATAAGAAAGAAGAGCAATCCTGAATCCAGATGTAACTCTTACTGACGCTGGCAAGAAAAGAGAAAGCATGCTTTAAGACAGAAAGCCTTTTGGTTACCTGGGGGTTCATTGACGCTGACATGTCAAACTAGAAAAAGAACTGAAAACAGACAAAAAGTCCCACACGGGTCAGACTTTATTTAAATAAAGTGTCTTTCTAAAGGAAACGGTGTGGTCATAAGAGAATGTGGCATTTTAGGATGGTCTCTTTTTAAAAATGAACACTTATTTGATTGCCTATATTTTTATTTATCTGCTTGTTTGTTTTCAATTTTGTGGTGGTTTGGTCAAAAGGTTCTAGGCCAGCTTACCCGACCTGCTGCACAGAAGCTGCCGCTTCCAGGCTTGAGCTTCTCTCAACCAGCACTCAAGCAAACACCGCCAGGAGTGGCAAAGCGTTTTGTTTCCTTTTCCTGTTTATATACTTAGAAAAGGACACTGTAAATATATTACTCAGTTCACTAAGTGTCCTTGTTTTATATGACCTACACCTACCTTTATTTTCCACTTTTCCCCATCATAATTTTCATCTCTTTATAATCGTCATTCATTCTGATTTTATTATTTTTATTTAATCATTTTCTGTGTATGTGCAAATATACAAGCACTTTCACATATTTTCTCTTTGAGGTCACCATTATGTATAAAATAAATAAGCTATAAGGACCCCTAGTACAGCAGAGACAATATAGCCAATATTTTCTAATAACTGTAAATGGAATATAACCTTTAAAATTGCGAATCACTATGTTGTACATATGAAATTTATATAATATTGTACAACTATACCTCAATAAAAAATTAAATAAATAAAATGAGATTTATATGAAAAGACAAAGACAAATTTTGCAAAAGAAAAGTGGGAGGAATTAATCTACCCAATTTAAAAACTTACTAAACAGCTACAGCAATCAGCATGAGAGGCAGACACAGAATAAAGAAATCAGACATAGATCCACACCAATAGGCCCAACTGATTTTTTACAAGAGTACAAAAACAAGAGAAGAAGGTCAGTAACTGCTACCGGAACAACTGGATAACCACAGGCAAAAAATAATAAGAAACTTCAATATAAGCCTCACATCTTATACAAAAATGACACAAAAGGAATCATAAACTTAAGTGTAAAATGAAAAATTACAGCACTATCCCAAAAGTGAAAAAATAGGACACAAGGCTACATAAAAAGTGACTAGCTTTGACATGTAAAGCACATGTTGTCAAAGGAAAACACAGGTAATATGCCTGATCAAAATTAAAACTTTTGTTCTACCAAAAATCTTGTTAAGAGTACAAAAAGACATGCAACTAGCTGGTTAAAAAAGGTTTTCCAAACCACATATCTGACGAAGGACCCCTCACGAGAATATATAAAAAAGCTTTCAAATTCAACAGTAAATAAACAGTCTAATTAGAACATGGACACAAAATGTGAATAGACATTTCAGAGAAGAAGGAATTTACATGACAAGTAAGCACGTGAAAAGACGTTCAGTATCATTAGGCATCAGGGAAATGCAAATTAAAACCAAATATGATATCACTACACACTTCCCAGAATGACTGAAATATAATGCCAATAATAATAATAAAATACAATAAAACACCAAAGATTCATAGCAGTTTTATTTCTAGCAACCCCAAACTTAAAACCACCCAGCTGTCCTTCAGTAAGTGAATGGTTAAACAAACAGCGGTCCATCCACACATGGAATCCTACTCAGCGTTCAAGAAGAATGCACTATTCACGCCAGTGATGACTTCAGTGAACCTCCAGAGAATTATGCTGAGCAGAAAAAAGGAAATTCCAACAGACTACATAGCGCATGATCCCATCCATAGAACATTCTTGAAATGATAAAGTTATAGAGATGGGGAGCAGGTTAGTGATCGCAGGGTTTAGGGACGTGATGAGTGGGGAGGAGGGGGAGGGGTGTGTAGCTCTTACAGGTAGCAGGATAAACTCTTACGGTGACGCAAGTTCTGTGTCTTGATTGATGGTTACACAGATCTGCTCATGCGATGAAACTGTGTAGAACTAAATGCACACACACACACACATACACACACATTCACAGAGTCCATGCGCACAGCCTGGTTGTCATACCGTACCACAATCATGCAAGCTATTACCATCAGGGGTGAAGGGTATACACCACCACTCTGTGGGTTTTCTTGCAACTTCCTGTGGATCTACAATTATCTCCAAAGTAAAAAGCTTGAAAACATAATTTCTAATCGGCTACAGCCCGAAACAAAATAAAGTGTTTGAAAAAAAATGAAATATGACACAAATGAATATACCTATTCATGGGGTCGCAAAGAGTCGGACACGACTGAGCGACTGAACTGAACTGATGACCTAGAAACAAACTCAGAAGCAGACAAAAGCCAGTTTCCCTGGCCCCTTCCTTCACTATTCAGATGCAGTAAGTCTGGAGTGAGGTACAGTAACGCATATTTCTGACAAGTACTCTGATTTCAGGCACGTCCTGGGAACGATTGCTCTAGGCTTTTCTAGTTCTGCACTCTGGACTTTCTGGCAGGACTGTCAAATTTGACCAGGATGCTGAGTCTGTGAGGTATGACCTAAGAATTCTTCACAGAGTCCTTTTTACCCATAAACAAGCATAGCAGCTTCATTGTAATGAAAAGAAACCCTCAGGCCCATTTCTTATCTAATACCCCATTTTTGGGAAAAGAATGAAGTGGTCCTTTTATTTAGCTGAAACATTTTCCCGATTAGCACTTTAAAAACAGCACTGTTTTACAGACTTCTTGTTATGGTGTCCTATGGTACTTGGTCAAAAGTTTCAATAAACTTTCTCAAGTTCTATTCCTGGCTGAAATTACCTGTCATCTCTTGAATATCTGTGTTCTGGAGTTGAGGAGAAAGCTTTGTCTTTTGAAACAGCCAATAGGATTTAAATTTTAAGAAGTACTTTTGCACTTCCCTACCAAAATCCATAATGTAAAGGAATGGTTATACTGTTCGAGGCACTCACAGCTATATTTCATCAGAACTAGAAGCTTGCAGAACAGGTCCATTCTCGGGTAAAGTGCAAGACTAACAGGGCAGGGATGTGTGTCCTCAGAGACTGGAAGGAGTTTTCTCCACAACGAGGCACAGCCTGGGGTCTTAACCCAGCCCAGGGGCTCCAGGCTCTGCATACAGAGCTATCCATTAGATGGTCATCTCTCCTCTTCCATGACTGGAACCCTTTGAAGGCAGGGGCTGGTGGCGTTTCTGGTCAGTATCCTAGTACTTAGCAGGTCAGGTACCATAGGGTAGATGTTCCACATTACTTTTAAATGAGTATAACTGAAAGAGAATGAGAAAGTGTGTGGAAAAGAATTTTCAAGGATAAACCCAGAGAGAGACTCTGGAAGACCTCGTGATCCCATCCTCAATCACAGAAGGGAAGCGTTTAGCACAATGACCTCAAGTCTGCACTAGAGCCAGAACGTGCCTGGAGATCTTCCCCGTCATCCTCAAAGATTGCATTCTCAAACGATTTATCATCTGTGGTTTTGTTCTGTGTTTTATAGTAGCATAAAAGCAGTCAAAAGATACTAACAGTCAAAGATACATTCACGTGCTCAAATACTGCTTTTAATTTCATCTCTCACATTTGATTGTAAAGCAAGATTAGACAAGCCATTAAATACGTGTGGTCTCAAGAACTGATTTAAAGTTGTATCAACACACATTTTAAGAGAAAAATGACAACAGACTTGACAATGTAGATCCCCACCTGCACGGAACAAAGAGCCTAAATTTAGCTGAGAGTCGCTCTCCATCTGTGCATTTTAACAGAGTACACCTACATGTGCAAAAGGCAGCAAGAAAGGGGAAGGAAAGTTTATTAGTAAGAAAGAAGTAGCTCAGATCGTAGAGTCCACCTGCAATAAAGGAGATCCAGGTTCAATACCTGAGTCAAGAAGATCCCCTGGAGAAGGGAATGGCAACTCATGTCAGTATTCCTGCCTGGAGAATCCCATGCGCAGTGGAGCCTGGCAGGCTACAGACAATGGGGTTGCATAGAGTTGGACACGGCCAAGCGACTTTCCTTCTTTTCACGTTTCTAGGCATGGGTTCTCAGAATTTCACAGAAGAAAACACTTTCCCTCAACACTGCTTTTAAATTGATAAATTCACCAAACTTCTCAGATTGAAAATTGGTTCTAGGAAAAGCTTAATTTTAGCACCTGACTCTTTACATTCTTTTACTTGATGAAAGTTTCTAAAGAGATATATTAAGACAATTTCTCATCTGTACACAAATAAAATTTTAGATATATTCTTTTTAAACTTCTCTCTCTTGTTTCCATGGAGAAGGGAAAGGCTACCCACTCCAGTATTCTGGCCTGGAGTACCCCGTGGACTGTATAGTCCATGGGGTCACAAAGAGTCGGGCACGACTGAGTGACTCTCACTCTCACTCACTCTCTCTTGCTTCCTACCCTGGTCTTTTGTTTAACCAACAAAGGAGAAAGAAATAAGACTTTTTCCACAACCACTAGCCGTTCCACTACAACCATGAGCTTTTCCACTACAATGTCACTTTTTAAAATATCACCTCCCCAGGGGTGAGTGCTGAGGAGATGTGCAGTATTGCTTTGATTCTACTTCTTCTGCAAAATTAAGTTAATTTTTTAAAAATTAGGTATCCAGTGGTTCTTAACAGAGCACAATGATTAAAAGAAGCCGCTGGCCCGGTGATTTTTTCCCTGCTTCTAGAAAAGAATCAGCGTATGTGCTGAACAGAGAGTGCTAATCCTCATGGCCCTTCTGTGGAAAGTGCCTGCGGCCGGCGAAGGGTTACCGACCCAGAACAAATAAATTCATAAGCTTTAATAATCACATTTGGGTCACTTTATTTTAAAGCATGACATCCACAGCTTTGTCCGCCCTAGTGCACTGGATCGCTGTGGCCAGATGCTGGGAGCTCCCTGGCACAGCAACCATCTGTGAATGTTCTCAGAAGTTTTTCATCTTAGGAAAGTCTCTTCTGTCTTTTTTTTTTTTTTTTTAAAAAAAAACCGGTTGTCATCTGCTTCCCTCTTCGGTGCTTGAGGCCAACAAAGCCTCTCAGCATTCCTTTCGCAGATGACTGGGAGATTTCCTGCGGATGAACAGCGAGGAAAGGAGCTTGAGCTGGGCAGGCGTGCCCCGCCGTTCAGTGTGACTCCTCAGGAACAAGGCACAGTGGAGACCCAGAGCCGGGTCCATCCGTGGGCAGTGCCGCGGCTGGAGGCGCAGCCGGAAACCGCAGGGCGCTGGGTCGGAGGTGCCAGGGCGTGACACCATTGAATTGGGTTTGCATGATTACTGAAGGGCCCAGGTTACTCACGCTGAATGAAGTCCCCGGAATGCTGGGGGACGGAGAAAGCCGTGGGACATAGAAAGGAGCCCTTGGCAAGGGCGCGGGAGGGAGGGACGGATGGGGGGAGGAGGCGAGTCTGCACTGAGGGCCAGGGCTCTGGCCTTGTGTTCATGCAGATAAAACCCGCTTCACACACTGCGTTCTCCTGACTCTCCACCGGCCTGGGACCCGGGCATCCCCACCATGAGAAACTCCGGGTCCTCCCAGTGTCCTGGGGGTTGGCAGGTACAGCTTCTGTGCTCCAAACCACAAGAGGAGAAATATTAAAAGGGAGGGAGGGAGCAAAATTCAGGCACACTGTAAAAAAAAAAATCTGTGAAGGTTAGAATATTTTTACAGCCCCAGTAGTAGCGTGTTTTAGGAAAAGAAGTGAGGAAATGCTGTTTCCACCGCCCACCCCCACAGGCCTTTAGATAGAAATACTTTCTTCATTTCTCCAGAGGCTAATATTTATTTAACTGGGGTTTTGTAAAGTGAAATTAGAAGGCCTAATAGTGAAGAAATGAATTACATATACACATATATAGTAATTTTTATGTATGAAAGGATACAGAAAGTGGATTAAATGAATTTTTGCAGGAAGTATTATTTTTACCCTAAACCCTGAAGTGTACATTGATAAGATAGAACTCTTCCATCACCACAGCAGTTATCCACTTAAGGAAATTAACACTGATTTACCACTTTTATATAACCTACTCCAATTTTTGAAATTGACCCAATAGTGTCCTTCAAACTGTTCCATCCAGGAGAGGATCCAGCCATGAGTCAGATTTTGTATTTAGGTGTCTTCAATCCTTTTTCAATCCAGATCATTTCTTCAGACATTTTTTACGACCTTGAATTTTTTTTTTAATTTTATTCAATTTTTTTTTAAATTGATAGAAAAATTGCTTTACGGTTTTGTGCTGGTTTTAAATTGAGTGTTTTCGTTACAGTGTCCCTCCTCTACTTTTAAGCAGAGCATTCTTCACGTTGTTGTGTGAAGTTTCTGCAGGACCCGACTCAGGATGATGGTTCTCAGCTAGAACAGGACAGAGGAGCTGCTGTGTCCTTCTCAAGGCCTCGCCCCTGGGGGCACGTGGCCTCCATCTGTCCCTCAGTGATGACAGCTGCAGACACTCAGCCAGCGTGGTGTCCAGTGTCTCCGCTGCGCCGCTACCTTGTTTGGAAATGAAAAAGAGTGTTGCAAGGAGCTACTCAATGCTTCTCATCAAAATGTCCTCCTGTGCTTGTCATCCATTGGTGATTCTTGCATCATCCAAACTTCATTTTGATATTTGAAAAGATGTTAACTTTCCACGTCTGCCGTAGTCTCCACATTTTCCTATTGGCACACGACATTCTGCTGCCCTTCTTCCTATTTAGTTTGTTTACTTACTTGCTTACCTATTTATTACTCATGTGCACTCATGAGTTTGGTGCTCAAGGTCATATCAGGTCTGAAATAAATGAATAATATCTGTGTGTTTTAGATTTCATAAAATAAATAATATGCACGCAAATATAAAATGTGTGCTCACCTGTGTATGCGTGTGCATCAACCCAAGGATGGCAAAGGAACACCAAAGGAATATGGATCATGTTGGCAGCATCCCAAAGAAATTACAAAGAGCCCATCGAGTCTCATGAGTGGCATTCTACCAATTTAAAAAAATATATGTTGGCATTAAGTAAAACACATTTAGATTATTATCAGACTAGACAACTTCTAGGCTGCTCAAAATATACAAAACTAGGGGAATGAAATGGTTGCTAGACTGTCTCCCACAGCGACTCATGGAGGATGCTTCTGAGCAAGACACTAAAATCCCCATGATTATTATTTAACATTTATTTGGCACCATAAAAAGCACACAGAGCAGTGTGATAGATAAAGCCGTCCTAGCCCATAACACTGTGCCCCGAGGAACTCGGAGCCAAGAAGCGATGGCCTCATTGGGCAGAGCCGCGAGTGCCGTGGGGAGAAATCTCTTCACAGTGTATGTTGCTTTCACGACATGCTTAGGAGATTGCAGACGAGCTATGTTTTGTTGTTTTAATCACTATAATGTTCAACTCGTTTTTGACCCATGGACTGCAGCCCATCAGGCTCCTCTGTTCATGGGATTCTACAGACAAGACTACTAGAGTGGGTTGCCATTTCCTACTCCAGGGGAGATCTTCCCAACCAAGGGATTGAATGTTATCCCACTAGATGTTGAACACACAACAACTCTGGATTTGTTTTTCCTTTACTTTTAAAGTCTCCCTATTTTAACGTTATTCTTATATATGAGATGTTCTATTGGAAGTGTCTCGGGGGGGGACTCAGGGAGATTCAGAGAGGGGTCCTTGACACTCACCAAGCTAAAAGGAGAGTTCATTAGATCTGGTTACACCATAAATTACATTTGCTTCTTAAATATCCTTATTTTAAAAAAAAAAAAAAAAAAGGATTAAAACTCCTCTCTTCATTGTGTTCTCCTCCAGCAAGAAGACTGTTTCTCTTACAAACTGGATCAAATTTCTACACCTTATTTTTCCAGCATTTCTGTTGTCCTTAGAATCTTCTATTTTCTTATCAAGTACTAGTATCAAATGCTGCATAGATGTTCGATAGTCTAGATATAGATATTAATGCTGTTAGAAAAATGTTAGTGCTTAAAATTGCATGTCTATTGGATGTTTAAAAGGCATAATCTATATGCAACTATAGAACAAAATCCAAAGAGAAATAATACAAATGAAAGCTGTTTTGATCCTTCCCATGCGCAATTCTCCTCCTTAAGTGCCATTATTATAGAACAGCTTTCCTTAGATTCTCCAGATTAAGGCTCTAAAAATCATTTTTAAAAGAAGTCAGACGTGTATCAAAGAACCAAAATATAATAAGAGGGGATGTAGATAGTTCTTAATCCTTAAGTCACAAAAATACACATTTCAATGCTAATTTCAGGACAATATTTGAAATTGCATCATTCATTATGACTATTTTACTATCAAATGCCTGATATTCTGAAATTGTTTCCTCAAAAGGCTTAAAGGGACTTCCATCTCTAGTAGACTAGGTGCCCTGGATGACTTCGATATTTTTGATAAAACGAAATACTGGAAGATAGATAATGATAATATTGAGTCACACTGTTGCACTGGCATAGAAGAAGGAATTCATAGAGCTCTGAATGAAAATGAAAGCAGAAACCTGGGGAATAAACAGGAACCAAAATTGGCTTTGCCTGGGATTTCATCAGAAACCTGGAGGCCTTGAACTTCGGCTTCCATATGGAAGAAGATGAAAACGTAGGCCTGACCAAGGTGAGGAGTCTCCGAGGATGCTTCTCCTCATAAACCCGAGATCCTCAAGGAATCAAACCACTGTCCACAGGGAGATTGTTTGACTGCAGTTTTGGTACTGTCTGGTTGGAGGGAAAAGTATTTGTAATTTCACACAATGCATAGCCCCACGTCACAATATTTGTGTGGAAGGAAGGAAGAAAGAAAAGAAAGGAAGAATGAATTTAAGGTTGTTTCAGGCTGGCAGGACACCAGGCCACTGGCAGAAGTAGGTCCAAATCCTAGCTGAGTGAACCAGGTAGGAGACATTTACACACATAAATCCAGGGGAAAGAGCTGACATTTGCATAAGCATAAAACTCAGACAGAAAGAAAGACGCCACGTAGGAGAGCCAGCTGAAACTGTAGACAGCAAAAGAGAATCCAAAATGGGAATTATCAGAATATAAATTTTGTCTCATATGTTTAAAGAAATAAGAGCTTGAAAATATAAACAAGCAGCAAGAGTTTATTCAAAACCATGAAAATTTTCAAAAGAATAACATCATAACTTTATCTTCTACAAGTGAAATTAAAATTAAAAGAATGCATTAGACAGAAAATTGAAGAAATTTTTAAAAAAGAAGAAGAAGAATTAGTGAACTGGCAGATAAAGAATGTAGCCCCAGAGAAAAAATGATGAGGACTATGACAGGGAGATTGAGCCACAGGAAAAAAGTGAAAAGTTTTGATTTCATCTAACTAGAATTCCAGAAGAAGAAAATAAAGAAAGGTTAAGAATCACTATTGAAAATATAATGACAGCAGCAAAAATGTTTCAGGGTTGTTGTGATGTATATCCAGGAAACCTATTGAGTTGCAGTCAACGCGAGAGAAGTTCATAAAATCCATACTTATTTTTGTGAAACTATGGAGCAACTGAACTGAACTGAACTAGCCACCAGGCTGACGAATGATTTCTCAATGGTAAGAACAGAAAACGTTGCTGTTCAGTCGCTAAGTCATGTCCAGGTCTTAGTGACCCCATGGACTGTAGCCCACTAGGCTCCTCTGTTCATGGGGTATCCTGAGCAAAAAGACTGCAGTGGGTTGTCATAAGTCAGAGTAATTGGCCTCTTCAAAGTGCTGATAGAAAATAGCTGTCCATCTAAATTCCTATGTCTGTCAAGAAGAAGGGAAACAAAAAAAATATATCCAGCTAGTGAAAATCGAACTTGTCACCAGAAGACTCACTAAAGGACACTCTCAAGGGTGCGTGTGAAGCAGAAGGAAGGTGGCTTCCGTTGGAAAGTCTGGGATGTGTTGGTGAGGGGTGACGTGATGGGATGTGGGAACTTTCTGACCAGGATTTAAAGCCCCTCCCTAGGACAACTGCCTCCCTGAGACTGGTGGTCAGTATTAAATGACTTAAGATCTTGAAGAGGTTAACCCTCTGGGGGCACCTAGAATGCCCTACCTATTTATTAGTAGGAGGAAAAGCACCTAAGGAACCTTCAGGAGGCACCATAAATTATCTCTAAGAGGCATCTCAAAAGTGCTGTTCTGATACCAAACCCACGATTGCTCCTTTCAAACCTGATCCCATCTTTGCCAGCTGGCAACTCTGTTCTTCCAATGGTTAATAAGCTCTACTCTGCCTCTTTATCTAACATTCTAGCAGGAAATCTCATTAACTGTTGTCTCCAAAAACATCAAGAGCTGGACTTCTTACTGCCATCTTTTCAGGGCTATGTTCATCTCGCGCCTGGAGTGTTGGGGTTGCTTCTGCAGTCAGCCTGCATCTTCTTTCCAGCCAAGCCCGCTGTTCCAAATATAGTAGCAATTATACGTGTAGTCTTTTTAAAGCTTACAACAGGCCATGGTCCTTGTCTGTCTGACTTTCTAGCCACGCCCATTATACCCTTGAGAAGCCCGAGTCCCTAAATTACCCCAGACCCTGAATTGTCCAGCCTCTATCACCTCCCTGACCTCTCCCAAGGCCTTGGCCTTCCTCTTTCCACACAAGATGCCTTGCTTCTCTGATGTGTCTGAATGCCATGTTGGCATGTTCTGAACTAAAAGACTAACCATTGCCTCTTTCTGGAAATTTCTTGCCCAGTTATTGCCCTGACTCCAGATATCTACCTGATGGATCCCTGACTGAAAACTGCTGCATCTCCCCAGAACTTCCTCAGCTTTTTTTACTATTTCCCATCACTATTACATCAAGAGCTGGACTTCTTACTGCCATCAATAGTGACGACACCCATCACTATTACAACAGTATATAGGTTAGCTATTTATTATGCTGAGAGGCTATTTTCTGTCTTCACTTTTTCTAAATACACTCCATACATTCAGGGTTTTGTTGGTTTTGTTTGCTGGCATATGCTAAGCTATGGCTGAATATTTGATGACTGAATGAAAAGCTACAACCATTTTAATTAAGACTGAGACAAAAATGAGGGAATATATACCAAAATAGATAAATAAAGAAATTAAAGGTAAAAAGAACAAAAGAAACCAAATCGCTGTTTTTAGCAAATATGATCATCTGCAGTAGTCTCGAGAAATCTATAGGGAAATTACTACAACTAGTAACAGAACTCGACATAATTGCTCTACACGAAATCAATACACCAAGGTAGAGCTGCATTTCTATTCTACAGCTGCAAAGTTATGTAAATCATTAAAAAGAAGATATTTTAAGTAGAAAAGAAAAACACATAAGACTTTCAGTTCAGTTCAGTTCAGTCACTCAGTCGTGTCCGACTCTTTGCGACCCCATGAATCACAGCACGCCAGGCCTCCCTGTCCATCACCAGCTCCCGGAGTTCACTCAAACTCATCTCCATTGAGCCGGTGATGCCATCCAGCCATCTCATCCTCTGTCATCTCCTTCTCCTCCTGCCCCCAATCCCCCCCAGCATCAGAGTCTTTTCCAGTGAGTCAACTCTTCTCATGAGGTGGCCAAAGTACTGGAGTTTCAGCTTTAGCATCATTCCTTCCAATGAACACTCAGGGCTGATCTCCTTCAGAATGGACTGGTTGGATCTCCTTGCAGTCCAAGGGACCCTCAAGAGTCTTCTCCAACACCACAGTTCAAAAGCATCAATTCTTCGGCGCTCAGCCTTCTTCACAGTTCAACTCTCACATCCATACATGACCACAGGAAAAACCGTAGCCTTGACTAGATGGATCTTAGTCAGCAAAGTAATGTCTCTGCCTTTGAATATACTATCTAGGTTGGACATAACTTTTCTTCCAAGGAGTAAGCGTCTTTTAATTTCATGGCTGCAATCTCCATCTGCAGTGATTTTGGAGCCCAAAAAAATAAAGTCTGCCACTGTTTCCACTGTTCCCCCATCTATTTCCCATGAAGTGATGGGACCAGATGCCATGATCTTCGTTTTCTGAATGTTGAACTTTAAGNCACCATCTGCAGTGATTTTGGAGCCCCCCAAAATAAAGTCTGACACTGTTTCCCCATCTATTTCCCATGAAGTGATGGACCGGATGCCATGATCTTCATTTTCTGAATGTTGAGCTTCAAGCCAACTTTTTTGCTCTCCTCTTTCACTTTCATCAAGAGGCTTTTTAGCTCCTCTTCACTTTCTGCCATAAGGGTGGTGTCATCTGCATATCTGAAGTGATTGATATGGTAAGATCAATTTATTCACAGTTTCTCTTTTAAGCAAATAAAACAGCATACTAATAGTCCATGATGCCTTATTCTTTGACTTGTCCTTGATTGTGGTTTCTCTAAGGATTGCATATAAGTTAAATAAGCAGGGTGACAATATACAGCCTTTACTTACTCCTTTTCCTATTTGGAACCAGTCTGTTGTTCCATGTCCAGTTCTAATTGTTGCTCCTTGACCTGAATACAGATTTCTCAAGAGGCAGATCAAGTGGTCTGGTATTCCAGCTTTTTCAGAATTTTCCACAGTTTACTGTGACCCACACAGTCAAAGGCTTTGGCATAGTCAATAAAACAGAAATAGACGTTTCTCTGGAACTCTTTTGCTTTTTTGATGATCCAACAGAAGTTGGCAATTTAATCTCTGGTTCCTCTGCCTTTTCTAAAACAAACTTGAACATCTGGAAGTTCATGGTTCACTTATTGCTGAAACCTGGCTTGGAGAATTTTGAGCATTACTTTACTAGCATGTGAGATGAGTGCAATTGTGTGGTAGTTTGAACATTCTTTGGCATTGCCTTTCTTTGGGATTGGAATGAAAACTGACCTTTTCCAGTCCTGTGGCCACTGCCGAGTTTTCCAAATTTGTTGGTAGATTGAGTGCAGCACTCTCACAGCATCATCTTTCAGAACTTGAAACAGCTCAAAGGGAATTCCATTACCTCCACTACCTTTGTTCATAGTGATGCTTCCTAAGGCACACTTGACTTCACATTCCAGGATGTCCGGCTCTAGGTGATTGATCACACCACTGTGATCATCTAGGTCATGAAGATCTTTTTTGTACAGTTTTTCTGTATATTCTTGCCACCTCTTCTTAATATCTTCTGCTTTTGTTAGGTCCCTACCATTTCTGTCCTTTATTGAGCCCATCTTTGCATGAAATGTTCCTTTGGTATCTCTGATTTTCTTGATGAGATTTCAAGTCTTTCCCATTCTAGTGTTTTCCTCTATTTCTTTGCACTGATCACTGAGGAAGGCTTTCTCCTATCTCTTCTTGCTATTCTTTGGAGCTCTGCATACAAATGGGTATATCTTTCCTTGTCTCCTTTGCTTTTGGCCTCTCTTCTTTTCACAGCTATTTGTAAGGCCTCCTCAGACAGCCGTTTTGCCCTGCATTTTCTTTCTAGTCATCTCTGGGGAGTCTTCAATACTGCATTTTCCATTTTCATATCAGGTAGAGACTCTCATTAGAGACTCTCTTATTTTAAACTTTGGAAACACTTTCCTTTGGACTCTGTCATGAGGGAAGAGGACCTCAAGTAAGGGAGGAGAACAAAAGGAATTCCTTTGGGATCTGGAAGAACTATGATGATTCTAAGCAGGGAGTTGTCTTTCCTACTCCAACATTAATGATATTTATAGTCTTCTGTTCAGTCTTCTAGTGGTGCCCTGGGATCATCTGAATTAATAAAGTAAATAATCCTCAGTAACCTAGGTTCTGACATCACTAATGAACCTTTTTTTTTTTTTTTTTTTT
>SJYT01044592.1:377377-405850 GCA_006410635.1 Cephalophus harveyi | reverse complement strand
AGGCCTGGCGTGCTGCGATTCATGGGGTCGCAAAGAGTCAGACACAACTGAGCGACTTAACTGAACTAAACACATTAAGGACAACTGCATTTCTCTGGGTTCAGTTTCTTCTACTGTGATGTATGCCATCTTTATTTTATCCTCTAGCTATAACATTTCTCTTATTTAGCTATTTTAAAGATTTTGTTTTTAGTGCTAATTTTCACCAATTTAACTGTGATGTGGTATAGCTATTTATGTGTTTGTATTTGTATGTGTATGTGTATGTGTGTGTGTGTGTGTGTGTGTGTGTGTGTGTGTGTGTGTGTGTGTGGTGTTTATACTGTTTGTGGTATGGTGAGCTTCTTGCATCTGTGGGTTTCTTCAAACATGGAAAAATTTTAACCATTATTTCTTTGCACTCTTTGAGTTCTCCTACTCTCCTCTCAGCTACTGAGATGTCAATTATATGTATGTTGAACTGCTTGAAATTTCCCGTGTGTCAATGAAGCTCTGTTCATTATTTTTTCAGTCTCTTTTTCTTTATGCTTCAGTTTGAATGAAATATGAAGTCAAGTGGACCTTAGAAACTATCACTACGAACAAAGCTAGTGGAGGTGATGGAATTCCAGTAGAGCTATTTCAAATCCTGAAAGATGATGCTGTGAAAGTGCTACACTCAATATGCCAGCAATTTGGAAAATTCAGCAGTGGCCACAGGACTGGAAAAGGTCAGTTTTCATTCCAATCCCAAAGAAAGGCAATGCAAAAGAACGCTCAAACTACCACACAATTGCACTCATCTCATATGCTAGTAAAGTAATGCTCAAAATTCTCCAAGCCAGGCTTCAGCAATACGTGAACCGTGAACTTCCTGATGTTCAAGCTGGTTTTAGAAAAGGTAGAGGAACCAGAGATCAAATTGCCAACATCCACTGGATCATGGAAAAAGCAAGAAAGTTCCAGAAAAACATTTATTTCTGCTTTCTTGACTATGCCAAAGCCTTTGACTGTGTGGATCACAATAAACTGTGGAAAATTCTGGTTCTCCTACAATAGGATCCACAGGATAAAGAAGTCACAATGTTGTTGCTTCCATCTGGTTTCATCCTTTAAAATTCACACTGGCTATTAACAAGCCACCTGGTCAGCTTTCCTCCAAATTCTGTAACAATGTGGTCAATCTATCTTTCTAATATTATTGCTTTTAAATTTATCTTCAAGTTCATTTTTGTTTTTCTTTTTATTTTCCTTATTGGGACTCTTTTTAAAAATAATTAATTTATTTATTTTAATTGGAGGATAATTACTTTAAAATATTGTGGTGGTTTTGCCAATCATTGACGTGAATCAGCCATGGGTGTTCAGGTGTCCCCCTGTCTTGAATCTTTTCAATATATCCAGAATTTTACCATTTCTCATCATCTTCACATTGGCCTGGAATGACATCTTTTTTACAGTAGGTTTCTTAAATCTTCCTGACTCTAAAGTTGTCCCCCACAAAATAATATTGGCACAACATGTGATGATTTTTTAAGAATTTATAATAATACTATGATATGTGAACTTGATTCACATCTTAAAGAAGAAGCTATGGATACCAAGTTAAGGTCTCAAACTCTGCTCTTCACTGTAGCTTCTAGGATCTCTCTGTTGTGATTGTCTTTTACTGAAAAGAGGTCTTACTAAAGTAATTTATTAAATAATAAACTAAGCATATTTATTTATTTAAACTTTTTATTTTGTATGTTGATATGGGAGCATTGGTGGCTCAGATGTAAAAGAATCTACCCACAATGCAGGAAACCCAAGTTCGATACCTAGGTTAGGACTGTCTCTTATACACATCTAGATGTGTATAAGAGACAGCCCTCCCATCCATCCCTCAGGGTTGTCCCAGGGCACCGGCTTTGAGTGCCCTGCTTCATGTATCAAACTTGCACTGGTCATCTGTTTTACTTATGGTAATATACGTATTTCAATGCTACTCTCTCAAATCATCCCACCCTTGACTTCTCCCATATAGTCCAAAATTCTGTTCTTTACATCTGTGTCTCTTTTGCTGTCTTGTCATTACCATCTTTCTAAATTCTATATATATGCGTTAATATACTGTATTGGTGTTTCTCTTTCTGACCTGCTTTGCTCTGTATAATAGGTTTCATCCACCTCATTAGAACTGACTCAAATGCATTCTTTTTTATAACTGAGTAATATTCCATTATGTATATGTGCCACAACTTCCTTATCCATTCGTCTGCAGATAGACATTTAGGTTACTTCCATGTCCTAGGTATTGTAAACAGTGCTGCAATGAACATTGGGGTATATGTGTCTCTTTCAATTCTCTTGAAGCTCATGCCTCAGTGTCTCCAGAGTCTTACCTCTCTCTCAGCCAGCAGCTGCTGTCCTCCATGCTCTGCCAGGTTTCTTTCTATCTTTCTGCTTTTGACCTCTTTGCAAGTCTGAAATGAAGTCTGTGCCCTGCTTCAGGGTCTGAAGTCTTTCCTGGCTAAGAGCTTTCATCCCTGAGTGCAATGGCTTCTTTGTAGCTTTATAATAAATGGTCTCTGGTTTGTTGTAAACATAGCATTAGTACACATTGTTTTGAAGTTATCCTTTAGTTTTTCTATGGACTGATAATCTCTGTTCTTGATCTTTTCTTTCATGGTACTAAAATCATTTGATGTTTAATGATAATGATGTACCCAGGGGCAATAAAAGCAGTCACAGGAAATGAAAAGAAAGCACTTGAGTCTTTTCTCTACAGTTGTCTCATCAGTTGATTCAAAGCTTCAGAAGGGGCATCTGTTCTACTTCTTGTTTGGCTAAAGAGACAAAGTCATCTCCAGAACTCTGCCCTGTAAAGTAGCTGCTTCAGCTTCTTGAACTCTTTTCTGACTTTGCTCAATTTAGTGAGACCACTGTGATCTGTTTGAGGTTCAGTTCAGTTCAGTCGCTCAGTTGTGTCCGACTCTTTGCGACCCCATGAACCGCAGCACACCAGGCCTCCTTGTCCATCACCAACTCCTGGAGTCCACCCAAACCCATATCCATTGAGTCGGTGATGACATCCAACCATCTTATCCTCTGTCGTCACCTTCTCCTCCTGCCCTCAGTCTCTCCCAGCATCAGGGTCTTTTCCAATGAGTCAGCTCTTTGCATCAGGTGGCCAAAGTATTGGAGTTTCAGCTTTAACATCAGTCCTTCCAATGAACACCCAGGACTGATATCCTTTAGAATGAACTGTTTGGATCTCCTTGCAGTCCAAGGGACTCTCAAGAGTCTTCTCCAACACCACAGTTCAAAAGCATCAAGTCTTTGGTGCTCAGCTTTCTTTATAGTCCAACCCTCAAATCTATACATGACCACTGGAAAAGCCATAGCCTTGACTAGATGAACCTTTGTTGGCAAAGTAATATCTCTGTTTTTTAATATGCTGTCTAGGTTGGTCATAACTTTCCTTCCAAGGAGTAAGCATCTTTTAATTTCATGGCCACAGTCACCGTCTGCAGTGATTTTGGAGCCTACCTCCTTCATAAATTGGAGTCTAAAAAATAATCACTAGTTTAACCCTAGTCTCTTCTTCCTGAGGTCATTGTCCTGCCTTGCTTGTTCAATATCTAAACAATGTTTTTCTTCAACTACTTTGGTTTTCTAAAAGTTCATGGTGGGATTGGATGCACGGCTCTAGCTAACTTACTGTCAAAAGCAGATGTTCCTTCTTAGCTTTTCTGATTGTACAATTTTTCACTTTTTCAAAAAATATGATATTCATATATTATTTTGCATCTTTATTATCACTATATTTTATTCTCAAATCTGTAAACATTTAAATGCTCATTGCTTATCTCTTTGCCCAACTTTCCCCATTCATCTTTTGTTTGAATGAAGATTATCCTACCGTTGATTCCCAAAAGGGATTATGAGTATAGCATTCTTTGGGTCTTATATGTTTAAAACTATTTTTAATAGTATTGATATTTGAAGGACAGCATGCCTAGATATAAATTTTTTGGTATGCATTTTCTTTCTTGAGTGTTTTGTAAATGCAGCTCTACTGTCTGATCTTTTTCAGGCAGGATAAGACTCTCGAGAGTCCCTTGGACTGCAAGGAGATCCAACCAGTCCATTCTAAAGGAGATCAGCCCTGGGTGTTCTTTGGAAGGAATGATGCTAAAGCTGAAAACTCCAGTACTTTGGCCACCTCATGCAAAGAGTTGATTCATTGGAAAAGACTCTGATGCTGGGAGGGGTTGGGGGCAGGAGGAGAATGGGATGACAGAGGATGAGATGGCTGGATGGCATTACCGACTCGATGGACGTGAGTCTGAATGAACTCTGGGAGATGGTGATGGACAGGGAGGCCTGGTGTGCTGCGATTCATGGGGTTGCAAAGAAGTCGGACACGACTGAGCGACTGAACTGAACTGAACTGAATGTTGGACTAATTCTTTGCCCCTATAAGATGTTAACTATTTTGTTTTAAAGATTTGAAGAGTTTTGTATTTATCTTTACACTCCAGTGCAGTAGCTTTACTCAGGTACATGTCAGAGTAGATTACGCTGAGCTTATTTTTCCCAACACCTAGTAAACACTTTCAGTATATTATTTATAAAAAATGTTTTTCTAGACTTAATTTTTAAGTATTAATTTTATCTTCTTGTTTTATTTCCATTTTAGAGACTCAAATCTTATTTATAAAACACACAGTATTTCTTCTTTTCCTGTGGTTCATTGGATATATTTTCTTGATCTTATTTTCATTTTGTTGATCATTTCCCTTTCTTCAATGCCATATTTAAATCTCATTGTAATCTATTTTACCTTGGCTACTTTTATTTTAGTCTTCATTTCTAAGATGGCTTTGTTTTTTACTTATTATCTCCTGAGTTCAAACAGTTTTCATTTCTTCCTGATACATTCCTTGATCAATTTCTTTTTAAGTTTTGAATTTCTGATTTTAAGTACTTCTCTCAAATGCTTATTTGAGGTTATTAATATCAACTTGTAGTATTGTTTTACAANGTCTGTCTCTTATACACATCTATTTCCCTTTCTTCAATGCCATATTTAAATCTCATTGTAATCTATTTTACCTTGGCTACTTTTATTTTAGTCTTCATTTCTAAGATGGCTTTGTTTTTTACTTATTATCTCCTGAGTTCAAACAGTTTTCATTTCTTCCTGATACATTCCTTGATCAATTTCTTTTTAAGTTTTGAATTTCTGATTTTAAGTACTTCTCTCAAATGCTTATTTGAGGTTATTAATATCAACTTGTAGTATTGTTTTACAATTTAAGTTGCCTCTTTTTTTTTTCTTTCTTTGAGGATAAGGGGCAGAAGTTTCCATCAGGTGAGGTATTTTGTTTCTCATATTCTAATTCATTTTCTAATAGCTTTGATTACAGTCTGCTCTCACTATTTATTTCATAATTCAGATTAGTTTATAAGATTCTAGGTCAAGAGTACCCTGATCTGTCTGTGTTTTGAATAAGAACTTCCTTAAAATAAAGAGAACCTTATAACAGCATTAGCTTGCTAAAGCCACATTTATCCTTGTGGTGAGGGCACTTGAGCTCTCCTTGTCCTTTTTTCCCCTTCTTTATCTTATCTAACCAAGAAGGAGTTGTAGGTCCTCTGATATTTTAGAACATTTTTATTTGTCATGACTGAAATTATCTTTTTTGCTTCTTTATTCTTTTACTTCTAAATCTCTAAAAGTGCCTCCTTTTCATCTCCTTTTGTCCTCAAAAATCATGACTTTAGAAGACAGTCACCTCAACTTGTACAATCTTTTGTGTCCAGTCTGTATTCAGGGCTCTGTTTTAGTTTTCAGTTCAGTTCTGTTCAGTTGCTCAGTAGTGTCCTACTCTTTGTGACCCCATGGACTGAAGCAAACCAGGATTCCCTGTCCATCACCAACTCCCAAAGCTTGCTCAAACTGATGTCCATTGAGTTGGTGATGCCATCCAGCAATCTCATCCTCTGTGGTTCCTTTTCCTCCTGCCTACAATCTTTCTCAGCCTCAGGGTCTTTTCCAATGAGTCTGTTCTTCACTTCAGGTGGCCAAAGTATTGCAGTTTCAGCTTCAGGATCAGTCCTTCCAATGAATATTCAGGACTAATTTCCTTTAGGATGGACTGATGTGACCTCCTTGCAGTCCAAGGGACTCTCAACAGTCTCCTCCAACACCACAGTCTGGAAGCATCAATTCTTTGACAATCAGCCATCTTTATAGTCTAACTCTCACATTGATACATGACTACTGGAAAAGCCATAGCTTTGACTAGACAGACCTTTATTGGCAAAGTAATGTCTCTGCTTTTTAATATGCTGTCTAGGTTGGTAATAGCTTTTCTTCCAAGGAGCAAGTGTCTTTTAATTTCATGGCTGCAGTCACCATCTGCAGTGATTTTGGAGACCCCCAAAATAAAGTCTGTCACTGTTTCCATTGTTTTTCCAACTATTTGCTCTAAAGTGATGGGACTGGATGCCATGATCTTAGTTTTTTGAATGTTGAGTTTTAAATCAACTTTTTCACTCTTTTCTTTCACTTTCCTCAAGACCTCTTTAGTTCTTCGCTTTCTGCCATATGGTTGATGTCATCTGCATATCTGAGCTTATTGATATTTCTCCTGGCAATCTTGATTCCAGCTTGAACATCATCCAGCCCAGCATTTAGCAT
Organism: Cephalophus harveyi; assembly: GCA_006410635.1. Taxonomy (NCBI): domain Eukaryota; kingdom Metazoa; phylum Chordata; class Mammalia; order Artiodactyla; family Bovidae; genus Cephalophus; species Cephalophus harveyi. The sequence continues at coordinate 399,180 of SJYT01044592.1, read as the reverse complement.
GAGATAATCTGCATATAAGTTAGATAAACAGGGTGACAATATACAGTCTTAACAAACTGCTTTCCCAATTTTGAACCAGTCTTTTGTTCTATGTCCAGTTCTAAGTGTTGCTTCCTGACCTGAATACAGATTTCTCAGGATGCAGGTGAAATGGTCTGGTATTCCCATCTCTTGAAAAATTTTCCTCAGTTTGCTGTGATCCACAAAGGCTTTGGCATAGTCAATAAAACAGAAGTAGATGTTTTTTGGATCTCTCTTGCTTTTTTGATGATCCAACAGATGTTGGCAATTTGATCTCTGGTTCCTCTGCCTTTCTAAATCCACCTTGAACATCTGGAAGTTAATGGTTCCTGTACTGTTGAAGCCTGGTTTGGGGAATTTCGAGCATTTTACTTTACTAGTGTGTGAGATGAGTGCAATTGTGTGGTAGTTTGAGCATTCTTTGGCATTGCCTTTATTTGGGATTGGAATGAAAACGAACCTTTTCCTGTCCTGTGGCCACTGCTGAGTTTTCCAAATTTGCTGGTATATTGAGTGCAGCACTTTAACAACATCATCTTTTAGGATTTGAAATAGCTCAACTGGAATTCTGTGCCTCCACTAGCTTTGTTTGTAGTGATGTTTCCTAAGGCCCACTTGACTTTGCATGCTAGGCTGTCTGGCTCTGAGTGAGTGATCAAAGTATTGTGGTGAACTGGCTGATGAAGATCCTTTTTAAATATTTCTTCTGTGTATTGTTGCCATCTCTTCTTAAAGTCTGAGCATTTTCTGTATTCTGGTTGTGTGTGTTTGAATAGTTTTATCTGTTATTCTGTATTGTTTTTAGAGGATAGAGAGGGAGAGTGGGTTTAACCAACTCCCATTATCAGTTACCCATGAATATACACGCATTTAAAAAAATTTTATTTTATTTATTTATTATATAAATTTATTTATTTTAATTGGAGGCTAATTACTTTACAATATTGTAAATGAATCACTAGTCCAGGTTTGATGCATGATACAGGATGCTTGTGGCTGGTTCACTGGGATGACCCAGAGGGATGGTATGGGGAGGGAGGTGGGAGGGAGGTTCAGGATGGGGAACACGTGTACACCCGTGGCAGATTCATGTTGATACATGCATTTTTAATTGATTAAAATTTTCATTTCTGAATGTATTAGTGTTTAATTGCCTAAGGGTGAAGTTAGACATATTTTATGTATAAATTTTCTATTCTTTATCCCAGTGTGTGATTTTTATTTATTATTTGATTGTCTATTTTCTACTTGGATTTCAATTAGAAATTGTGCAAAACTAAGTGAATTGGAAATTCCTTTTATTTTCCTAAGGATTTTCTATATATTAGATTATAATCATTAGGTCATACAAATTGCAAGTTTTTGCTAATTTCAATATCTTTATTATGCTTTTAACACTTTATGTTTATTATGTTATTTGATTACATTTCCATGATAATTTCCAAGCAGTTTTTAATAGAGAAGCTATTAATCTTATATATTATTGTGTAACCAGGTGGCTCTGATGGTAAAGAATCTGCCTGCAATGTGGAAGATCTGGGTTCCATCCTTAGGTTGGGAAGGTCTCTTGGAGGAGGGCATGGCAACCCACTCCAGTGCCTAGAGAATCCCCATGGAGAGAGGAGCCTGGTGGGCTACAGTCCATGTGATCACAAAGGGTTGGACACGACTGGGCAACTAAGCACAGCACTACTTATAAAGGCATTTTGATTGATTGTCTTCAGTTCAGTTCAGTTGCTCAGTCATTTCCGACTCTGCAAACACATGGACTGCAGCATGCTGATTGATTGCCTTAGATTTTCTTTTTAAAAAATGTCTATTAGTACTGATACTTTTTTCTTCTATTCCTTTATACTCCTAAGCTTGTGTTAATGCATCTGCATAAGTTGCATTTTTCATAATAATTAATGCTTATTAGTAATGGTTGTAAAAGTTATCTTTATCTTGGCTCTAACTTTCTTAGAAATGATTCATGTGTTTCAACGTGGAGAATGATATGACTGTTGGCTCAAAATTATGTCTTTTATTATTAAAAATGTATTGCAACATATTTTCAAATTAACTAATGTATTCATAATATTAATAATATTTTCATACCATTTTTGCCTCTTTTTTAAATTTTATTTTTTATTGAATTATAGTTGATTTATAATGTGTTAGTTTCAGATGTACAGCAAAGTGATTCAGTTTTTTATATACATATATATACACACACATACACTTCTACAATGTACAGGTCATACCTCCACAACAAAGAATTATTCAGCCCAATTTTTCTCTTCTCTATTTCCCCACTACATCCAAATGCCCAGTAATACCATACTCAAGATACTATAAAATTTTTCTCTCAAGAGCCATAAAATTGTTCATTGCTTTTATAAAGTAAACATATTCCTGGGAATTGATTTTAACTTATAATAAAAGATAAGTGAAAAATCAAACATGGAAAGAAAGGTTTTTATTTAAGCATTGATGATAAAAGGCACTCATTAGAAATGATCTTGAATAGAAGAATGATAGGGTATATATTTCAAATTCATATGAATAAATGCATAGCTAATATACTGGTAATTAGATACAGAATGGCAACTGCATGGAAAGGGTCAAAGATAGTGTGCCCAGTTCTATAATCAGACATAGAAGATGAATAGGCCACATTATCATCTGTCACTCCTACATGATAACAGAGCTCTGTAATATTGAATATTGCTGATATAATGACCTAGGGGGAGAAGGCAATGGCAAGCCACTCCAGTACTCTTGCCTGGAAAATCCCATGGATGGAGGAGCCTGGTAGGCTGCAGTCCATGGGGTCGCTAGAAGTCGGATGCGACTGAGCGACTTCACTTTCACTTTTCGCTTTCACACAATGGAGAAGGAGGTGGCAACCCACTCCAGTGTTCCTGCCTGGAGAATCCCAGGGACGGGGGAGCCTGTTGGGCTCCTGTCTATGGGGTCGCACAGAGTCGGACACGACTGAAGGCGACTTCGCACTCGCAATGACCTAGGGATTGACCTCTTCTCTTTTACTGTCTCTACTCACTACCTTAGTGATCTTATTGATTTTAAATATCATTCATATACTGCTGCTGTTGCTGCTGTTAAGTCACTTCAGTCGTGTCCGACTCTGTGTGACCCCATAGACGGCAGTCCACCAGGCTCCGCCGTCCCTGGGATTCTCCAGGCAAGAACACTGGAGTGGGTTGCCATTTCCTTCTCCAATGCGTGAAAGGGAAAAGTGAAAGGGAAGTCGCTCAGTCGTGTCAGACTCTTCGCGACCCCATGGACTGCAGCCCACCAGGCTCCTCTGTCCATAGGATTTGCCAGGCAAGACAACTGGAGTGGGGTGCCATCACCTTCTCCACATTCATATACTAATGGCTCCCAAATTTCTATCTCTAGCTCAGACTTCTCTAAGCACATGACTGTATATGCTTCCTTGTAGTTGTCATGTTTAATCGATAATTTGAATCTAACATGTCGAAAATGAATGCCTGATATTCTCCCACAGATCCATTTCAATTATAGACTTTTTTGAATCAGTGAGTCACAGTTCTATCCTTTCCACTTTTCAGTCTGAAAACCCTGAAGCCATTCTTGATGCCTCTCTTCCTTTATCACCCATACCCAATCCTTCTGGAAATCCTGTTGGCTCTACCTTTTCAATATATCCAGAATTTTACCATTTCTCATCATCTTCACATTGGCCTGGAATGACATCTTTTTTACAGTAGGTTTCTTAAATCTTCCTGACTCTAAAGTTGTCCCCCACAAAATAATATTGGCACAACATGTGATGATTTTTTAAGAATTTATAATAATACTATGATATGTGAACTTGATTCACATCTTAAAGAAGAAGCTATGGATACCAAGTTAAGGTCTCAAACTCTGCTCTTCACTGTAGCTTCTAGGATCTCTCTGTTGTGATTGTCTTTTACTGAAAAGAGGTCTTACTAAAGTAATTTATTAAATAATAAACTAAGCATATTTATTTATTTAAACTTTTTATTTTGTATGTTGATATGGGAGCATTGGTGGCTCAGATGTAAAAGAATCTACCCACAATGCAGGAAACCCAAGTTCGATACCTAGGTTAGGACTGTCTCTTATACACATCTAGATGTGTATAAGAGACAGCCCTCCCATCCATCCCTCAGGGTTGTCCCAGGGCACCGGCTTTGAGTGCCCTGCTTCATGTATCAAACTTGCACTGGTCATCTGTTTTACTTATGGTAATATACGTATTTCAATGCTACTCTCTCAAATCATCCCACCCTTGACTTCTCCCATATAGTCCAAAATTCTGTTCTTTACATCTGTGTCTCTTTTGCTGTCTTGTCATTACCATCTTTCTAAATTCTATATATATGCGTTAATATACTGTATTGGTGTTTCTCTTTCTGACCTGCTTTGCTCTGTATAATAGGTTTCATCCACCTCATTAGAACTGACTCAAATGCATTCTTTTTTATAACTGAGTAATATTCCATTATGTATATGTGCCACAACTTCCTTATCCATTCGTCTGCAGATAGACATTTAGGTTACTTCCATGTCCTAGGTATTGTAAACAGTGCTGCAATGAACATTGGGGTATATGTGTCTCTTTCAATTCTCTTGAAGCTCATGCCTCAGTGTCTCCAGAGTCTTACCTCTCTCTCAGCCAGCAGCTGCTGTCCTCCATGCTCTGCCAGGTTTCTTTCTATCTTTCTGCTTTTGACCTCTTTGCAAGTCTGAAATGAAGTCTGTGCCCTGCTTCAGGGTCTGAAGTCTTTCCTGGCTAAGAGCTTTCATCCCTGAGTGCAATGGCTTCTTTGTAGCTTTATAATAAATGGTCTCTGGTTTGTTGTAAACATAGCATTAGTACACATTGTTTTGAAGTTATCCTTTAGTTTTTCTATGGACTGATAATCTCTGTTCTTGATCTTTTCTTTCATGGTACTAAAATCATTTGATGTTTAATGATAATGATGTACCCAGGGGCAATAAAAGCAGTCACAGGAAATGAAAAGAAAGCACTTGAGTCTTTTCTCTACAGTTGTCTCATCAGTTGATTCAAAGCTTCAGAAGGGGCATCTGTTCTACTTCTTGTTTGGCTAAAGAGACAAAGTCATCTCCAGAACTCTGCCCTGTAAAGTAGCTGCTTCAGCTTCTTGAACTCTTTTCTGACTTTGCTCAATTTAGTGAGACCACTGTGATCTGTTTGAGGTTCAGTTCAGTTCAGTCGCTCAGTTGTGTCCGACTCTTTGCGACCCCATGAACCGCAGCACACCAGGCCTCCTTGTCCATCACCAACTCCTGGAGTCCACCCAAACCCATATCCATTGAGTCGGTGATGACATCCAACCATCTTATCCTCTGTCGTCACCTTCTCCTCCTGCCCTCAGTCTCTCCCAGCATCAGGGTCTTTTCCAATGAGTCAGCTCTTTGCATCAGGTGGCCAAAGTATTGGAGTTTCAGCTTTAACATCAGTCCTTCCAATGAACACCCAGGACTGATATCCTTTAGAATGAACTGTTTGGATCTCCTTGCAGTCCAAGGGACTCTCAAGAGTCTTCTCCAACACCACAGTTCAAAAGCATCAAGTCTTTGGTGCTCAGCTTTCTTTATAGTCCAACCCTCAAATCTATACATGACCACTGGAAAAGCCATAGCCTTGACTAGATGAACCTTTGTTGGCAAAGTAATATCTCTGTTTTTTAATATGCTGTCTAGGTTGGTCATAACTTTCCTTCCAAGGAGTAAGCATCTTTTAATTTCATGGCCACAGTCACCGTCTGCAGTGATTTTGGAGCCTACCTCCTTCATAAATTGGAGTCTAAAAAATAATCACTAGTTTAACCCTAGTCTCTTCTTCCTGAGGTCATTGTCCTGCCTTGCTTGTTCAATATCTAAACAATGTTTTTCTTCAACTACTTTGGTTTTCTAAAAGTTCATGGTGGGATTGGATGCACGGCTCTAGCTAACTTACTGTCAAAAGCAGATGTTCCTTCTTAGCTTTTCTGATTGTACAATTTTTCACTTTTTCAAAAAATATGATATTCATATATTATTTTGCATCTTTATTATCACTATATTTTATTCTCAAATCTGTAAACATTTAAATGCTCATTGCTTATCTCTTTGCCCAACTTTCCCCATTCATCTTTTGTTTGAATGAAGATTATCCTACCGTTGATTCCCAAAAGGGATTATGAGTATAGCATTCTTTGGGTCTTATATGTTTAAAACTATTTTTAATAGTATTGATATTTGAAGGACAGCATGCCTAGATATAAATTTTTTGGTATGCATTTTCTTTCTTGAGTGTTTTGTAAATGCAGCTCTACTGTCTGATCTTTTTCAGGCAGGATAAGACTCTCGAGAGTCCCTTGGACTGCAAGGAGATCCAACCAGTCCATTCTAAAGGAGATCAGCCCTGGGTGTTCTTTGGAAGGAATGATGCTAAAGCTGAAAACTCCAGTACTTTGGCCACCTCATGCAAAGAGTTGATTCATTGGAAAAGACTCTGATGCTGGGAGGGGTTGGGGGCAGGAGGAGAATGGGATGACAGAGGATGAGATGGCTGGATGGCATTACCGACTCGATGGACGTGAGTCTGAATGAACTCTGGGAGATGGTGATGGACAGGGAGGCCTGGTGTGCTGCGATTCATGGGGTTGCAAAGAAGTCGGACACGACTGAGCGACTGAACTGAACTGAACTGAATGTTGGACTAATTCTTTGCCCCTATAAGATGTTAACTATTTTGTTTTAAAGATTTGAAGAGTTTTGTATTTATCTTTACACTCCAGTGCAGTAGCTTTACTCAGGTACATGTCAGAGTAGATTACGCTGAGCTTATTTTTCCCAACACCTAGTAAACACTTTCAGTATATTATTTATAAAAAATGTTTTTCTAGACTTAATTTTTAAGTATTAATTTTATCTTCTTGTTTTATTTCCATTTTAGAGACTCAAATCTTATTTATAAAACACACAGTATTTCTTCTTTTCCTGTGGTTCATTGGATATATTTTCTTGATCTTATTTTCATTTTGTTGATCATTTCCCTTTCTTCAATGCCATATTTAAATCTCATTGTAATCTATTTTACCTTGGCTACTTTTATTTTAGTCTTCATTTCTAAGATGGCTTTGTTTTTTACTTATTATCTCCTGAGTTCAAACAGTTTTCATTTCTTCCTGATACATTCCTTGATCAATTTCTTTTTAAGTTTTGAATTTCTGATTTTAAGTACTTCTCTCAAATGCTTATTTGAGGTTATTAATATCAACTTGTAGTATTGTTTTACAATTTAAGTTGCCTCTTTTTTTTTTCTTTCTTTGAGGATAAGGGGCAGAAGTTTCCATCAGGTGAGGTATTTTGTTTCTCATATTCTAATTCATTTTCTAATAGCTTTGATTACAGTCTGCTCTCACTATTTATTTCATAATTCAGATTAGTTTATAAGATTCTAGGTCAAGAGTACCCTGATCTGTCTGTGTTTTGAATAAGAACTTCCTTAAAATAAAGAGAACCTTATAACAGCATTAGCTTGCTAAAGCCACATTTATCCTTGTGGTGAGGGCACTTGAGCTCTCCTTGTCCTTTTTTCCCCTTCTTTATCTTATCTAACCAAGAAGGAGTTGTAGGTCCTCTGATATTTTAGAACATTTTTATTTGTCATGACTGAAATTATCTTTTTTGCTTCTTTATTCTTTTACTTCTAAATCTCTAAAAGTGCCTCCTTTTCATCTCCTTTTGTCCTCAAAAATCATGACTTTAGAAGACAGTCACCTCAACTTGTACAATCTTTTGTGTCCAGTCTGTATTCAGGGCTCTGTTTTAGTTTTCAGTTCAGTTCTGTTCAGTTGCTCAGTAGTGTCCTACTCTTTGTGACCCCATGGACTGAAGCAAACCAGGATTCCCTGTCCATCACCAACTCCCAAAGCTTGCTCAAACTGATGTCCATTGAGTTGGTGATGCCATCCAGCAATCTCATCCTCTGTGGTTCCTTTTCCTCCTGCCTACAATCTTTCTCAGCCTCAGGGTCTTTTCCAATGAGTCTGTTCTTCACTTCAGGTGGCCAAAGTATTGCAGTTTCAGCTTCAGGATCAGTCCTTCCAATGAATATTCAGGACTAATTTCCTTTAGGATGGACTGATGTGACCTCCTTGCAGTCCAAGGGACTCTCAACAGTCTCCTCCAACACCACAGTCTGGAAGCATCAATTCTTTGACAATCAGCCATCTTTATAGTCTAACTCTCACATTGATACATGACTACTGGAAAAGCCATAGCTTTGACTAGACAGACCTTTATTGGCAAAGTAATGTCTCTGCTTTTTAATATGCTGTCTAGGTTGGTAATAGCTTTTCTTCCAAGGAGCAAGTGTCTTTTAATTTCATGGCTGCAGTCACCATCTGCAGTGATTTTGGAGACCCCCAAAATAAAGTCTGTCACTGTTTCCATTGTTTTTCCAACTATTTGCTCTAAAGTGATGGGACTGGATGCCATGATCTTAGTTTTTTGAATGTTGAGTTTTAAATCAACTTTTTCACTCTTTTCTTTCACTTTCCTCAAGACCTCTTTAGTTCTTCGCTTTCTGCCATATGGTTGATGTCATCTGCATATCTGAGCTTATTGATATTTCTCCTGGCAATCTTGATTCCAGCTTGAACATCATCCAGCCCAGCATTTAGCATGAGATAATCTGCATATAAGTTAGATAAACAGGGTGACAATATACAGTCTTAACAAACTGCTTTCCCAATTTTGAACCAGTCTTTTGTTCTATGTCCAGTTCTAAGTGTTGCTTCCTGACCTGAATACAGATTTCTCAGGATGCAGGTGAAATGGTCTGGTATTCCCATCTCTTGAAAAATTTTCCTCAGTTTGCTGTGATCCACAAAGGCTTTGGCATAGTCAATAAAACAGAAGTAGATGTTTTTTGGATCTCTCTTGCTTTTTTGATGATCCAACAGATGTTGGCAATTTGATCTCTGGTTCCTCTGCCTTTCTAAATCCACCTTGAACATCTGGAAGTTAATGGTTCCTGTACTGTTGAAGCCTGGTTTGGGGAATTTCGAGCATTTTACTTTACTAGTGTGTGAGATGAGTGCAATTGTGTGGTAGTTTGAGCATTCTTTGGCATTGCCTTTATTTGGGATTGGAATGAAAACGAACCTTTTCCTGTCCTGTGGCCACTGCTGAGTTTTCCAAATTTGCTGGTATATTGAGTGCAGCACTTTAACAACATCATCTTTTAGGATTTGAAATAGCTCAACTGGAATTCTGTGCCTCCACTAGCTTTGTTTGTAGTGATGTTTCCTAAGGCCCACTTGACTTTGCATGCTAGGCTGTCTGGCTCTGAGTGAGTGATCAAAGTATTGTGGTGAACTGGCTGATGAAGATCCTTTTTAAATATTTCTTCTGTGTATTGTTGCCATCTCTTCTTAAAGTCTGAGCATTTTCTGTATTCTGGTTGTGTGTGTTTGAATAGTTTTATCTGTTATTCTGTATTGTTTTTAGAGGATAGAGAGGGAGAGTGGGTTTAACCAACTCCCATTATCAGTTACCCATGAATATACACGCATTTAAAAAAATTTTATTTTATTTATTTATTATATAAATTTATTTATTTTAATTGGAGGCTAATTACTTTACAATATTGTAAATGAATCACTAGTCCAGGTTTGATGCATGATACAGGATGCTTGTGGCTGGTTCACTGGGATGACCCAGAGGGATGGTATGGGGAGGGAGGTGGGAGGGAGGTTCAGGATGGGGAACACGTGTACACCCGTGGCAGATTCATGTTGATACATGCATTTTTAATTGATTAAAATTTTCATTTCTGAATGTATTAGTGTTTAATTGCCTAAGGGTGAAGTTAGACATATTTTATGTATAAATTTTCTATTCTTTATCCCAGTGTGTGATTTTTATTTATTATTTGATTGTCTATTTTCTACTTGGATTTCAATTAGAAATTGTGCAAAACTAAGTGAATTGGAAATTCCTTTTATTTTCCTAAGGATTTTCTATATATTAGATTATAATCATTAGGTCATACAAATTGCAAGTTTTTGCTAATTTCAATATCTTTATTATGCTTTTAACACTTTATGTTTATTATGTTATTTGATTACATTTCCATGATAATTTCCAAGCAGTTTTTAATAGAGAAGCTATTAATCTTATATATTATTGTGTAACCAGGTGGCTCTGATGGTAAAGAATCTGCCTGCAATGTGGAAGATCTGGGTTCCATCCTTAGGTTGGGAAGGTCTCTTGGAGGAGGGCATGGCAACCCACTCCAGTGCCTAGAGAATCCCCATGGAGAGAGGAGCCTGGTGGGCTACAGTCCATGTGATCACAAAGGGTTGGACACGACTGGGCAACTAAGCACAGCACTACTTATAAAGGCATTTTGATTGATTGTCTTCAGTTCAGTTCAGTTGCTCAGTCATTTCCGACTCTGCAAACACATGGACTGCAGCATGCTGATTGATTGCCTTAGATTTTCTTTTTAAAAAATGTCTATTAGTACTGATACTTTTTTCTTCTATTCCTTTATACTCCTAAGCTTGTGTTAATGCATCTGCATAAGTTGCATTTTTCATAATAATTAATGCTTATTAGTAATGGTTGTAAAAGTTATCTTTATCTTGGCTCTAACTTTCTTAGAAATGATTCATGTGTTTCAACGTGGAGAATGATATGACTGTTGGCTCAAAATTATGTCTTTTATTATTAAAAATGTATTGCAACATATTTTCAAATTAACTAATGTATTCATAATATTAATAATATTTTCATACCATTTTTGCCTCTTTTTTAAATTTTATTTTTTATTGAATTATAGTTGATTTATAATGTGTTAGTTTCAGATGTACAGCAAAGTGATTCAGTTTTTTATATACATATATATACACACACATACACTTCTACAATGTACAGGTCATACCTCCACAACAAAGAATTATTCAGCCCAATTTTTCTCTTCTCTATTTCCCCACTACATCCAAATGCCCAGTAATACCATACTCAAGATACTATAAAATTTTTCTCTCAAGAGCCATAAAATTGTTCATTGCTTTTATAAAGTAAACATATTCCTGGGAATTGATTTTAACTTATAATAAAAGATAAGTGAAAAATCAAACATGGAAAGAAAGGTTTTTATTTAAGCATTGATGATAAAAGGCACTCATTAGAAATGATCTTGAATAGAAGAATGATAGGGTATATATTTCAAATTCATATGAATAAATGCATAGCTAATATACTGGTAATTAGATACAGAATGGCAACTGCATGGAAAGGGTCAAAGATAGTGTGCCCAGTTCTATAATCAGACATAGAAGATGAATAGGCCACATTATCATCTGTCACTCCTACATGATAACAGAGCTCTGTAATATTGAATATTGCTGATATAATGACCTAGGGGGAGAAGGCAATGGCAAGCCACTCCAGTACTCTTGCCTGGAAAATCCCATGGATGGAGGAGCCTGGTAGGCTGCAGTCCATGGGGTCGCTAGAAGTCGGATGCGACTGAGCGACTTCACTTTCACTTTTCGCTTTCACACAATGGAGAAGGAGGTGGCAACCCACTCCAGTGTTCCTGCCTGGAGAATCCCAGGGACGGGGGAGCCTGTTGGGCTCCTGTCTATGGGGTCGCACAGAGTCGGACACGACTGAAGGCGACTTCGCACTCGCAATGACCTAGGGATTGACCTCTTCTCTTTTACTGTCTCTACTCACTACCTTAGTGATCTTATTGATTTTAAATATCATTCATATACTGCTGCTGTTGCTGCTGTTAAGTCACTTCAGTCGTGTCCGACTCTGTGTGACCCCATAGACGGCAGTCCACCAGGCTCCGCCGTCCCTGGGATTCTCCAGGCAAGAACACTGGAGTGGGTTGCCATTTCCTTCTCCAATGCGTGAAAGGGAAAAGTGAAAGGGAAGTCGCTCAGTCGTGTCAGACTCTTCGCGACCCCATGGACTGCAGCCCACCAGGCTCCTCTGTCCATAGGATTTGCCAGGCAAGACAACTGGAGTGGGGTGCCATCACCTTCTCCACATTCATATACTAATGGCTCCCAAATTTCTATCTCTAGCTCAGACTTCTCTAAGCACATGACTGTATATGCTTCCTTGTAGTTGTCATGTTTAATCGATAATTTGAATCTAACATGTCGAAAATGAATGCCTGATATTCTCCCACAGATCCATTTCAATTATAGACTTTTTTGAATCAGTGAGTCACAGTTCTATCCTTTCCACTTTTCAGTCTGAAAACCCTGAAGCCATTCTTGATGCCTCTCTTCCTTTATCACCCATACCCAATCCTTCTGGAAATCCTGTTGGCTCTACCTTTTCAATATATCCAGAATTTTACCATTTCTCATCATCTTCACATTGGCCTGGAATGACATCTTTTTTACAGTAGGTTTCTTAAATCTTCCTGACTCTAAAGTTGTCCCCCACAAAATAATATTGGCACAACATGTGATGATTTTTTAAGAATTTATAATAATACTATGATATGTGAACTTGATTCACATCTTAAAGAAGAAGCTATGGATACCAAGTTAAGGTCTCAAACTCTGCTCTTCACTGTAGCTTCTAGGATCTCTCTGTTGTGATTGTCTTTTACTGAAAAGAGGTCTTACTAAAGTAATTTATTAAATAATAAACTAAGCATATTTATTTATTTAAACTTTTTATTTTGTATGTTGATATGGGAGCATTGGTGGCTCAGATGTAAAAGAATCTACCCACAATGCAGGAAACCCAAGTTCGATACCTAGGTTAGGAAGATCCCCTGGAGAAGGGGGTGGCTACCTACTCCAGTATTGTTGCCTGGAGAATTCCATGGACAGAGGAGCCTAATGGGCTACAGTCCATGGGATTGTAGAGTCAGACACCACTGAGCAAGTAACACACACACACACACACACACACACAGAGTGGTATAGTCTGTTAACAAACAGTGTAGTGATAGTTTCAGGTGAACAGAGAAGGGACTCAAACTAAGCATATTTAAGTGGCCTTTAAATATTTCTTCCTCCTAGTGTATATAGAGTGTAGTTTTTAAATTAAATTTTGAACTTAGTTTTTACTTTTTTTCTGTACACAAATGGGAACTGCAGTAAACAAGACAGAATGAAACTTAGTATTTATCCAGTTCTTTGATCAGAGTCCCAAATGTTTTGTGCTCAAACTTTTCACATTTTTAAATGGATTCGACCTTTCTCTAACACTTTAAACAAAGCTCTGGACTTATTTTCCCTAGTTTTTGATCACTTCTGAATTTCTCACCTCCTTGACAGTTAACATACCTCCCCCCCCATTCTAAAAGCGTTAAGTGATAAGATTCAGTCTTTCATTTAGCACTCTGAGTCAAAGTTCCCATAATTCTCACATCAGAATTACCAGGTGTTATAAAACATACAGAATCAGCAGATATCTCCTCTGGAAATTCTGGTTTGGATCTAAGTTGAACATTTGCACGATATTTTTAGCAAGTGTTCCAGGTAATCCTTATATTCAGGATGATTTGGGAAAGGTTCAGGATAGCTTTAAAACAAGTAAAGTAGCACAGATATTAGTATGTTCTCAGATTGTGGCAAATTAGTGAAATGAAAAATAAAAGACCATATCAGAAATTATTTAAAATCTTATTCACCTGAAGAAAAGAAAAGCAGAGATATTTAGAAAAAGATATTAATTAGACTTTCAGGTATCTAGTGGAATGGTTAAGTTTCCATTTATTTTGTGATTGCAAAGGTAAGCATTTGTTTCCTCTGAGTTCACATAAATAGATTTGAAAAACATACATGGGAGTGGGCCACAGTGAGATGTTCCTTAAGACTGTGGAATCAAAGTTGCTTTCTTAGAGGTAAAATAGTAAGTTTACCACAAGGGGTTGAAGTTACTCATCTGTTGAAACTAATCACCTGCATGAGAGACCCCTCCAAGGATGCTAAATATAAATATTGCAAGGTATGAACTGAATGCTATTGCAGAGAGGCAGGACCAGAATATGATACAGTTTGGTAAGCTGCTTTCTAACGAATTTGTCTCCTCTTTTGATAAAGAATGTTAAACAATGGAGGTTGCTCATAATGGAACATAGAGTGATAAAGAAGTAGTCAAAATGCAATTCTGGTTTACATATACAATTCTATCCTTGGAAGACAGAAAACAAAACGTATTTGGATCATGCAGAAATTTACTCCATCCTGGATCTACTTGTGTAGATAAAATTATTCTTGCTGAAGCGCCTGAAATCTGAGGACCCTCTCTAAGCCTATGATGATTTAACCAGATGGGTTACAAGCCATTTTATTGAGTTTTGCCTCTGGACATCTGGTTGGCTTATCTCTCAGGCATTAATTAGCTCATCCATATCCCTTTAAAACACAGACAAAGTTGTTGAAAAAGATAGCACATGCTGACAGTAGCTGATGAGGCATGGAACTATAGATTTTATTTTCACCCACATAAACAAATAAGATGAATGTTTATAGGCTCAGTGATTGTGATTACCTGGAATCAGTCTTTGTTATAAATGACTGTAGAGTTGGGTGGTAATAGGGTTAACGCTTCCTCCTCCTTTCAACCAAATAACATCAGATACCATGGTCATTGTTGTCTGGTAGTGAAATGAAAGTAAGGATGAAAACCCTAATATATTATTCTGCTTTTATTCAGTAACACAAATCCCCTTTGGAAGGTTTCTGAATTAATAGAATCTATTAATGCATCTATCTGAGAAATAAAACAAAATTCTCATGTGCATCTATCTGAGAAATAAAACAAAATTCTCATGTATAGTAATGGTACTTGAATTAAGAACACCAGCACAGTTCCTACTTATTGAATTCTTTTCTTCTACATGGTTCTTTTATGAATCAGTTCACCCTCAACTGAATTGTTTCTTGCAAGCTCTATTCAGGATAGAACCTTCTGTTATAATTATCTATGATTGTCTTACCATCTCTAAGTCTAAAATCAAAAGATATTTTGTCAATGCTAGCAAGAGTCACTTTCTCCATAGAATAAAGCCATCACCCACATATACTTAAGGGCATCTCTCTGATAAAGAGGAATTAGAGTACATGTATTGGTCTCATAATTTCCCAGCACCAGTGAGGATGGAAAAGACAAAGAAAAACTGATAAATATGAAATATTGGTGAAAATATAATTTATGTAATTTTGCTCACATTTGTCAAACATATCCATGAATCTTTTCCCACAATATATGTGTACATTAGCAATTTCTTTTGCAGTGTAATCTCTACAAGGTAGGAAGATGTTCTTTCTCAGCCTTAACTGGTCAATTCAGCATGTACTAGGAAAAATATGCAACATGGTATATGTGTATATGTGTGTGTGTGTGTGTGTGTGTGTATTAATGAATTCACTTTCACATTCAGAGTACAATATGAGAATACTTTGACCTCATAACTATAGACACTTTAAGGAGCCTTTATAGATCCCCTGAATGTGTTTCCTTTACTCCACTTCAAATGCAAGATTACTGTGTGTAAGTCCTTGTCAAGATGTCTTCACACATACACAGATATTTACTCATCTCCTACATTCACATCCTAAATAAACAACATCATTCACATGGTAGTTTATCAAATCTAACATATTTTACATGTTAACATTTAGAGTAGGAAAAGTTCTAAAATTAATGGTATCTTGGTTTTGTGAATTATGATGTATTTATACTTTGAACTATATACACATTTATGTAAAATATTGCTTCTTCATAATTTCAGACATAATTGCTAATCATATGATGACAAGTTATTTCAAAATATCCTAGGCTTAATATCTTACACTTTTGGCATACTAGTTATTGTCATAGTGATGCTAGATTTGAACATTTAAATGATATAGTGAGTCAAATATGAAAAAATAAGCAATTATCTAATTTTAACATTATATTAATATTCAATGAATGCTAAATGGATTTCTAGAAATGTACTTTACTCTTCTTAAATTACTTAAGATGTGTATAAGAGACAGCTTCTACAATGTACAGGTCATACCTCCACAACAAAGAATTATTCAGCCCAATTTTTCTCTTCTCTATTTCCCCACTACATCCAAATGCCCAGTAATACCTTATGAGAATACTTTGACCTCATAACTATAGACACTTTAAGGAGCCTTTATAGATCCCCTGAATGTGTTTCCTTTACTCCACTTCAAATGCAAGATTACTGTGTGTAAGTCCTTGTCAAGATGTCTTCACACATACACAGATATTTACTCATCTCCTACATTCACATCCTAAATAAACAACATCATTCACATGGTAGTTTATCAAATCTAACATATTTTACATGTTAACATTTAGAGTAGGAAAAGTTCTAAAATTAATGGTATCTTGGTTTTGTGAATTATGATGTATTTATACTTTGAACTATATACACATTTATGTAAAATATTGCTTCTTCATAATTTCAGACATAATTGCTAATCATATGATGACAAGTTATTTCAAAATATCCTAGGCTTAATATCTTACACTTTTGGCATACTAGTTATTGTCATAGTGATGCTAGATTTGAACATTTAAATGATATAGTGAGTCAAATATGAAAAAATAAGCAATTATCTAATTTTAACATTATATTAATATTCAATGAATGCTAAATGGATTTCTAGAAATGTACTTTACTCTTCTTAAATTACTTATTAATATCAAAAATTTTATTTACCAGGTAAATCAAGATATTGGATTTAATATTGAACTCCTTTCAAACATAGGTATTTTCCAGGATTTAGCTTATTCCACCTATTTTGCAGTTTTCTGGATAATGTTGGAGATTATACAGCTGAGTGTGCTTGCTCTCATATTACTTGAAGACAGAAATTAGGACAATAGCAAAAGATTTCCTATCAGCAATTTTTTCACAGCTGCTTTCACCTCTTTATTTCGTAGACTGTAGATGATAGGATTCAACATTGGGGTTAAGGCACCATATACCAAAGCTATAAATTTATCTATTTCCTGTGAATCTATAGCTGAAGGCTTTAGGTATGTGGAAAGAGTTGTCCCATAGAACAAAACAACCACAGACAGGTGGGCTGCACATGTTGAAAAGGCTTTGCTTCGACCATCCACTGAGCTGATTCTCAGGATGTTGGAGAGGATGAATGCATAAGAGATACAAATTAGGAGCATTGGCATGGGAACAAGAAGTATAGTGAATGCCAGCATGATTAACTGCACTTTGGAAGTGTCCACACAAACCAGTTTTAAGACAGCAAGAATCTCACAAGCAAAATGATTGATCGCACTATTACCACACAGAGACAACTGCAATACAAACACTGTTTCCACCAGGGCAGTGAAGCAGCCTGTCACCCAGGAGCCAACTGCAATCTGCACACAAACCCTCTTGTTTACGATAATGGAGTATCTTAGAGGGTTGCAGATGGCCACGTATCGGTCATACGCCATCATGGACAGGAGCACACACTCGGTGGAGCCCATGGCCAGAGAGAAGTACATCTGAGCAGCACATCCTAAGAATGAGATGGTGTTTTCCCCTGAAACAAAGTTTATTAGCATTGGAGGGAAAGCAGAAGAGGTATACCAGATGTCTAAACAGGAGAGGTTGCTGAGAAAGAAGTACATAGGTGTGTGTAGGCGGCAATCCAAGATAGTGATGGAGATCAGAATCATATTTCCAAGTAAGGGGATCAGGTACATCAGCAAGCACAGCACAAATATGATGATCTCACCTTTGGGGTAGTTGGAAAATCCCAGGAAGGAAAACATTGTTACAGATGTCAGATTTGCCTGGAACATTTTATTATGTTGATGTCATTTGTATATACACATAGAAAGATTATCATCACATATCATATATAAGACACAACATCTTCCCCATTTTTATTTTCTAGTATTTTTTCTTCACATCAACTTGCAGTATGTGCTTAACTGCTTCTCTAGCTTGGTAATAGTATTATTAATATGTATTTGAAGTAATTTATCATCAATAAGGAAAATTTCAAGTAGGGAGTCAGCAGATAAAGTATCTTCAGGATTTTCTTTTTGCTGTAATACTTTTTAAAGGTAAAGTTGGGAAATGGCAAGGTTTATTACATAAATATCATGAGATCTTGAGGAAAGAAAATCTTATGGAGTCTTCGTATAGCTACATTTCCTTCAGATAGCCAGAATTGCCTTGACATTTGTGCTCCAGAAACATCCTCCAAAGGACCATCCTTTCGCTCTGTAAGGCAATTTAAGTTTTTTGTTACTTGTGAAAAGTTTCTAATTCATGCAGCAAATTAAAGTTATAAATCTATTTGCACACTATGACAAATTCTGAAACTCCAGGGACAATGTCCCATAGATCCAATTATAGGTAGTAGCTGATCTGCTCTAATTGTTGTGTTATTCAGATAAAAAATAAACATTTTCCTGTCTATGCTGACTTTGGGAAGGGGAACTCTGCTCTGCTCCTAATGGTGTTATTAAATCAGTCAGTCAGGTTTTCAGTTGTCACTGTTTCTTCCTTTCTTTGACTATGGCAATGTCATTGATTGTCTTTCTCATTTAGGCAAGATTCACTGCAACCATAAAATAAACAGTTGATCAAAAGGGAGAAAAGAGATTGATTGACATCTGGCCCAGAGTCCCATTTCTGACTCATTGGTTCAATTCCTGCAGACCAAGGCTTATGTGGCTGCAGGTAAATCACTTAGGTTGACCTGATTGTGTCTAGGAGTAAATGTCAGAAGAGAACTTAACTTTAGGAATACATTCAGAAAAGTTAAATGGAGGCAGTGACTAAGACTGAGGAAGGTTGCCAAACTGACTCCCCATTATATATAAAGCCCCAAACCACACTTCTGCTTTGGAATTACATTAACACACACTGAAAAGAAAAGAAATTTAGAACCTCCATGATAATTTCTGTCTGAAAAAGAAATTGCCAAAATTTTGACAAGTTTTCTCATGCTTATGAGTCTGTATTTTCCCCTATCTCCAATAATAGCAATAACATTTGCTCACATACTTAAGCCAAAAATCTAGAAGTAATCTTTGAGTTCTTTTCCCCCCTCTTATTACATACCCAGCTCAGAAGGAAGTCTGTCAGATCTTCCTAAAAAGTACATCTTAGACTTCCAACTTCTACTAATGATGAAGTATCTTGTGGCAGAGTAGCTTAGATCAGACTAACCCTCATCTACTAACAATCATAAACTCCAAATCAAGTATAAAATAGCAGCTATTTCATGGCACTTAAAAGTAATCAAAGTCAGGCAGAACGTAAGGGAATTCAACTCATACAAGATATGAACCAGACTGGGTGATATCAACAGGATTCTCCTCAGTCCATGTAGCAGATGTTACTCAAGCAAAAACTAGCAGCTCTGATGTGAGAAATCAGATCAGCATTTGTGAAATCATTTACTACAGATAGGGACTTGAACCCACGTGGCTGGGAGTTGAACCCAGCCAAAACCCTGCTTGGCACTTGAATCCACGTGGCTTCGACTCAAACCCAGTCAAAACCCACAGTACCTGGTTTCAGGAGCTAACAAAGCTCAGGTTCTTAATGTCTCATTGCAGAAAGAATTCAGTGAGAGACAGAGTGATAGGTAGGAAGTGGATTTATTCAGATACAGAAAGAAGCACACTCCACAGAGAGAGTGTGGGCCATCACAGAGGGCAAATGCAGCCCTGAAATTTGGCATGGTTAGTTTTTATAGGCTGTGTAATTTCATATGCTAATGAGTAGGGGGATTATTCCAAATATTTTTGGGAAGGGGTGGAGATTTCCAAGATTTGGGCCTCCGCCCACCCCCTTGGTCTTTTAACAGTGCCTTGGAACTGTCATGGCACCTCTGGATGTGTCATTTCACTTGCTGATTGAGGTCTAGTCTTGTCTGCCATCTTGGTCCCATTTCATCTAATTGATTTTATGTTTTGTTCTTGGACTACATCATTCTTTCAAACGTTGTGCCCTGCGCCTTTCCCTCCTGTTACATTTGTGGCTGCCAGAGTAGCTGCAAATTTAGGGATAAATCCTGGAAAAGAGGGAACCATTAAGGGGGAACCTAAACTTTGTGTAAAATCTCTCATCTGACTGACCATTGAATTGGGAATGAAGAGAATGAGTCTTCTTAGAACCCAAGTGCACACTAAGTCACTTCAGTTGTGTCTGACTCTTTGAAACCCTATTCACTGTAGCCTGCCAGGCTCTTCTGTCCCTGAAATTCTCCATACAAGAATACTGGAATAGGTTGCCATGCCCTCTTTCAGGTGATCTTCCTGACTCAGGAATCAAACCCACAGCTCTTATGTCTCTTGCATTGGCAGGTGGATTTTTTACCACTAGTGCTGCTTCGGATCCAGGGGAAAATGACAATTAGAAGGATAAAGAGTTGAACAGAGATTTAATGAGAAGCTGATAGCAGGGGAAACAGGTTTTGGCATTCAAATCCCATCAAAAAGAAAGACTTGGTAAATACTTTTAGATTTCCATTGAAACCCTAGTTGTTTTTCCACACATCAAACAGACATATTGGCCCAACTAATGGGCGTGGTCCTACATGATATTTGCAGTTATATCACACAGAACATTTAAGACACATCTTATATCATACTCCAGTGAATTGTGTAGCATATGAAAAATTCTTCAGAGAGTCATGTATTATAGATGAATGTATAACCACAGAAAGTTTTATTTTCTATAAATGATTCTTTATTTAGTAACACCCTGAAAAGGGCAGTGAATAGATAAGTTCAGTTCATTCCAACAAACATCATTAATCTCTGCTCAGAAATCCAGTTGATAAGGGGCCTATTCCAGATAATCTGTCTTTTTTCCCCTCTCCACAAAGAGATTCCCCTGGTAAAGGAACTGAGTAGATCACTGGTAAGTTGTTTAATTCCTTCATCCTTAAGCAAGTGAAAATTTCTGTCATAAGGTTTTTACACTTCACATTGACACTTGCTCCTTGGAAGAAAACTTATGACCAACCTAGACAGCATATTAAAAAGCAGAGACATTACATTGCCAACATCTAGCCAAAGCTATGGTTTTTCCAGTAGTCATGAATAGATGTGAGAGTTGGACTATAAAGAAAGCTGAGCACTGAAGAACTGATGCTTTTGAACTGTGGTGTTGGAGAAGACTCTTGAGAGTCCCTTGGACTGCAAGGAGATCCAACCAGTCCATCTTAAAGGAAATCGGTCCTGAATATTTGTTGGAAGGACTGATGCTGAAGCTGAAACTCCAATACTCTGACCACCTGATGTGAAGAACTGACTCATTTGAAAAGACGCTGATGCTGGGAAAGATTGAAGGTGGGAGGAGAAGGGGACAACAGAGGATGAGATGGTTGGATAGCGTCACTGACTCAATAGACATGAGTTTGAGTAAATTCCAGGAGTTGGTGATGGACAGGGAGGCCTGGCATGTTGCAGTCCATGGGGTCACAAAGAGTCAGACATGACGGAGTGACTGAATTGAACTGAAGAACATAGAGTGAAAGAAATTAAAGAACCATACTGTAACCCAAAAAAAACACTATAAGTTCTAAAATTAAATTTAGCTTAAAAGCTAATAGATGGAATACAATGAAATAAAATAATAATTTAAAACTTCACCCAAAAATACAGAAATAGGAGAAAACAGATAAGAAAAATGGGAGAGACAGATAGAAATCAAATAGTAAGACAATGGATTTAAAATAAAACATATTAATGATTACATTAAATATAAATACTAAAAACTCCAG
>SJYT01044592.1:336117-376835 GCA_006410635.1 Cephalophus harveyi | reverse complement strand
GGGATACATATATGCTGGTTCACAAAAAAACTCAATAAATTTCAAAACACTGAAAATATATAGATGTTTTCTGACCACAACAGAAATAAATTTTAAGCGAATATAAAAATAATACCTAGAAAACATCAAAATATTTGTAAATTAAGCAGTGTACTTCTAAATAATGTTTCAAGCAAGAAATCACAAGGGAAACTCAAACGTATCTTGAGTTAAATGATCATGGAAATAGAATATGTCAAAATTTGTGGGATGCAGCTAAATCAGTGTTTAGACAGAAAGGAATAGTGTTAAATGACTAGACTAAGAAAGAAGAAAAGTTTTAGGTCAGCTACCTGAAATTTCAACTAAGGATGGAAAAATAAGACCAAAGTAACTCAAAGTAAGTAGAAGGAAATAATGAAGAGCAGAAATAAATGATTAGAAAGCAACACCTGCCCCCCACCAAAATTAGAGAAATGAACAAAGCCAGAAGTCAGTTGGTTGAAAAGATTAATGAAGAAGATAAACCTCTAGCTAACTCATTAAGAAAAAAATGTGAAAGCACAAATTAAACACTTCAGGAATGAAAGAGGAGATATTACCACAACCTGGATAGCTTTGGTAGTAAATTTTGTCAATGTAAAGAGTAAACAATATTAATCTATCAGAACCATTTATATGAATTCAGAAAAGAAGATAAACTTCCAGCTATCAGGAAAGAACACCTATGAGACTTTTTTATGAGTTCATCAAACTCTGGTACTAGCCTGATGAGAATATTATGGTCAAAGCAAATTATAGGCCAGTATTACTAGTGGCTATAGACTCAGTAACTATCAATAAAATATTAGTAAATAGTATCCACCATATCAAAAAGGTATCAAAAGGATATATCATGAACAAGAGGGTGTTATACAAAAAAGGAAAGGTAGGTTTAATATCTGAATATAGCCAATTAATGTTATCACTTTAATAGAATAGAGGAAAAATTCTTATGACTATGTCTATAAATGCAAATAAAACATTTTTACAAAAATTCAAACTTTACTTACGAAAGTAAAATCTTACAAAATCTCTCTGCAAACTAACAGTAAAAGAATACTTTTAAAAGGACCTCAGCAATATAATCAAATAGGAGTTTTCAGAGCTTGTCCCCTCACAGAAGCATCAGTTTGAGTAACTATCTACAGATGAAAATACCTTCACAAGAGTTAAGGATTCCAAGTGAGAGATTAAAGATTGGAAAACTTTCTGGATTTCCATTGAAACTCAGCACAGAATTAAGAAAAGATCTGTTAAAGAGAGTAAAGTGACTGTTTCTTATCATCTATGTCATCCTTCTTCTAAGACCTAGCAGTGCAGTTCATAGAGAGACTCCCAGTTCATTGATGAAGGAAAGTGAAATGTGTACCTGACTTTGCCATGGAACCCAGGACCAGGCTTACCCCAGTGAACTCTGGCACCAGGCTAGCACCTGTTGTCCAAGGCTCCAGGCTTCCCCTTCCAGATCTAGGCTCCTAGTCATCACAATGCCAGTCCAGGCTCTAAGGTTCCAGGTCCTGTTCAGCCCTGTGGACCCAAGCTCAATACCTGCCCCTGGTGACCCAGCTTCCAGGCATACACTAGGTTTAGTTATTGCCTACAGCCCCAGGATCTGGACCACCTGCTACTGATAATTTTGATAGATGCAGAAAAATGTATTTGACAAAATTCAACAAACTTTTATGATAAAAACTTTTGACAAATTACCTTGTGGGGCTTCCCTTGTGGTTCAGCTGGTAAGAATCTGCCTGCAATGTGGGAGACCTGGCTTCGATCCCTGGGTTGGGAAGATCCCCTGGAAAAGGGAAAGACTACCTACTCCAATATTCTTGCCTGGAAAATTCAGTGGACTGTATAGTCCATGGGGTTGCAAAGAGTCAGACACGACTGAGCAACTTTCACTTATCACTTCACTTTGACAAATTATAAGAAATGTACCTAAACATTATAAAGGCCATATATGACAAGCCCACAACTAACTTCATAACCAAAGGTGAAAAGTTAAAAGCTTTTCCTTCAAGATAAGAAACAAGACAAATGTTCCCACACTTGCTACTTCAATTCAATATAGTGCTAGAAGTTTTAGCCAGTGTAATTAGAAAAGAAGAAGAAATAAAAGGTATCCAAATTGAAAAGGAAGGAGTAAGACTGCCTGTGTCTGACACTTATACATACAAAACCCTAGAATCTCTAGCAAAAAAAGAAAAAGCAGAACTAATAAACAGTCTCAGTAAGTTGTAAGATACAAAAATCAGCACACAAAAACCAGTTGTATTTCTATACACTAACAATTAGCCTGAAAAGATATTAGGAAAACAATTTATAATAGTATCAAAAGTAATAAAATACATACGAATACATTTAATTAAGGTGAAAGATACATACAGTAAAAATTATGACACTGATGAAAGAAATTGAAAAAGACAAATAAATGGAAAGATATTCTATGCTCATAGATTAGAACAATTAATATTGTTAAAATGTCATACCACCCCAAGCAATCTACAGCTTCAGTGCATCCCTACTAAAATTGTGATGACATTTTCCACAGAAATAGAAAAAGCAATCCTAAAGTTTATACAGAAACACGAAAGACCTCAAATAGCCAAAACGATCTTGAGAAAGATCAAATCTGGAAGTATCACTCTTCCTAAATTCAAAATATACTATACAGCTGTAGCAATTAAAACAGTATGACACTGGTGAAAGTGAAAGTTGCTCAGTCGTGTCTGACTCTTTGCAACCACATAGACTATACAGTCCGTTGGATTCTCTAGGCCAGAATACTGGAGTGGGTTNTATACAGCTGTAGCAATTAAAACAGTATGACACTGGTGAAAGTGAAAGTTGCTCAGTCGTGTCTGACTCTTTGCAACCACATAGACTATACAGTCCGTTGGATTCTCTAGGCCAGAATACTGGAGTGGGTTGCCTTTCCCTTCTCCAGGGGATCTTCCCAACCCAGGGATTGAAGCCAGGTCTCCTGCAGTGCAGGCAGATTCTTTACCAGCTGAGCCACAAAGGAATAAATAGACAAATTGACCAATGGAAGAGAATAAGAGACCAGAAATAAGTCCATACATTTATAATTTATAATCAGTTAATCTTTGACAAAAGTGCCTAGATTATAGCAATAGTTTCTTCAGTAAATGGTGTTTGTAAAACTGGATATACACATGTAGAAGAATGAAATCAGATCCTTATCTCATACCATCTACTAAAATCACCTCAAAATGGATTAAAGACTTAAATATGAGTTGAAACTGTAGAACTACTAGTAGAAAACAGGAGAAAAGCTTTCTAACACTGGTCTTGACAATGACTTTTGGTTATAAGTCCAAAAGCACAGGCAACAAAAGCAAAAATGGGCAATTCAGCTTACACCAAACTAAAAAGTTTCTGTCCAGCAAAGAGAATAATAAGAGTGAAGGGTAAGACTACGAAATGGGAGAAAATATTTGTAAACCATATATATGGTAAGGTCTAAAGGAACTTGAACAATTCAATGGCAAAAAAATAAATACTCTGTTAAAAAAATTGGCAAAAGACCTGAATAGACATTTTCCAAATAAGATATAGAAATAGCCAATAGGTACTCGAGAAAGAAAATGCTCAACATAACTAATCATCAGGAACATGTATATCAAAACTACATTGAGATATCACCTAACATCTGTTAGAATGGCTATTATAAAAAAGACAAAAAATAAGATATTGGTGAGGATGTAGAGAATAGGGGAAACTTGTGCACTATCGGTGGGGGTATAAATTAATACTACTATTATGGAAAGCACTATGGAGGTTCCTCAAAGAGTTATAAGTTGTACTACCATTTGCTTCTGGGTATATATTTAAAGGAAATGAAATCAGTATCTCATAGAGGTATCTCTGTTCCCATGTTCATTGTAGCATTATTCACAATAACCAAGATAATGGAACCAACCTAAGTGTCTATTGATATATGAGTGGAAAGAAAATGTGGTATATTCATAAAGTACTATTCAGCTTTAAAACAGAACATCCTGTCACATGCTACAGTAAGGATGAATCTCAAGGATATTACACTAAGTGAAATAAGCCAGGCACAGAAAGAAAATGGTACAAGATCTCATTTATGTGTGGATTCTAAAACAGTTGAATTCATAGGATAATAGAACAGAATGATGTTAGGGGTTCAAGATTAGAGAAGTATGAAGAGATTTTGGTAAAATGGTACAAAGTTTTAGTTATGCAGGATGAATAACTTCTGGAGATCTAATGTACAGCATGGTGAACATTGTTAATAATACTATATTTTACACTTAAATTTTTTAAGAGAGTAGATCTTAAATGTTCTCTCCATATACTCTCAAAAATAACTGTGTAAGGTGATGGATATGTTAATTTTATAATTTCACAATGTATACACATTTTAAAACATCACATTATGCATCATTAATATATAACTTTCTGTTTGTCAATTGTACCTATGTAAAGCTGGAAAAAAAGTACACAACAACAAAGGATACTTTCAAAACATAAAAAGGACATCTGTGGCAACTTCAGCTAACATAAAATATAAGGAAAGAAGAGCTAAAGTTTTAAATTTTGAATATCATGACATTTGAAATTTTCTTTTATGGCTGTTGATGTTTTTCAGCTAAATTCAGTTCAGTTCAGTTGTTCAGTCGTGTCTGACACTTTGCGAACCCATGGACTGCAGCACACCAGGCCTCCCTATCCATCAACCCACTCCTGTATTCTTGCCTGGAGATCCCATGGACAGAGGAGCCTAGCGGGCTACAGTCCGTGGGGTTGTAAAGTTGGACACGACTTGGTGACTAAACCACCACCACAAGCTCACATTTCAGGTACTAAAGAAGGATTTTCTTTACCAGGGGTAAAGCAGTATGAATATGGCTTGAATTTTTTGAATATCACTTTGGTGAGAGCGGGGAGAAATGATAAAAAATAAGACTGAAATTTAGGCTCTGGCAATGAAACTGAATGGGATGGGGAAGACATGTACACCCATGGCTGATTTATGTGAATGTATGGCGAAACCACTATGGTATTGTAAAGTAATTATCCTCCAATTAAAATAAATTAAAAAAAAAAAAAGAAAGAAACTGAATGGAAGAGTCGAAGTGCTGAGGGATTAGGATAAATTGATGTGCATTACTTGGGTTATAGCGCCACCTGGTGTTCATTATACCGTATAACTTGATTCTGGGAATCAGAACATTGTAGTGTCCAACTCTGGAGAAGGCAATGGCAACCCACTCCGGTACTCTTGCCTGGCAAATCCCATGGACAGAGGAGCCTGGTAGGCTGCAGTCCATGGGGTCGCTAGGAGTCGGACATGACTGAGCAACTTCACTTTCACTTTTCACTTTCATGCATTGGAGAAGGAAATGGCAACCCACTCCAGTGTTCTTGCCTGGAGAATCCCAGGGACGGGGGGAGCCTGGTGGGCTGCCGTCTCTGGGGTCGCACAGAGTCGGGCACGACTGAAGCGACTTAGGAGCAGCAGCAGTGTCCAACTCTGCGATCCTATGAACTGAAGCCCTCCAGGCTCCTCTGTCCATGGAAATCTCCAGGCAAAAATTCTGAAGTGGGTTGCCTGCCATTCCTTCTCCACGGGGTCTTCCCGACCCAGGGATTGAACCCAGGTTTCCTGCCTTGCAGGTATGTTCTTTACCATCTGAGCCACTAGGGAAGCCCCAAATAGTTTAATGTAATTTGAGAAAATTGGGAAAAGAGGAAAATGAGCTCTCAGCAGAGATGTGACTTTGCAGGTGCTTAATTAATGTCTTATTTTGACGCATTCTAGAAGTTCCTGGGAGCAGCATGAAAGGTATATCACTTTAAGTCATTTCAGGAGAATCTATGTGCATAGAAAAATCATGAGGGAAGTGACCTGATGAATATGCGGGGCTGAGAGAATGTTTCTGATCCTTTACTGATCTCCCCTAAAGAAAACAGTCATTCATCCTGAGTAGACATAAGTCTGGCTGAGAAATCATTAACTTTCCCAAAGCAGACTCAAGAGTATCAAAAAGACAGCCTTATCTTGTAAGAAGTAGGTTTGTTACTTAAGCTGAAGACTTCATGGAGTCAACTTTTCTAGAGAGGAAAGATAGCCGAACCAAGATTAGGATTATTGCACAGGAGGATGTGTTAGTTTGGTAGGCTGCCTGAACCCATTATCAAGCTTAAACAACAGAAATTTATTTTCTACAAGTGCTAGAGATGGGGCATCTACAATCAAGGGGTTGGCAGGGTTGGTTTCTCTCCTGAGGAGACCGCTGAGGCGTCTCTCCTTGGTTTGTAGGTGGTTGCCGTCTACATGGGTGTGTATTTGCGTGGCAATCTCTCTGAATGCACCGCTCTGGTATGTCTCTGTGTATCCAAATATCCTCTTATTAGAAGGACACCATAATATTAGATTAGGGCCTGCCCTAACAAACTCATTTTAACTTGATTATCTCTTTTAAAAAGAACAAAATAATGCCATTTGCAGCAACACGGATAGACTTAGAAATTGTCATACTGAGTGAAATAAGTCAGACAAAGAAAGACAAATTTATATGATATAGTTTATATGTGGTATCTTTAAAAAATAAAAGGTATGAATTAATGTATTTACAAAGCAGAAGTAAAGTTGTGGATGTAGAAAACAAACTTATGGTTACCAGGGGAGAAAGATGAGGGAGGGATAAATTGGGAGATTTGGACTGACTTATATACTTGACTACATATAAAACAGATAACTAAATAAGAACATGCTGTATAGCACAGAGGAATCTATTCAATATTCTGTAATGGCCTATATGTAAAAAGAATTCAAAAAAAAAAAAGAGTGGATATATGTATATGTATTACTGATTCACTTCACTGTACATATGAAACACAACAGTGTAAATCCAATTATACTCCAATAAAAATTTGAAATAAAATCCTGTCTTCAAATGTGGTCCCATTCTGAGGTCCTGGAGTTTATGATTTCATTTTATGAACTGAACTGTGGGAAACACAGTACAACCCGGAGTAGTGGGTATGGTCACTCAGCTGGCTATTATATACTTTCTCAGAAACATTCTCAGGGCTTATAATTAAGACCTGGGGAAAAAAATTGGAGTCCTGTGAAGTAATCTGCCTGCCAAAATCCATACTGATCAGCTCTCCAAGTAGTAGTGAATTTTCTTTTGTGGTGTCAGGGAGCATACCCACCTGGTAACCATTCTGGCAACTTTCTTGAACACAGACACCAGCAAAGCGATGCTTTAGGCAAGTGTGATGGAATTGTTGACACCTGAGTGCACAGATCTGTGTTTGTACTTCATTTCCTGAACAGAGAGTAAAGAAGACATTGTCTCATTCCCAGTGGAGAGGGACATCATGGCCTGAAGATCTAATGTAGTGTCATTTTTGCTTCCCAGTAGAATTCTGGCCTTTTGGGTTCTCTAAGGCAGGTATAGAAGTTAGAGTTTTAAAATCATATTTAAGAAAAATTTCTAGGAGCAAAGTCAAAAAAGTGTGATTAAAAGAATCATCACAACAAAAGGTGGTTTCAGCTAAACCAGGAGCCTGGGGGCAAAGCCAAGGGCTTAGAAAGTTGAGGGAAATGAAAGCAAGCAAAAATGGATCCAAATGGATAGAGGGAGGGCTGTAGTGGAAAGAGTAACTAAAATGGGTAAGATTTTTAATATTTCTGGTAGTGTAGGAAGTGCAGAAGAAGAAGGAGAAGGCAATGGCACCCCACTCCAGTACTCTTGCCTGGAAAATTCCATGGATGGAGGAGCCTGGTAGGCTACAGTCTGTGGGATCACTAGGAGTTGGACACGACTCAGCGACTTCACTTTCACTTTACACTTCATGCATTGGAGAAGGAAATGGCAACCCACTCCAGTGCTCTTGCCTGGAGAATCCCAGGTATGGGGGAGCCTGGTGGGCTGCCGTCTATGGGGTCGCACAGAGTCGGACACGACTGAAGCGACTTAGCAGCAGCAGTAGCAGGAAGAGCAGAATAAATTTATTTAAAATCATTTAAGTATGACTCCCTTATATCACATGATTGCCTATTTTGTGGATAAAGGGTCTTATAACACTTTTGATTACCGTTACAGTGCCTGGGAAATAGAAGTGGCTGAATAGAAATTAGATAATTGAATAAATGGCTCATCACAGAGGTTATGCTCCTGTAAGCCAGCAGAATCTACAAGCAAAGAAAGGCTACACTGGCCTACCTGGTGTTGAAATAGGAAGCAGCTCTATATGTGAACTCTACGTCTTGCGTTTTTCTAAGTAGTTTTAACTGCTCCTTGAAAGGATTGAATTTAAATTTAGCTCCATACTGTTATAACCCTCTATGTCCATTAGATGGCACCAGAGACAAATTTTTCTTTCTTTCAGACCGCCTTATTGAATAGCTTTCTCAGAAAAAAGAAAACAGAAATTCACTGATTTGTTTTCTACCTATTGTTATTGATAGCTACAAGCAGTGCAAAAGTTACTTTACTTATATTTTTATTAAGAATATTTTAAAACAAAAATGAACTATCGAAGAGACTTGTAGTGTCTTATGTGTGTGTGTGTGTGTGTGTTAGTTGCTTAGTCGTGTCCGACTCTTTGCGACCCCATAAACTGTAGCCTACCAGGCTCCTCTGTCCATGGGATTTTCCAGGCAAGAATACTGGAGTGGGTTGCCATTTCCTTCTCCAGGGGATCTTCCCGACCCAGGGATTGAACCCCGGTTTCCTGCATTGTAGGCAGATGCTTTACCGTCTGAGCCACTAGGGAAGTCCCTATAGTATCTTATATCAAAGATTAAATAATAAGTAATAGTTCTGTTCTCAGCACTGAGCTGAAATGTAAGGAAATAGCAATAAAGAGAAGGTTTTATCCCTGACCTTGAATTTGTTAATATCTCTTACATTATGTAATGCATCAGTCAGCGGCTCCTTGACGTCACCATTGCTCAGGATAAACAATAGGAAAGCTCTGTGGAGGGCACCTGTGCTCTAATGCTGATCTGCTTAGTGTAGGCCCCAGATAAGACACAGTGTTTATTTCAATATTAAGTGATTTTTAACCCTTCAGCCAAGGCAGAACTCAGTTGTCCCATTGTGTGATTTTAGTGGGAGTGGGAGTGTGGTAGTAGCCTGTCTTGACAAGACAGAAACTATTGTCTCCAGTCAATGACCTCAAAGAAAGTGTATTCATTTGCTAGGGCTGCTACAACAGAAGATCAGCTTAAATAACAGAAATATATTATCTAGCAGTCCTCAAAGCCACAAGATGAAAGTCAAGTGTTGGCAGGGTTGGTTCCTTTTGAGGACTGTGAGAATCTGTTCTGTATCTTGGCTAGCTTCTGATGATCTGCTAGAAGTCTTTGGCATTACTTGGTTTAGAGAAGCATCACCCCAATCTTTGCCTTCATCTTTTCATGGTCCTGTGATCATTTCTGCATCTAAATCTCCCTTTCTCCCACCTATTTTATCCTCTGAGAGAAAATACATAGGATGTAGAAGACAAGTTGCTTAAGGATACTATAATTTTCGAAGGGCTGTTAATTCGCTTATAAATATAATTATAAAGAAATAAATACACATAGGATACAATGAGACATATAAATGCTGACTGAAGGGGACAAAGTAGGGGCTGATTGGAAGATATGTTTATCCTCTGAATTTATAAACCCTTGCCTGAAAAAAGATTTGGAAAAATCAAAATGATCTATTAATTGTAATTTAGGCAATAGTTTTTCAAATTACACATGGAAATGACCTTTGATAAAAGGCATAGGCAGATTAAGGAAGGCTACACATTCCTGGCCTGCACACTCTAGAGCAGGGCATGGGTCTGTGTCCTCTCCCCTGAACTGTGAGCAAACCCTGTGCTTGCTCTAATAAAATATTGCAGATGATGTTCACCAGTTTTTCAGCCCAGGCCTTAAGAAAGTGGCAACTCTCACTTCTTAGCTCTTAAACACTTAGTCTTGCAACCCTGAGCCACCGCAGAAGCAGTCTGGCTGCTCTGCTGGAGCTACCGTGTGGAAAGACCAGGCATTTGGGTGAAGCCACTCTGGATACCCCAGTCCAGTTCTGCTGCAGCCCAACTCCACCAAATTTCCCTTTTTATAAGAAAAGGCTTATGCTACCCCAGTGTGACCTCATCTTAACTAATTATATCTGCAGTGACCTTGTTTCCAAGTAAGGTCACATTCCGAGCTGGGGAGTTAGGACTTCACCATGTGAATATTCAAGGATAACAATTCAACTCATAACACGTCTTTAAAACTAGTTTCTTGCAGGGTATTATAAGTATCTTCTGGTTGATTTCCTTTTTTAGGGGCAGTGACTTTTAAAAATCATGACAGAGCCCCTGTTTAAAATGTATCATAGAATCTTATGCTAAAAAGCAATAATAAGTTATCACTCCTCCTTTTTTTTTCTTTCTCTCTTTTTCCTTCCGTCTCTTTTTTTCATTTTTTTTCTCATACAGTGGTGTTGCACTTACATCTGGTATATGACTAGTAAATACTGAATCAGTAGAAAACAGGAAGAGTACAAAGGTAGGAAAGGAGAGGTTTTTAAAGTATTGAAATATTAGAAGTCATACATCATGTTTTAAACAAAAAAAAAATAATAATATAGAGCTTATTAAGTTGTGAATAAGTTTCCTAAGGCCACTTAGCTAAGTGAATCCTATTTTTCTTTAAGTCTCGAAGGACACTAGCTGCTTACCTCAGAGGCAAGGCAAGCTGCTTGAAACATCTTTCTGTATCCTCTTTGTTATCCAGGATGGAGCACCCAGGAGAACGGTGTGGTCTTTAGCAGCCAAACTGGCCATAAGGAAGAATATTCAAAAACAGGATGTTAGTGAACTTAGTGAGTGCATGAGTCAACCTTGTTGAACTGTAACTGAACTCTTGGTGTTGAATTAAATTTGTCTTCACAAGATGCATTATTTACATCATTCCCTGGTGGCTCAGATGGTAAAGAATCCACCTGCGATGTGGGAGACCTGGGTTCAATCCCTGGGTTGGGAAGATCCCCTGGAGGAGGACATGGCAACCCACTCCAGTATTTTTGCCTGGAAAATCCCCATTGACAGAGGAGCCTGGTGGGCTACAGTCCATGGGGTTGCAAAGAGTCAGACATGACTCAGCGACTAAGCACAGCACAGAACAGCATATATGAACAGAAAAATGCTGTTTCTTCATTTACATATACAATAAACTTCTGAACAATTCTTTCTGTGTGAAGGCTCAATCTTTAGTACAGAGAACTCAGAACTAGATAAGGCATGATCTTCTTTTTTAGGAGAATCACTCCACACAGTTGAGTCATTCAACAACCTAGATACACACTTGTGCATAACAGCAGCATGAAGAACACCTGA
Organism: Cephalophus harveyi; assembly: GCA_006410635.1. NCBI lineage: Eukaryota > Metazoa > Chordata > Mammalia > Artiodactyla > Bovidae > Cephalophus > Cephalophus harveyi. The sequence goes on along the minus strand of SJYT01044592.1, from coordinate 365,429 downwards.
ATATCCGTTGAGCCTGGTGCCAGAATCCCAGACAAGAGTCAGAAACTGCATGTGCAGGTTGTCGATGGGGATCCCCTGCCAGCCTGTGGGAAATTCTTGTGCTCTTGCCATTGTCACTTTTCTCACACCTCTTTGACTGTTCTGCTGGCCACGTTTATGGGTCAGGCAAGCGAGGGTAGGCAAGACATCTGAAGATAGTCTCCTGGATATACTCTGAGCACATTTGCTGAGTATGATTGTCATCATGATTAGAGTCCAATGAAGGATGAGTCTTAAATATCCTCTACTAACCTTAATGTACTCATTGATTCTTCAATCCATCAGCATTCTCAAATAATGTTATTTAAATACTTAACTCTTCTTTCACTGGCTCAGATTTATTTTCAAAGCTCTCAACTTTGTTTTAGCTTTTTAATATGTGAAACAATATATTCCTGATTATAATTATATAATTTATTCATGCAGTAGAGTCCTATTTTTGCAGAAAAAAAAAAATCTTCCTCATTTGCATGCCAGATCAGCAATATGTCTTCAGAGAACACTGTTTTTCAGCTGCTCTGCCAAGTGAATAAGTGTGAGTCCCTCTGTCACATGAGAATACAACCAGAGAGGGGGTGGAAAACTGCCAGGCAAAATGTATATTCCTAAAAATTGCAAAAGGAGCCCTTGTGGTAGGACCTAGCCAAAAACGGAAGTCCACATGTTAATATAAGATGTAGTTCAAGTCTTCAAGGAGTCACACAGATGAAAGATGGCACCTCATTTGTTTTCATTCACTCTGTGTTCCCAGTGCTGAGCACAACATAAATGCATGTTCACTGACTGTATAACAGGCTGAAAACAGTTAACTCAGTGATCTTATTGGAAGCTCTATTAAAAACTGCTTAAAGGACCAACAATTTAGTTGACAAATGATTTTCAAGCAAGTCATAGGAAACCATAAACCCAGAAGTTATTATTGATTTTATTATTTTTAAGAATAAATAATTTAGAAATTGACAAACATAATTGAAGTATGGCCTATAAGATCAAATCAAAGTAAAGAAAATTTGTTTATTTATAAATCAATAAACCAGAACAATTACATATCATGAAATAAGTATAAATTCTTTGCAACCCTAATTTCCTATGAATATCCCATGACACCTAACCTAGTGCTCCTGACTAGTGCATGGTGTTTGCTTGACTAGCTAGCTGCTGCTAAGTCGCTTCAGTCGTGTCCGACTCTGTGCGACCCCATAGACGGCAGCCCAACAGGCTCCCCTGTCCCTGGGATTCTCCAGGCAAGAACACTGGAGTGGGTTGCCATTTCCTTCTCCATTGTGTGAAAGCGAAAAGTGAAAGTGAAGTCGCTCACTCGCGACCGACTTCTAGCGACCCCATGGACTGCAGCCTACCAGGCTCCTCCATCCATGGGATTTTCTAGGCAAGAGTACTGGAGTGGCTTGCTATTGCCTTCTCCGGACTAGCTAGCACTCAGTAACCATTTATTTATTTAAAATTGAAGGATAAATGTCTAAAACTAATCTCAGTGAGTTTAGAGGAGGATGGATACAATGTATATATATGGCTGAGTTCCCTCACTGCCCACCTGAATTATTACAACATTGTTAATCAGCTGTATTCCTATATAAAGTAAAAACTTAAAAAATACAAAGCAATTTCAAGTCAAAACCAATGTAAATTCTTTTGTAATAAAAACTTTACACCATGATGACAAGCTTAAAGATCCCATTTAAAATTACTTGAGTCCCTGCTGCTGCTGCTGCTGCTAAGTCGCGTGAGTCGTGTCCAACTCTGTGCGACCCCATAGACAGCAGCCCACCAAACTCTGCTGTCCCTGGGATTCTCCAGGCAAGAACACTGGAGTGGGTTGCCATTTCCTTCTCCAATGCATGAAAGTGAAAAGTGAAAGGGAAGTCGCTCAGTCGTGTCTGACTCTTTGCGACCCCACGGACTGGGCTCCTCTGTCCATGGGATTTTCCAGGCAAGAGTACTGGAGTGGGTTACCATTGCCTTCTTCTGAATCCCTACTATGTATCAGATATTCAGACTTATGCAACTTCCTTTTCTGAACTTTATTCATTATTTCACAATAATAGTTTTTCTTACCACGTGGATACAAATTAAATTGGATATCATACTCTATTAATAGAGACAAAATTTCCTTTATTAAGCTGTTATTAGAGACAAAAGTCTTCCCACTCTGAGAAAGATCAAATAATTTCTAGCTTTTAAAATTCTTTAATTCCATAATAATTAATGCTAGGAATAGTTCAGTTAGGGAATATGTAAAGTAGTCAACTTGTTTAAGAGCATGGTAAAAGTCATTTCAAAGAGATTCAATTTATGGAGGACATTAATTATAGCAAGATGTCTTTTGATATTGACATCATGTTTGTGCTAAGGTCATAGACTTTTGTTATAATTTAAGTGTTTTGACATGTGCTGACATGTTTAACTTTCTGAAACACTTTAAATATATCTGTAAATCATCTACTAAAAATGAAGAGAATACTACTGTTAACACCAAGTAACCTTGAGAAATGACCACGGCATTCACTATGAAGACACATTACAGAGTCAAAATTGCTAGTCTTTCTGCAGCGCAAAATGGGAATGTTTTAAGAGTCTAATTGGGACCAATGAGTATTGGTGCTGCCATTTCTAAAGGAGCTGTGGCAAGGTCACTTCAATGCTTGTAGGTAGATAAAACCATCCTATTTATCTAAGTTTAATTATCTGCAGACATAACCATACAGTTTAAAAATAACTGACTGCATTACATGCAGTGTCCTCACCTCACTAAAGTGACCAGGCTAAAACAAAGAAAAGTATCACTGAGTCATCTCCCGTGTGCATATTCATGTAAACAAAAGAGAAATCTTACCTACTAAAGTGAAGAAAAAAAGCGGTTTCGGCCAATACAGAACAACTATCCAAAAGACAGTCTAACCACGAGAAAAGTGATCAGGATTGGGAGACCAGGAGAGATTGCTTCTTTAAAAGATTCCTAAAGAACATCCAATTCCTTTGCTCTGATTCTTTGTTACTGAGCAACCTTCTGATGACATATTCATTTCCAAATAATTGAAGTCTCTTGTATCTAATACCAGGTAGAGTGCCCTGAATTTGTTGGAAGTATTTGTTCTTCCATGATAAATTAACAAACCTGCCAGTATCTGCTTTACCCCCTGTCTCCTGAGAATGTGGTTGTTATAAACCAGTCCCTAAGAAATCAGTTAACTCTTGGCACACAGACAAATTCAAACTGGGGGGATTAAAAAGGAAGAAGCTTTTGGAGATAATGGATATAGTTATACCTGGATAGGGGTGACAGTTTCATGGATGTATATATATGTCAAAACTCATGAAGTTGTATATTTTAAATATGCTCAGTGGGTCTTCCCTGCTGGTCCAGTAGCCAAGACTCCCTGCCCTCAATGCAGGGGGCCCAGGTCAACCCTTGGTCAGAGAACAAGACCTCACATACTGTAACCAAGAGTTTGCATGCTGCAGCTAAGTTTGCATGCCAAAACTAGAAGATCTCTCATGCCAAAACTAAGACCCAGCACAAGCAAATAAATATTAAAATGAATAAATATGTTCTTGCATAATAATTATGCCTCAATAAAGCTTTAAACAAAAAAAGAAAACAAAACAAAACAAAATCAAGCTGCATACTCTGGGCCCTGTAAACTCAGAAGTCGCTGAGGCTCATTCTATTCTCTTTCAAAGTCAACATGTTCTAATCATGACTTGTCCCTAGTACAACTGTTTGACACAACAACAGCAGCAGTAAGAAATTTGTGAGTGATTACCACGAGTTAGCCAATATGATGGGTACTTTATCATATATTTAGTTATCTAATTATCTCTTTGCCCTGTGAGACAATTTCCATTTTACAGGTGAAGTAATAGAGGCTCAAGGTAATAAAATAACGTAGTCACACAATGGTACATTTATGGCTTGAACCTAGGCTTATTTGACTCCAAGATCATTATGCCATTGCCTGCTGTCTCTCTAATTTATTAAGTGCATTTTAATAGAGATCCTGTGCTTTACTAGTACAACAAGTTTCTGGTAAAGAAAACTCCTACATTGCAAATATCTACATGTTAACAGTAGAATAGATCTCACCAATTAAGACAGTGGCATATCTAATAATTGAACTGATTTAGAATTTTTTAATAGGCCTCTGTTTGACTAAAAAATTTTAAACTATTGATCTACTCTGCCATGGTTGGACTGAGTTGATTGCCTGTGGCTTAAGTGCTCCAATGCCCTCCACACTGGCAGTCTTTTCACAAATTCCTTTAAACTTGAGTCCACTAGTTGGTGTTGTGAAGGGCTATCAAATTTACTCTTTAGGCTGTAAGTTCTAGTAAAAGAAATAGCTAAATAAATATAATTGTAATGAAATGTGTTGTTACAACTGTCTGAACCAATTGCTGTGGGAACCAGAGGTAAGACCAGTAAATTACTTAAGTTTATAGGAGAGCTTTCAGAGAAGGCAATGGCACCCCACTCCAGTACTCTTGCCTGGAAACTCCCATGGATGGAGGAGCCTGATAGGCTGCGGTCCATGGGGTCGCTAAGAGTCGGACACGACTGAGCGGCTTCATTTTCATTTTTCACTTTCATGCATTGGAGAAGGAAATGGCAACCCACTGCAGTGTTCTTGCCTGGAGAATCCTAGGGACTGGAGAGCCTGGTGGGCTGCCATCTATGGGGTTCCACAGAGTCAGACACGACTGAAGTGCCTTAGCAGCAGCAGCATAAGAAAGCTTTATTGGTGAGGAAGTATCAGTTGGGTCAAGTCTTCAAGGATAGGTGAGTGTTTGCGAGGTGAAGAATGGAATAGGTTAAATTGCTTTGCAGGCAATGAACCCAGGCTCTGCAAAGCATTAATGTGGGAAAAAGTTCTATAAGAATATAGAATGATAAGGAATGCAATGTGGTAGCTTTGTTTGATTTTGTAATTATGAGCATATTGGCTAGGAGTTGAGACAGGTAGCATGTAAGCCCGAGCCAGAGTATGTGGGAGGATTTGGTGCTAACAGGTTTTCTCTTGGTGAGGGACTACGGGTCTAAAGGAGGAGACACATGAGGCAGATGTTGTCCTCCATCATCAGGTAGGTTCTAATTTTTAAGTCTGATTATCTCAGCTTTCTGGACTTCGATTAGCCTCTGCTTCAGGTCAAGTTCAGTGTAGGCAGTGAAGAATGGATGGATCTTTTCATTCACACTGAGTATTCTTCAGATAAGAGATTGTCAATGTGTGATTAAGAGACCATTGTATCAGAAAAATCTGTAAAGTTTGCTGAAAAGGCAGACCCAGGCAGTTTCCTGGGTCCTGGTATTTTGATGTTGTTGGTTTGAGTTAATATTAGGAATCTAAACTTTGAACCTCATTCCATAGTTCATCAGGCACTCTATCCATCAGATCTAGGCCCTTAAATCTATTTCTCACTTCCACTGTATAATCATAAGGGATTTGATTTATGTCATACCTGAATGGTCTAGCGGTTTTCCCTGATTTCTTCAATTTAAGTCTGAATTTGGTAATAAGGAGTTCATGATCTGAGCCACAGTCAGCTCCTGGTCTTGTTTTTGTTGACTGTATAGAGCTTCTCCATCTTTGGCTGCAAAGAATATAATCAATCTGATTTCGGTGTTGACCATCTGGTGATGTCCATGTGTAGAGTCTTCTCTTGTGTTGTTGGAAGAGGGTGTTTGCTATGACCAGTGCATTTTCTTGGCAAAACTCTATTAGTCTTTGCCCTGCTTCATTCCGCATTCCAAGGCCAAATTTGCCTGTTACTCCAGGTGTTTCTTGACTTCCTACTTTAGCATTCCAGTCCCCTATAATGAAAAGGACATCTTTTGGGGGGTGTTAGTTTTATGTATCCTATCATTTTGCCTTTTCATACTGTTCATGGGGTTCTCAAGGCAAGAATACTGAAGTGGTTTGCCATTCCCTTCTCCAGTAGACCACATTCTGTCAGACCTCTCCACCATGACCCGCCCGTCTTGGGTTGCCCTGCAGGCATGGCTTAGTTTCATTGAGTTAGACAAGGCTGTGGTCCTAGTGTGATTAGATTGACTAGATTTCTGTGAGTATGGTTTCAGTGTGTCTGCCCTCTTATGCCCTCTTGCAACACCTACCATTTTACTTGGGTTTCTCTTACCTTGGGCGTACAGGGGTCAAGACCATCGCCATGGAAAAGAAATGCAAAAAAGCAAAATGGCTGTCTGGGGAGGCCTTACAAATAGCTGTGAAAAGAAGAGAAGCAAAAAGCAAAGGAGAAAAGGAAAGATATAAGCATCTGAATGCAGAGTTCCAAAGAATAGCAAGAAGAGATAAGAAAGCCTTCTTCAGCGATCAATGCAAAGAAATAGAGGAGAAGAACAGAATGGGAAAGACTAGAGGTCTCTTCAAGAAAATTAGAGATATCAAGGGAACATTTCATGCAAAGATGGGCTCAATAAAGGACAGAAATGGTACGGACCTAACAGAAGCAGACGGTATTAAGAAGAGATGGCAAGAATACACAGAAGAACTGTATGACCTGGATAATCACAATGGTGTGATCACTCATCTAGAACCAGACATCCTGGAATGTGAAGTCAAGTGGGCCTTAGAAAACATCACTACAAACAAAGCTAGTGGAGGTGATGGAATTCCAGTAGAGCTATTTCAAATCCTGAAAGATGATGCTGTGAAAGTGCTGCACTCAATATGCCAGCAAATTTGGAAAACTCAGCAGTGGCTGCATGACTGGAAAAGGTCAGTGTTCATTCCAATCCCAAAGAAAGGCAATACCAAAGAATGTTCAAACTATCGCACAATTGCACTCATCTCACACGCTAGTAAAGTAATGCTCAAAATTCTCCAAGCTAGGCTTCAGCAATGCGTGAACCGTGAACTTCTAAATGTTCAAGCTGGTTTTAGAAAAGGCAGAGGAACCAGAGATAAAATTGCCAACATCCGCTGGATCATGGAAAAAGCAAGAGAGTTCCAGAAAAACATCTATTTCTGCTTTATTGACTATGCCAAAACCTTTGACTGTGTGGATCACAATAAACTGTGGAAAATTCTGAAAGAGATAGGAATACCAGACCGCATGATCTGCCTCCTGAGAAATCTGTATGCAGGTCAGGAATNGAGAGTTCCAGAAAAACATGTACTTCTACTTTATTGACTATGCCAAAACCTTTGACCGTGTGGATCACAATAAACTGTGGAAAATTCTGAAAGAGATAGGAATACCAGACCGCATGATCTGCCTCCTGAGAAATCTGTATGCAGGTCAGGAATCAATAGTTAGAACTGGACATGGAACAACAGACTGGTTCCAAATAGGAAAAGGAGTCCGTCAAGGCTGTATATTGTCACCCTGCTTATTTAACTTATATGCAGAGTACATCGTGAGAAACACTGGACTGGAAGAAACACAAGCTAGAATCAAGAATGCTGGGAGAAATAGCAATAACCTCAGATATGCAGACACCACCCTGCAGAAAGTGAAGAGGAATTAAAAAGACTCTTGATGAAAGTGAAAGAGGAGAGTGAAAAAGTTGGCTTAAAGCTCAACATTCAGAAAACGAAGATCATGGCATCCGGTCCCATCACTCCACGGGAAATAGACGTGAAACAGTGGAAACAGTGTCAGACTTTATTTTTGGCCTCCAAAATCACTGCAGATGGTTATTGCAGCCATGAAATTAAAAGATACTTACTCCTTGAAAGGAATTTATGACCAATCTAGATAGTATATTCAAAAGCAGAGACATTAAGGTCCGTCTAGTCAAGGCTATGGTTTTTCCTGTGGTCATGTATGGATGTGAGAGTTGGACTGTGAAGAAGGCTGAGCGTCAAAGAATTGATGCTTTTGACCTGTGATGTTGGAGAAGACTCTTGAGAGTCCCTTGGACTGCAAGGAGATCCAACCAGTCCATTCTAAAGGAGATCAACCCTGGGATTTCTTTGGAAAGAATGATGCTAAAGCTGAAACTCCAGTACCTTGGCCACCTCATGTGAAGAGTTGACTCATTGGAAAAGACTTTGATGCTGGGAGGGATTGGGGGCAGTAGAAGAAGGGGACGACCGAGGATGAGATGGCTGGATGGCATCACTGACTCGATGGATGCGAGTCTGAATGAACTCCGGGAGTTGGTGATGGAAAGGGAGGCCTGGCGTGCTGCGATTCATGGGGTCGCCAAGAGTCAGAAACGACTGAGCGACTGAACTGAACTGAAACTTTGAACATTCTGACTCTGTTGCATGTGCAAATGTGGGTACCTTTGTTCTATAGGATAAAATACGAAAAGATATAGTTAATTGATTAATTGCTGCTCTCATATAATTCAGATATTTTCTTCACTTTAAGAGAAAAGAAGCTGCAAGACAATATAGTGATAACATAGAATTACACGTTTAGCTTTGAGATTTAGATAACTAAGTATACCACGGATTGGGAGTAATTCAATGTGTGTTTTATTCTTATATACTTTATAGCAGAGGCTACACAGTTAAAGCGTATTCAACCTGAATTTGCTCATGGAAATGTTTGTTTTGGCCTGTAAATTTCTTAAAGCTTAAATTAACTTCCTCATTTAGACACAGCAATATTTTATACAAAATATCACATTCACACAATGCATTAATAAACAGTTGGAACTCATTAGTTCCAACTGTTTTCCTTTGGGAAAGAATCCAGACTATGCAGTTCAACATAGACTCCACTAAGTCTATACTGCCCTGGGCTCTTGCCGGGCCCATTGGACTTGCCTTGTCTCCCTGGAATGAGGCTGTTCTGCACCTAGCCAGTGCATGCCTTCTAGTTCCATCCTTGCCCTTTCTCCAGTTCTCCTCATGCTCAATCATTGCCAGATTGGGAGGTGGTTGGTCAGAGACCGTCACACTTCTATGTCTTTGTACATGCTCTCCTTAGGTCTAAAATATCCTTATAAACTTTATATTTTTGGTCATCTTTTAAGAGTCACTGCAAGTATCATACCAGTTTTGCAATCTTCCCTGACTCCTCCTAGGTTAGGTTAGGAATTCCACCTCTGCTCTCTAACAACTTTGCAAAACTCTCTTGCATCTCAGCATGTTGTACAATAATTATTGGGTTGAACATCTCCACCAGTAGACCATCAATTTATTCAGTATTTGACATTTAAAATAAAATTTCACCTAGGCTTGATATAGAAAAGATACTTTCAGACCTACAAGCAACTAGAAGATCTAAAATAATCCAAGTGACCCAACTGCTTATCTTAGTAACAGACATTGTGGTATTATTTTACAGGAATGCATAATGATTTTGACATTATCAGAAATGTTTGGGCAGAGTTCTTCAAATAGGTACAGTGTATTCTTTCTTATTTCATTACTGTTATTACACTTATGAAATAAAGCTGAATATATCACAGGAAACGTAAAAGCCTACTTACTAAAACTCTTCCTATTAGATACACTATAGCTGCATCTTAGCTGAATGCAATTTATGATAATTCCTTTAAAAAATCCTATTCTGCTTTTAACTGTAAACTTATCTAATATTGAAGTCACATTTAACAGAATTTTGTTTATTCTCTTTTTGATAGAATAATCTATTCTCCCCTTCATAATAATTCTGGTTTCAACTATTCTCTATCACTTTCAACATTCTATTTCCTCCAAATATCAAAGGAAGTTATTTTTCCTCTTCTTGAACATATTTATTAATTTCTCCTTCTCTTTTTCTGGTCAAATGCCATCAGGTTTTAATTAATTCCCCCTATAATATTTGCATGCTATGACTTTTCTTTAATTTATTCTGTCTACACTCTTGCCTTATTTAATTCAAGGAAGCATTCAGGGAAAAGATGTAGTTTGTATAAAAAATGCTTCACAAATAAATTATTCTGCTTCCAACTGCCAAAACGGGTAAACAAAAACTTGCAAAGCCATTTCTGTAAAGTTAATCTGCAAACAATGAGTACATTTCTGATTAATGTGTGTTAAAGCTACACTGAAAGTCATTAGTACACTTCAGTTGCACTTGCCCACTTCAAATTTTAAAAAGTGATACTGAGTTTAAGTGTTTGAAATTACGCTTTCAGGACCAGTTTAAAAAAGAATGCATAAATCTGCCTTTGTTTGACGAATAGTCCTCTATCCAGATGGAACTGTGCATATGAGTTTTTAGAGCAATACAAGCTTAAAGGTCCAGTGATGGTGCCATGATGCTTCACAAATCAAATTTCTGTTCTGTGTGAATTGTTGCCAGTGTGATCGTATTTAATTTCTTGAAAAATAACTTTAATTCCATTAAAATGAACTGGTGGAACTAAAATAAAGCCTATTTTTGGAAGCTGTTAGGAGATAGAGAAACTTAAGGAGATGGAGAGGCAGAGTTGGAGAAAAAAGTACTGGTATAAAGAAACAGAGAGGGGAAAGTGTCTGATTAGAGGTCTCTGAGAGAGAGACAGAGAGAGAGGGCACAGCACAGGCTACCAGGCTGTAATGATTTTTTTCACTTTTCTTACTCTCTATTATCTCTATATAGTCATCAAACTTTATGACTTGATATTTTATAAACACTTGTGTAATTGCTTATTATCTCTTTCATGCAGTAGAGTGTAAGTTCTAGGAGAACAGAGACAGTTTTATTTTCAAATATATACCAAGTTCTGGTAAATCATAGATTCTCAATAAATATTTGCTCAATAAAGTAAGAAAGGCTGAGAAGTTAATACATTTCCAAGTTTTGGAAGTATATGAGCCAAGAAGATCTGAGCAACCCAAGCAGGAAAGGAATTGGGGTGGCAACTTAAAGGTAAGTACAAGGAAAAATGAGACAGCAGGAAGACTAGAGGTGGAACGATGGAAAATTCTGGTGTTTTCTTACAAAATTAATATAACATTCAAAATTCTTTAAAGGATAAAATAATCTGCAGTAGATTAAAGTAGATAAAGACGTAATTGATGTTTTTATGTGTATATATGAGTTTTATGGTGAAAAAGTAAAGAAGTAGAGGAAATAGGAGAGGCATATTTTGTGTGTTTAAGCAGGTATAGTTATTGTCATCATGTTTCTGAACAAATGGGAGACTCTTCTTTTGCTTGTCTTCAATTTAGTGTTTTTCTCTTCTACCAAAATAAATTTAAAACATCTCCATTCAAGGTTGAAAGGCAGTATGCTGCCGAGTGACCTCCTTTAAGTCCTGTCAGGCAAAGGACAGGGGTGAATTCCACATCAGTTTATATAGTAAGGGTTAAGAAGTAGGTTTTATTGGTTAAAAAGAAATAATGCAAGACAAGATCGGGGGCACAAATGCACATGTCTGCCAGCCTCACACTATTGCACAGAACGGTACTCCAGAACCAAGGCTTCCACTGATGAAGCTGAGGATCTCCCTTTTAAGGGCAAAAATGAGAAGGTGGCTTTATCAAGGAGGGAATAAACTGACTGGTTCGATTGTGGGCATTAGTTATTTATAGGAATATAAATTCCATCTGGAGTGCTCATGGGCTTCCCAGGTGGCGCTTGTGGAAAAGAACCTAACCTACCAACACAGGATATGTAAGAGACGCAAGTTCAATCCCTGGGTTAGAAAGATCCCCTGGAGGAGAGCATGGCAGGTCACCCTGCTATTCTTGCCTGAAGAATCCCATGGACAGAGGAGCCTGGCAGGTTATGGTCCAAAGGGTCACAAAGAATTGGACACAACCGAGTGACTGAGAAGGCATGCATACATGGGAAGCTCATGCCCACTGTCTCAAGACCTGGAATCTATGCAGCATTGCAATTCTCAGGCGAAGGGAGCCTGACACCTGGGATGCTGAGCCTGAATAAGCTGCTTTCACTGGGAGCCTACATCACTTCCTCAGCCTGTTATTGTCTGGGAAACCCAGGCAGAGAAGCACAAGTCATTAGTAGTCCTTTCTTTGTGCCCTTGGACAAACTAACTTCTCAAGGTTCAGCTTTTTTATCTTAAAATAGGAATTGTGCGTATCTCATGGAATTCCTTGGAAATTTTATTTTAAATGAACTACTAGATGTATTTTTTTCCTCAAAAATGTACTATAGAATCATTTATTAGTGACCACTGAAAACCATGAAATTGCATTTTCCTAATCTTCATGACTTTTTGAAATTTACATACAAACAGTAGCTCCATTTCAGGTATGAGGTAATACTGGGATGTAACTGCAGAGTGCTTAAATCTAGAAAGCTAGAATTCTGCCTGAACTTAAACATTATTTAACATTTGTTTTAACATTGTTGGGCTTCCCTGGTGGCTCAGAGGTTAAAGCATCTGCCTCCAATGCGGGAGACCCGGGTTCGATCCCTGGGTCGGGAAGATCCCCTGGAGAAGGAAATGGCAATCCACTCCAGTATTCTTGCCTGGAGAATCCCATGGATGGATCACAAAGAGTCGGACACGACTGAGCGACTTCACCTTCACCTTTAACATTGTTACATGGACCTCAATATTAGATAACAAAATGCCCAGTGGTCAAATTTGAGATCTTATTATTTACACTGTTACTGCAAAATAATTCTGGAAGGAAAAACAAAATGGTGACATGATTGTTTAAGTAATGTCAAAAGGACAGTTCCTGAGTTTTCTGGTACATATTAAGAGCATATTTCTTAGAAAAAAAAAAATAAAACTGGCATGGAGAATCTCAATGTCTATGTTCTTACTGCTCAGAAATAACTCAAGCAAAACAGTCCATGTAGTTGGAGAGGCTAAGGATGTTCTAGACCAGTCTATGAGGAAGGAGGTCTTGGTGTGGTGGGCTGTAGACCTAACAGGATGCCTTCTTTGTACCAGGCACCATGATTTGCCTTTTACACATATGATTGCATTGCACTGCATTTTCACAGCAGTTCCTGTTGTCTTCCTTTAGTGGTTCATCTAAGGAAAAATAGATTATTGAAGAATACTGAGTAGCAATCTGAAGAGAAAAAGTACCTACATTTCTTTATTGAAGGAATGGATGATTCAAAAAAATTTCTGTAGACTTAAGGTCTTAAGAAGTTTCAGAGCTAAGCCCAAAAATATTCTTTTAAAATAACAAAATTAGTTAAAGGATAACAGACAAAAGTCTAAATAGAAAGGTACTTTAAATGAGAAAAATGCCAAAGATAGTGGCCACACTCAGACTGTAGTAGAAGACAGGGTCAGGGTCTGCAAGGAGGGCACTGGGCCAAGTTATCCCAGAACAAGGCCATCATTGTGCATGGAGGTCAGGAGTTAGAAGCTGGAGAGACACAGATCAAGATTCGAGCCCCATGTTGCTATTCTCCCACTATGTGACATTCAGTTCAGTTCAGTCGCTCAGTTGTGTCCAACTCTTTGCGACCCCATGAATTGCAGCACACCAGGCCTCCCTGTCTATCACCAACTCCCGGAGTTCACTCAGACTCACGTCCATTGAGTCAGTGATGCCATCCAGCCATCTCATCCTCGCTCGTCCCCTTCTCTTCCTGCCCCCAATCCCTCCCATCATCAGAGTCTTTTCCAATGAGTCAACTCTTTGCATGAGGTGGCCAAAGTACTGGAGTTTATGGGACATTAGGCAAGTCATTTAGGTTCTGAGCTTTTGTTTTCTATTTATAAAAGTAGAATAATCAAATGCTCTGTCATACAAAACAGATTAGTTTATACAAATTGTACCTAACACAGTGCCAGGTACATGAAAGTAAGTAGGCTTGCCATTCAGTAAGTAGGCTTATCAATATTAAAAATTTTACTGTCTGGGAAACTTTTAAAGGGTTTCTGATGCATAGGTTTGGAATGAATCTAAAATGCCTAAGATTTCTCAGTCTCTAGTTGAGAAACCACTATCTTGGAGTGCCATGCCTGTGTTCATATCTTAAGGGAGTAACATTAAGGGAATGACGTTTATCTTCTTTCATTTATAACACAGGCACTCATCAGAAAGGAGACACTCTAAAAAAAGAAAGGAGATGCTCTTCTTAATCCTGTTTATAACAAGTTCCATGTTTCCCATCTCTTATAAAGTAACACATGGACTTCAGGATGAAGTCCTTGTTAAAGAAAATGTGATATGAACTATGATGGTGGTGGTTTAATTGCCAAGTCGTGTCCAACTCTTGAAACCCCATGGATGATAGCCTACCAGGCTCCTCTGTCCACAGGATTCTCCAGGCAAGAGTACTGGAGTGGGTTGCCATTTTCTTCTTCAGGGGATCTCTCCGACCCAAGAATTGTACTCCAGTCTCCTGCATTGCAGGCAGATTCTTTACTGACTGAGTATAAGGGACTATATGAACTATAGGCTTTAATAAAATATACATACTATTTTAAATGATTGGTACTGATTCTTGGCATTTGTATATTAACAGGTACACAGTGCATGAATTTATAGCAAAACACAGATCTTATCTGAATGTCCTTTGACAATAAGAAGAGTTAACTCATTTCTTACTGTCTTTTCTCCTGTGTAAAGGAAAGGCTTTTTCCACTTTTGAGTGGAACATGAAAACTACTTTTCTACAAAATAGGTGTATAAGTACTCTGAAGTACTATAATAAGAGTGATGATAAAATTCTAATTATTCACTGCTACAAAATAAGAGACATGGGTTCGATCCCTGGGTTGGGAAGATCCCCTGGAGGAGGGCATGCAAGCCGCTCCTATATTCTTGCCTGGAGAATCCCAGGGACAGAGGAGCCTGGTGGGCTACAGTCCATAGGATCGCAAAGAATTGGGCACGACTGAAGTGACTTAGCACACACACATGCATGCTACAAAAATTAAAATATAAAAACTTACTGGAATTTCTTTTAATCATCTTGTAAGTCTGAAAGTATAGCCAAAGTAGAACGTTGCTATTGTTAGTTGCTAAGTCACGTCTGACTCTTTGCAACCCCATGGACTGCAGCATGACTTCATTTCTGAAAAGTTCTTTCCCATAGGGCATTATGCTGTTACATCATTCCAAGAACTCAAGTTTTATAAATTAATGAAGATCTTGCTTTTGGGTAAAACATGCTATTTAAGATACTGTATGTTAGAGCTCCAAAATTTGTAAGTGCCCTTCCATTTGGGCACTTGAAACACTCAGGTTATGCTAGATTGCCATATGCAATTGCATCTGCAAATGAGCGGCAGAGTCCCAAAGGGTTGTCTGAGAGATTCTTTGATCCATGGCTGATGTCACTGGAGGGATGTTTCAGTCTAAAACCTGAAATGTCTTCAAAGACCCAGGATCTGCAGTTTAATTAAAATGGAAGGATGGAGGTGTGTTAAGGGGAAATTTTTTTTAAAGAGCATCAAGACAATAATTTACAGACTTCAAAGACAAAGAAAGTAGACAAGATAGTAGTCCCGGAGGATGGAATAAAATATGCTAGTAAAAATGGAGCAACATTTTGTTTCTTTTTAAGGTCTCTTGAAAATTACAAAACAGAAAATATTCAAAACACCCTCCATAGCTTTGGTTCTCAGATTTCTAGGTTCATCAGGATCTTTTGTTAAAATACAGTTGCCCAAGCCATACACTGAGTTTAATGATAAAGATTTTCAGTGGGAGAAGCTATGTGACTGTAATTCAATCAAGGTCTAAGAATAGCTACTCCATATTTTTTGTTACCTAATATACCAGGCAATAAGGACAGTGATCTGCCTTTTAAGGGGCCTCCCCGGTGCTTAGCAGTAAAGAATCCTCCTGCAATGAAGGAACTTCAGGAGATGTGGGTTTGATCCCGGGGTCAGGAAGATCCCCTGGTGGAGAACGTGGCAGCCCACTCCAGTCTTCTTGCCTGGAGAATCCCCATGGACAGAAAAGCCTGGCAGGCTACAATGCATAGGCTTTCAGAGAGTCAAATACTACTGAAGCAACTCAGCATGCACACACTAGCTCTTAAGAGAGTAAAGCACCACTCTTTTTTTTTTTAAACTTAGATATAGCTGCTGTCCATGGAGTTCTCCAGGCAAGAATACTGGAGTGGGTAGCCATTACCTTCTCCAGGGGATATTCCCAACCCAGGGATTGAACCTGTGTCTCCTGCATTGCAGGTAGATTCTTTACCATCTGAGTGACTAGGGAAGCCCTCATAGTTGATGCACAATATTATATACTATTTAGGCTTATAACATAGCAATTCACAATTTTTTATGGTTATATTGCATTTATAGTTGTTATAAAATATTGACTATATTCCCTATGTTATACAGTATATCATTGTAGCTTATTTATTTTATACATAATATTTTTTACCAATTAATCCCTTACCACTATCTTGATCCTCCCCCCTTCCTTCTCTACATTGGTAACCATTACTTTAGTCTCTAGTTTTGTGAGTCTATATCTTTTTTTGTTATATTCAGTAGCTTGTTTTATTTTTTAGATTCCACATACATGTGATATCATACAGTATTTATCTTTCTATTTATGATTTATTTAACAGTATTATACCCTCTAAATCCATCCATGTTGTTGCAAACGGCAAAAGTTCATTCATTTTTATGGCTGAATAGTATTTCATTGTATAAATATCTGGTACCTTCTTAATCCATTCAGTTGTTAATGGATACTTAGGTTGCTTCTATGCCTGCTAAGTTGCTTCAGTCGTGTCCAACTCTTTGTGACCCCCTGGACTGCAGTCCACCAAAGCCTCTCTGTCCATGGTATTTTCCAGGCAAGAACATTGCAGTGGGTTGCCACCTCCTTCTCCAAGGGATCTTCCCAACCCAGGGATTGAACCCAAATCTCTTACATCTCTTGCATTGGCAGGAGGGTTCCCTAAAATCAGCGCTCCCTGGGTGCACAGAATCAAAACCAGTCAGGGGCCTGAATTTATCTGGGTTTGCTGTCTACACCATTAATGCCCAGTTATCCTTTGGCAGTGTAGACCTGAATCAAGAAGACTAGAAAGTCAGGATCTTGGAAGGAAAATCCCCATGATGGTGTGTGTTTTGATTTCATCATTAATTCTCAAAGGCTAAATTTTAGAAATCATCACATTTGGTTCTGCTCATTTCCAATACTTGGAATGTTCCTCTTGCTTGTTTATGCTCCTAATCCTGGTCAATATCTAATTGTAAATAATACTATTATGAACATTGTGGGAGCATGTATCTTTTCAAATTAGTGGGTTTTTTTTTTTTCAGATATATACACAGGAGTAGAATTGCTGGGTCATATGATAGTTCTAGGGGCTTCCCTGGTGGCTCAGTGGTAAAGAATCTGTCTGCAATAGAGGAGACCTGGGTTCAATCCTTGGATTGGGAAGATCCACTAGAGAAGGGCATGGCAACCTACTCCGGTACTCTTGCCTGGAGAATCCCATGGACAGAGGAGCCTGGTGAGCTACAGACCATAAGGTTGCAAAGAGTCGGACACAACTGAGTGACTAAGCCGCAGCAGCAGCAGCATGATAGTTCTATTTTCAGTTTTATTGAGAAACCTCCATACTGTTTCCTAAAGTGGATATAGAAATTTACATTGCCGTCAATAATGTATGGGGTCTCCCTTTTCTCCACATCCTTTCCAAAATTTGTTATTTGTGTTCTTTTTGATGGTAGCCATGCCGACGAGTATGAGGTGATATCTCATTGTGGTTTTAATTTCTATTTCTCTGGTCATTAACAATGTTGAGCATCTTTTCATGTGTATATTGACTATCAGTATATCTTCTTTGGAAAAATGTCTACTCAGGCATCCTGCCATTTTTTAAATTGGATTGTTTGTTTTTTTGATGTTGAGTTATATGAGATGCTTGTATATGTTGGATATTAACCTCTTTCCAGTCTATCATTTGCAAATATTTCTCTCATTCAGTGGATTGTCTTTTCATTTTGCCATTGGTTTCCTCTGGGTTTTTTCCTCCCATCATATGGACTCAGGAAAAGTGGAAATTTTATTAGAACATTAATCAATATTGTTAGAGATACCAAGGGAACATTTTATGCAAAGATGGGCTCAATAAAGGACAGAAATGGTAGGGACCTAACAGAAGCAGAAGATATTAAGAAGAGATGCCATGAATACACAGAAGAACTGTACAAAAAAGATCTTCACGACCCAGATCATCATGATGGTGTGATCACTCACCTAGAGCCAGACATCCTGGAATGTGAAGTCAAGTGGGTCTTAGGAAGCATCACTATGAACAAAGCTAGTGGAGGTGATGGAATTCCAGTTGAGCTATTTCAAATCCTGAAAGATGATACTGTGAAAGTGCTGAACTCAATATACCAGTAAATTTGGAAAACCAGCAGTGGCCACAGGACTGGAAAAGGTCAGTTTTCGTTCCAGTCCCAAAGAAAAGCAATGCCAAAGAATGCTCAAACTACCGCACAATTGGACTCATCTCACACGCTAGAAAAGTAATGCTTAAAATTCTCCAAGCCAGGCTTCAGCAATGCATGAACCATGAACTTTCAGATGTTCAAGCTGGTTAAAGGCAGAGGAACCAAAGATCAAATTGCCAACATCCACTGGATCATGGAAAAAGCAAGAGTTCCAGAAAAACATCTATTTCTGCTTTATTGACTATGCCAAAGCCTTTTACTGTGTGGATCACAATAAAGTATGGAAAATTCTGAAAGAGATGGGAATACCAGACCACTTGACCTGCCTCTTGAGAAATCTGTATGCAGGCCAGGAAGCAACAGTTAGAACTGGACATGGAACAACAGACTGGTTCCAAATAGGAAAAGGAATATGTCAAGGCTGTATATTGTCACCCTGCTGATTTAACTTCTATGCAGAGTACATCATGAGAAATGCTGGGCTGGAAGAAGCACAAGCTGTAATCAAGATTCCCTGGAGAAATGTCAATAACCTCAGATATGCAGATGACACCACCCTTATGGCAGAAAGTGAAGAAGAACTAAAGAGCCTCTTTGATGAAAGTGAAAGAGGAGAGTGAAAAAGTTGGCTTAAAGCTCAAGATTCAGAAAACTGAAATCATGGCATCTGGTCCCATCACTTCATGGGAAATAGATGGGGAAACAGTGGAAACAGTGGCTGATTTTGTTTTTCTGGGCTCCAAAATCACTGCAGATGGTGATTGCAGCAATGAAATTAAAAGATGCTTCCTCCTTGGAAGGAAAGTTATGACTAACCTCGACAGCCTATTAAAAAGCAGAGACATTACTTTGCCAACAAAGGTCCCTCTAGTCAAGGCTATGGTTTTTCCAGTGGTCGTGTATGGATGTGAGAGCTGGACTATAAAGAAAGCTGAGTGCTGAAGAACTGATGCTTTTGAACTGTGGTGTTGGAGAAGATTCTTGAGAGTCCCTTGGACTGCAAGGAGATCCAACCAGTCCATTCTAAAGATCAGTCCTGGGTGTTCATTGGAAGGACTGATGTTGAAGCTGAAACTCCAATACTTTGGCCACCTGATTTGAAAAGCTGACTCATTTGAAAAGACCCTGATGCTGGGAGAGATTGAAGACAGGAGGAGAAGGGGATGACAGAGGATGAGATGGTTGGATGGTATCACCGACTCAATGGACATGGGTTTGGGTGGACTCCGGGAGTTGGTGATGGACAGGGAGGCCTGGTGTGCTGTGGATTATGGGGTCGCAAAGAGTTGGACACGACTGAGTGACTGAACTGAACTGAACTAATCAGTATTGTTATTCAGTCACTAAGTTGTGTCTGACTCTTTGCAGCCCCATAGACTGCAGCATGCCAGGCTTCCCTATCCTTCACAATCTCTGGAGTTTGCTCATACTCATGTCCATTGAGTCAGTGATGCCATACAACCATATCATCCTCTGTCACCCTCTTCTCCTCTTACCTTCCATCTTTCCCAGCATCAGGGTCTTTTCCAGTGAGTTGGCTCTTCGTATCAAGTGGCCAAAATATTGGAGCTTTAGCTTCAGCATCAGTCCTTCCAATGAATATTCAGGGTTGATTTCCTTTAGGATTGACTAGTTTGATCTCTTTGCTGTCCAAGAGACTCTCAAGAGTCTTCTCCATCACCACAATTTAGCAGTGGTGTTTATTCAAAGATTTGATGTTGATTATGTGTGTGTTCATTCAATAAGTGTTTTTGTACACCCCACTAAGTATAATCCAATGTAATACCTATTGGCAATAAAAGGGTGATCAAACAATTGAAATTATCTTTAATTTACTCACATTCTAACTGTAGAGGCACACAAGCAACGAAGAAAATACAGTAGAGGACATGAAGGTAGATAAACACAGATAGAGGATGGCAGTAGGGAGTGAGAGCCTTAATCCAATTGAAGAGAAGAAGTTCTCAGAGAAAATTAAGCCAAATCTTGAGAAATGACCATACAGCTAAGTTAACTTGGGGTTGTCTATTGACCACATTTCAGTCAGAATTGATCTGGCTAAAAAAGTCGAAACAGCTGGGGCAGCCACAAGTATTTAAATAAATGTATTTTTGGTATATTACTGGATGTGCATAATTCATACCAGTTAATTAGAGTAATTAAGTATATCCAGAGTAAACAGTTGTGGAAGAAGTGCAAATGATGGAAAGGAACAGATCACGACAGTCTTGTTCAATAAAATTAGAAATTTAAATTTTATCCTATAAACAAATGGCAAGCCACTCCAGTGTTCTTGCCTGGAGAATCCCAGGGATTTGGGAGCCTGGTGGGCTGCCGTCTATGCGGTCGCACAGAGTTGGACACGACTGAAGTGTCTTAGCAACAGCAACAGCAGCAGCAAACAAAGAACTTCAGAAGGATTTTTAAAAAGCAGAGGAAAAAAAATCAAGTTTGCATATTTGAAAGCCCCTTCTGCCATTCTGATCAAATTATGAAGGATAATTAAAAGTGCGGTAATGCAATTGATGTCTGATAAAATTTTATGGTCATCTGAGGCAGTGACAATGATATAGATGGAAATGGATATGAAAGACATTAAGAAGACAATAAACAGGACTTGCAGACTAAATATGAGTTGATTGTGAGTAAATAAATGCATGCAAAATTGACATTTGATCTGTAGAAATACTTCACTGCCAAACGTTTTAATAAAATGCACCTTCCCCATAAACATATGGGATTTGGAAAGAAAATTAAAGTGAACTTGACTCTCTTAAAATAGAGAAACACTGCCCTGTCCTCTGAGGTATGGGGGTAGCCAGAACTGTGGATTTTGACAGACATCCAGTCTTGTTTATTGTCTTCTTAATATTTTCTTAATCAGAAAATAGCCTGGTGTTTTAAAAATACTACGTTTAGATCAATAGGGGAAAGATATATAGGTTTCCTCTTAATATTTTAAATGCTCTGATGTTAACGTGGTTAATCTGGAGTCAACAATATCTGATGAGCATTCAACAATATTAATTGGCCAATTAATATTAGGCAGCTAGGATGTTCTATTGAGGAGACTGACGGAAGGACTCTGTTCATAGAGCTAATATTGTAGCGTCAATGTAGGACACAGCACATCATGCACTATGTCAGATCTTCCAGGAGTGCTTGGTGAGGTAGAGGGAAGAGTAGCTAACCTGAGATCCTTCATGGTAAGGATGAGACTCAAATTTGCTTTAAAAAAATGTGGGATTTTTGCTTTCCACAATGGCACAAAAAGACAACTGGAGGAAACATATTCGTGAAGTAAAAATCTAGATTCATTTAAAGGGATTAATAATATCTACTTTTCTGATTAATTGTAAGAAGAGGGAAGAAGGGGGAAGAGAAGAAAGAGGAGAAGGATAAAGGAGAAAAAGGGAGGAAGAAAAAGCGAGAAACAAATTATTTTTTAAAAAATTTCCTGTTGATGTATGGCAAACCAATACAATATTGTAAAGTAATTAACCTCCAATTAAAATAAATAAATTTATATTAGAAAAAAATTTCCTGTAATACTTCCATTAGAGATTAGCTTCATTAACAGTTTTCTGAATAATATTCAAGTCTGTTAAAAGTACATATTGTACAATGATTGCAGTTGTTTTCGCTTTAACTTTATACTATTTTTCATTAAGTAATTATGGGACTAATAAACAGGTCTGAGAATTAGGTGAGAATACTAAACTTAGCCATGTTTATACTTGTCTATCCAGCTTTTTACATTTAGTATTTTAGTGTAATTTAGTATTTTAGTATTTTAGTGTAACAATGTTTATTGTTTTAGAACAATAACAAACATGATGGCAAATAACATAATTCTGCTATGATAAAATAGGAGCATTAATGTTTTGGTATTTTTTTTGTATCTCTATCTATATGTTTCCTTAATATATATTTATACCTGGTGATTCAGTGGTAAAGAATCCACCTGCCAAGCAGGAGACTTGGGGTTCAATCCCTGTGTCAGGAAGATCCCCTGGAGAAGGAAATGGCAACCCATTCCAGTTTTCTTGCCTGGGAAATCCCATAGACAGAGGTGCCTGGTAGGCTTCAGTCCATGTGGTTGCAGAAGAGTAGGACACAATTTAGCGACTAGACAACAACAAAATACAGACAATTTAATATTCTTCTTTTCCTTCTTACAATATAACTTTATCCCAAGCTTTTTAAATATTTATTTGAAAACTTATTCTAAATGACTGTGTGTTATTTTATCACATGAGTCATGTTTTAAAAAATACTGTTAAACATTCTGGTTACACATGCTGCTGCTGCTGCTGCTAAGTCGCTTCAGTCGTGTCCGACTCTATGCGACCCCATAGATGGCAGCCCACCAGGCTCCCCCGTCCCTGGGATTCTCCAGGCAAGAACACTGGAGTGGGTTGCCATTTCCTTCTCCAATGCATGAAAGTGAGAAGTGAAAGTGAAGTCGCTCAGTCGCGTCCGACTCTTAGCGACCCCATGGACTGCAGCCCACCAGGCTCCTCCGTCCACCGGATTTTCCAGGCAAGAGTACTGGAGTGGGGTGCCATTGCCTTCTCCGCTGGTTACACATAAGTACATACATTTGTGTATATGTTGTTGTTCAGTCACTCAGTCATGTCTGACTCTTTGTGACCCTATGAACTGCCACATGCCGGGCTTCCCTGTTCTTTGCAATCTTCTGGAGTTTGCTCAAACTCATGTCCAGTCATGGAATTTGCTCAAAATCATGTCAGTGATGCCATTCAGCCACCTCACCCTTTGTCAGTCTTCCTGTTGTCAGTCTTTCCAAGAATCAGGGTTTTTTTTTCCAATGAACAGCTCTTTGCATCAGGTGGCCAAAGTATTGGAGCTTTAGCAACAGCATCAGTTTTTCCAATGAATATTCAGGGTTAATTTCCTTTAGGACTGATTGGTTTGATCTCCTTGCAGTCCAAGGGACTCTCAACAATCTTCTCTAGCACCACTTTGAAAGCATCAGTTCTTCAGCACTCTGTCTTCTTTACGGTCCAGCTCTCACATCCATACATGATGACTGGAAAAACCATAGCTTTGACTATATGGACCTTTGTTGGCAAGGTGATGTCGTCTCTTTTTAATATGCTGTCTATGTTTGTCATAGCTTTCCTTCCAAGGAGCAAGCATCTTTTAATTTTGTGGCTGCAGTCACTGTCTGCAGTGATTTTGGAGCCCAAGAATATGAAATCTACCACTGTTTCCATTTTTTCCCCATCTTTTTTCATGAATTGATGGGACCAGATGCCATGGTCTTAGTTTTTGGAATGTTGAGTTATAAGCCAGCTTTTTCGCTCCCCTCTTTCTCCTTCACTAAGAGGATCTTTAGTTCCTCTTCAGTTTTGTGTACATGTGTATGTGTATTTCTTTAGTACACCCTGGCAGTATGGTAATAAGGAATGGGTTTTATTTTACTGGTTCATACTTTGCCTGCTAGTACAGAGTCCAACTTTCCCTTTGTTCCATCATCATATCTCCTGGTTATCAATTGTAACCTCCTGGTTATCAATTTCAGGTGTGCTTATCGCTGAGGCTGGGCTTCCCTGATAGCTCAGTTGGTAAAAAATAAATAAATAAATACTATTACCAAAAAAAAAAAAAAAAGAGAGAGAGAGAGAATCTACCTGCAGTGCAGGAGACCCCAGTTTGATTCCTGGGTTGGGAATATCTGCTGGAGAAGGGACAGGCTACCCACTTCAGTATTCTTGGGCTTCCTTTGTGGCTCAGCTGGTAAAGAATCTGCCTGCAATGTGAGAGACCTGGGTTCAATCCCTGGGTTGGGAAGAGTCCCTGGAGAATGGAAATGCTACCCACTCCAGTATTCCGGCCTGGAGAATTCCATGGACTGTCTAGTCCATGGGGTTGCAAGAGTCAGACATGACTGAGCAACTTTCACTTATCGCTGAGGCTAGCCTGCTGTCACATGGTGTCTTTTGTTCCTTGTTTCCTTGCCTGCCTGGACTCCAGCAGTCCTGCCTCTGTCCCCTAAGCTAGGCTAGTTTGTGATTTCTCACCCTCCAGTACTGACAGGTGAACTATTTCCCCTCTGGTGCCATATGAATGCTGGGTACCACTTAATATTTTGTCTATTTCTTCTGACTATGAGCTCACTTCCACAATGTGCCACCTCTCCTGGACGGGCAGTATCATCACTGTCTCAAGCCTTCTGCACTGCTGGTCTTATCCTGGGGGTTTCTACCACTTTGGTGAGGTCAGGGTGACAAAACAGCTTTGGGTATTCTGAAGCAAAAATAAATAAATAAATAAATAAAAAGCGATCTTGAGCAAGCAAACAAAAAGTAAGAGAGGAAGCTTTCCTTTCAGAAGCAAAAGCTTTTATAAAAGTATTTATACATTTTCAGATCCATAAAGAAGTATAACGTGTGCCCTAATCATTCATAGCAATTTTTATAAGCTAACTTTTTCAGCTTTTATCTATTGCCCTCTCATGAAATTTAGATTTACTTACAATAAGGAACTGGGCTAGAAAAACATTTAGAATGGGAAACATGTTATATTTTAAATTTTTCTGCCTATTCAATGACTGTGATTTTATTAAGTGAACTTCCTTGTGCCTTTTATTTAAAAAAATCTTTATAATTTCTTCTTTTGGCATATTCTTTCAAGAAAGAATGATGTTTAAATTTAAACTGGTACTTCTGCTTACCTTTTTCTCTACTACATTCTCAAAATTCTTTTAAAAGATCCTTACAAATATCTAATAATCTGTTCTGGATGTGGCTTGGGATGAAAATATTTTTAATAGAGTCACCCCATCTCTTCCCCTTGGGCATGCTGTTAGAAATGAAGATTTGCCAACTATTTCAAAAATGTGAATGAGATTCCCAGTCTAGACTTATGTAAGTGAATTTTAGCAATAGTCTTTATTTTCTGGCTTTGTCCTGGGAATCTCAATCCCTGCCTAGGCCTTTTCCATCCTTGGGTTTCCTCTTAGGTTTGCTTGCCATTTTCTCAGGCAGGACGACCCATTTGTGGAAGGCTATTTCATGCCTAGTGTGGTATAGGAACTGATGCAGAATCCTGTCTCAAAGGCAAGAGAGCTGGATTTGGCAAGCATCATAGCCCTCCTCTTTCCTTGCAGACTTTCTCTAGATTCTGCTTCAGACTCTGCAGGTAATCAACCAATTATCAGAAATCTGAAAGATCTACCTTGGTGAACCATGAAATATTCTTCATGCTTCTGTATAGGTTGTCATGGCACCTGCTATTGGCCCCTTTCTCTGCTCTCATTATTTCCCTAGCGTGCTTTTCTAATACATCAGCAAAGGGGAAGAAGCTGCGCTCATAAGCATCTGATTTCTGAATCCATGTGGGTCAAACATACAAGTCAGAAAAGGGTGTAGTCAACAAGTTCAGTTCAGTTCAGTTCAGTCGCTCAGTCGTGTCCGACTCTTTGCGACCCCATGAATCGCAGCACGCCAGGCCTCCCTGTTCATCACCATCCCTCGGAGATCACTCAGACTCACATCCATCGAGTCAGTGATGCCATCCAGCCATCTCATCCTCGGTCGTCCCCTTCTCCTCCTGCCCCAATCACTCCCAGCATCAGAGTCTTCTCTAATGAGTCAACTTTTTGCATGAGGTGGCCAAAGTACTAGAGTTTCAGCTTCAGCATCATTCCTTCCAAAGAAATCCCAGGGTTGATCTCCTTCAGAATGGACTGGTTGGATCTCCTTGCAGTCCAAGGGACTCTCAAGAGTCTTCTCCAACACCACAGTTCAAAAGCATCAATTCTTCGGCGCTCAGCCTTCTTCACAGTCCATCTCTCACATCCATACATGACCACAGGAAAAACCATAGCCTTGACTAGACGGACCTTAGTCGGCAAAGTAATGTCTCTGCTTTTGAATGCATTGCCTTTCTTTGGGATTGGAATGAAAACTGACCTTTTCCAGTCCTGTGGCCACTGCTGAGTTTTCCAAATTTGCTGGCATATTGAGTGCAGCACTTTCACAGCATCATCTTTCAGGATTTGAAACAGCTCAACTGGAATTCCATCACCTCCACTAGCTTTGTTCGTATTGATGCTTTCTAAGGCCCACTTGACTTCACATTCCAAGATGTCTGGCTCTAGATTAGTGATCACATCATCATGATTATCTGGGTCGTGAAGATCTTTTTTTTAGATAAAGGCCAGAAATGGTATGGACCTAACAGAAGCAGAAGATATTAAGAAGAGGTGGCAAGAATACACGGAAGAACTGTACAAAAAAGATCTTCACAACCCAGATAATCATGATGATGTAGTCAACAAGAACAGAAGACAATCAATAAACATATGAAAAGATGTTTGACATTTGCATATAAAAGTAAATATAATGCATTAAAACAATTATAGAATCTCATTTTTTATGTATCATGTTGACAAAATTACAAGGTTGATAATATCTTCAGGTGATGAGAACCAACTTATGCAGAAGCATGTACTGATGCTGAGAGAATAGACTGGACCTCATTAGTATCAACCTGGCAATACACATATAAATTAAAACTGCTAGTACCTTTGTTCCAGAAATTATACAACTAAAATTTACCTCTTAGATAGCCTCAATCGTGCCAAGATATACATATATATATGAATATTAATTTAATGTTGTGATATAGAAAAATAATCAATAGCCCAAAACAAAGAAATGAAAAGACAGCAAAAAGATCTGGATACAACCATAACTTCAATCAATGGAGAAATGAAAAACATGTTATTGAAAATAATAAGGTATATACTGAAAAGAAAAGATTTCTAATATACATTAGAGGGGGAAAGCAATATAAAGAACACAATATATATGGAATTCTGGTATATGGAAATAAAAATGAACCTATCCATGTGGTATTAAATTTTTTTCTAGAAGATAAAAGTTAATGCTAATGGTCGTTACCTTTGAGAAGATCAATCAGTTGAAGAAGAGCAGCTTATATTGATGCTGAGATAGATAAACTCTCATGCTAAAAGCCAGTTCAAAACCTCATGTACCTACTATATATCCACCTGTGATTTGTTTGCAGTGGCTGTCATTAGATTGTTCTCAGCAATTACCCCAGACTCTGCCTTTCTCTCTGATGCACAACATCACTCTCAAGTTTCTACTCCCTTTCTCCTCGTGGCTTTTGAAATTGTGGTGTGATAAGGACTTGATATCCCTTGCAACTAATTTTAAGCTTTGGGAAGATGCTCCTCCCTGATATGATTTCTCAAAACTTGTTCTCTGGCATCAGGTTTTAGTTAGCCCTTATAATGTCTTCCTTTGCTTCATGAGAAAAAGGGGTCAGATAAACGTATTGCAATTACAGTTATGTTGAAGATATTCCCAACATACCTGATATTGAAGTACAAAGAGCTATTAGGTGGTAAAGTATCAAGGCCAATATTCTCTTCACTACTATCCAGAAATACATACTGACAATGTGATCTAAGGGAAACAGCAACGAAAGGAAGCCCATTCTAGTTCACTTGTAAATTTTGCTTTACAAGTAAGCTTAAACAATCTTTATTATTGTTAAGTAATAAGTTATTGCTTCCCTGGTGGCTCAGATGGTAAAGTGTCTGCCTGCAATGTGGGAGACCTTGGTTCAATCCCTGGGTTGGGAAGATCACCTGGAGAAGGAAATGACAACCCACTCCAGTACCCTTGCTTGGAAAATCCCATGGACAGAGGAGCCTGGCAGGCTACAGTCCATGGGGTCTCAAAGAGCCTGACACCACCGAGCACCTTCACTTTCCTTTCCTTTTTCCTTTTTCAGTGAGTTATTGCTGAGGATGGGAAGGACTCTGCCAAGAAAGATTCAAATCAAACATGTGATTCCCCCCACTATTTAATTCTCTTATTTCTGTACTAGTTTCAAACTCAGGCATTTCATGAAACTCTGGACAAGTGCCGAGGATAAAATTCAATATGTTGTGCCTGACTTGAAAAACTAAATTACAGAAAAAGTTCTTCTCAGAACTTAAGTTCCTTAAGTGTGAGTGATGCAAAAGCATACTAAAATAAAATCTGGATGTATTATTATTGCAATTACTAATTTTATCATTTAGATAGGAATTTTCATTTTTTATTAATTTAAGGGACAATTCTGGCTTTATATATATGTTCATATATAAATAAATGTAAAAAAAACAAGACCGGGAACTCACTGTGGCTCAGATCATGAACTCCTTATTGCCAAATTCTCTTTGGCAATAAGAAAGTGGGGAAAACCACTAGACCATTCAGGTATGACCTAAATCAAATGTCTCATGACTATACAGTGGAAGTGAGAAGTAGATTTAAGGGACTAGATCTGATAGACAGAGTGCCTGGTGAACTATGGACGGAGGTTCGTGACAATGTACAGGAGACAGGAATCAAGAACATCCCCAAGAAAAGAAATTCAAAAAAGCAAAATGGCTGTCTGAGGAGGCCTTACAAATAGCTGTGAACAGAAGGGCAGCAAAAAGCAAAGGAGAAAAGGAAAGATATAAACATCTGAATGCAGAGTTCCAAAGAATAGCAAGAAGAGATAAGAACGCCTTCCTCAGTGATCAGTGCAAAGAAATAGAGGAAAACAACAGAATGGGAAAGACTAGAGATCTCTTCAAGAAAATTAGAGATACCAAGGGAACATTTCATGCAAAGATGGGCTCAATAAAGGACAGAAATGATATGGACCTAACAGAAGCAGAAGATATTAAGAGGAGGTGGCAAGAATACACAGAAGAACTGTACAAAAAAGATCTTCACAACCCAGATCATCACGATGGTGTGATCACTCACCTAGAGCCAGACATCCTGGTATGGGAAGTCAAGTGGGCCTTAGAAAGCATCACTATGAACAAAGCTAGTGGAAGTGATGGAATTCCAGTGGAGCTATTTCAAATCCTGAAAGATGATGCTGTGAAAGTGCTGCACTCAATCTGCCAGCAAATTTGGAAAACTCAGCAGTGGCCACAGGACTGGAAAAGGTCAGTTTTCATTCCAATCCCAAAGAAAGGCAA
>SJYT01044592.1:287351-335210 GCA_006410635.1 Cephalophus harveyi | reverse complement strand
CAATAACCTCAGATATGCAGATGACACCACCCTTATGGCAGAAAGTGAAGAGGAACTAAAAAGCCTCTTGATGAAAGTGAAAGAGGAGAGTGAAAAAGTTGGCTTAAAGCTCAACATTCAGAAAACTAAGATGATGGCATCTGGTCCCATCACTTCATGGGAAATAGATGGGGAAAAGTTGGAAATAGTGCTGACTTATTTTTCTGGGCTCCAAAATCACTGCAGATGATGATTGCAGCCATGAAATTAAAAGACGCTTACTCCTTGGAAGGAAAGTTATGACCAACCTAGACAGCATATTGAAAAGCAGAGACATTACTTTGTCAATAAAGGTCCATCTAGTCAAGGCTATGGTTTTTCCAGTGGTCATGTATGGATGTGAGAGCTGGACTATAAAGAAAGCTGAGCACCAAAGAATTGATGCTTTTGAACTGTGGTGTTGGAGAAGACTCCTGAGAGTCCCTTGGACTGCAAGGCGATCCAACCAGTCCATCCTAAAGGAGATCAGTTCTGGGTGTTCATTGGTAGGACTGATGTTGTAGCTGAAACTCCAGTACTCTGGCCACCTGATGCGAAGAGCTGACTCATTTGAAAAGACCCCGATGCTGGGAAAGATTGAGGGCAGGAGGAGAAGGGGACAACAGAGGATGAGATGGTTTGATGGCATCACCGACTCAACGGACATGGATTTGGGTGGACTCTAGGAGTTGATGATGGACAGGGAGCCTGGTTTGCTGCAGTTCATGGGGTTGCAGCAAGTCAGACACGCCTGAGCCACTGAACTGAACTGAAAGTAGGTATGGTGGCCTCTTCTATATCTTCTTATGGAGTAAATTTTGAAACCATTATAAAGCCATTAAAATGTATATTCTTTTTCTTAAAAACTGAAGGTGAATCCTTATCATATTCAGATATTTTATACCTCTTGATAGTGCTCCACCATTCTTGACATTTTCATTGTTTTCCTTTTCTGGTATTTTCCTCTTTGAGTTTCAGGTTGGAAAATCTCTATTGACCGAACTTCAAATTAACTGATTCTTTCCTCATCTGTGTTGAGTCTAATGATGAGCCTATAGGAGGCATTCTTCATTTCTGGCACTTTTTAATTTTTTTCTTGTAATTTCCTTTTCTTTGTTGGCATTACCCATTTTCATCTTCATATGTGACTTCAAACACTTTTACATAGTAGACAAACTTTTACATACATTTGTCCCTTTTTGCTCCACATTGCACACTATAGGGATATCAAATTACTTCATGTATCAATAATTTTATAAAAACATGTTTCAATGTTTTAATTCCATTTTTAGTGAAATTCTTTCCTTTCAATACCATGCTCAGATATTAGTATGCAAAGCCTTCTGAATGTGACTCCATCTCTCTTGGCACAATTAATTGTAGCCCCTTCCTATGTTTTGTCAGAATATTTTTTCTATATAACTTTATATACGTATTATACATGTTGCTAGTATATTACATTATATTCAGTTCAGTTCAGTTCAGTCACTCAGTCGTGTCCGACTCTTTGCGACCCCATGAATTGCAGCATTATATTATACCTATTATATTATTATTGCATCTATTGCTGGATATCTATGTACTTTATAAGACTATAACATTCTCAACAACAAGGAAGGCTTTTTACCTATAATTCCTGACACATAGTAAGTATTCAGTATTCAACTACTTATATTCTGTCTTATTCTTAAAAGCACAGGAGAAGTTTGAAACAAAGCATAAGCAAAAAAAAGGACAAATTATTAATGGAAATATAGAATCCAATAAGTGGAAATGCATATAAAATGTTAAACCCTTTCCAATAATCCAAATATTCAGACTATTTAAAGATACAACTGAGTTTTAATCTGTCTCTGAGCTTTCTAGAAGGTAAATAAGTAAAATGAGATATGTGATATATTAGGAAGCAAATTGCTACAACAGTGAGAGGTAACCACCCACGACTTCTCAGTGGTCCACACCATTTATTTATCGTGCATCTCCAGGTCAACTTGAATAATTCTGTAGATCTTAGCTAGGTTGAGATCTGTGGGTTAGCTGCCTATTGGCTGATCTAGGTGGTAGTGATAAGTATTCTGTTTCAAGCTGCAGGTATGAGAGTCTGCTCTGGTGTCTGTCAAATTTCCTGGATCGATGGGCTAGCCAGATCATGTTCTCAGGGAGACATGGGGATCAAAATGACAGGACCAATATTGCAGGTACCCTCCAACCCTTTGGCTCTGTCATGTTCACTAATATTCTATTGCCCAAACTAAGTCAGATCCAATGTCAAGCAGCATGAAAAGTACCCTGTTTCCAAGGAGGCACTGAAGATTTATGGATCATAATCTAATCATACATCAAAACTACTGAATATATTTTCAAAGAATATTGTTTCATAAGGGGAAGCAAAACTTGACATACTAGTCTAGTAAACCAATAAATATTTCTCAAATGCTATTTTATGTAGGAAGTCCTTAGTGATACATTGGCCATATCACTGATAATATTTTCTAAGCCTATCTGGTTTTAAATTTGCATCACTATTTCCTTAGCTTCATTTAATACAAATAGGTGCTTATGTTATGGTTATTGTTTCACATGCATTATTTAATAATACCTCTATAACCATGTCAGGAAGGGAAGGCAATATCTTTATTTCCATTTTATAGATGAGAGATATTAAGGGATATTAAGTAATATTTCCAGTATGAAAGATTTAATAAGTAACATAATTTAGATATCACAAAGCCCTAGTTCATTCTATGATGTCATGTCATTTTTTCAAGGACTGGAACAGCTTTAATTCTGAAATTGATGGAATAAACAGGAACTACTTTCATACAAAAGGCTAATATTTGTGTGTGTGCTTCGTTGATCAGTCGTGTCTAGCTCTTTGCAACTTCCTGGACTATAGATCGTCAGACTCCTCTGTCCATGGAATTTTCCAATTCCCATGGAATTTTCCAAACCCACCCAATAGAGTGGGTTGCTGTATCCTACTCTAGGGGAACTTTGTGACCCAGGGATCAAACCCACATCTCCTGTGTATCCTGATTCTCCTGCATTGGCAGGCATATTCTTACCACTGAGCCACTTGAGAAGCCCAAATACTTGTGTGCTGCATTAAAGGAGCTCACCACTGCCTATTATTTTTTCTAGCCTCACCAGAATTCACAGTGTTATTTACATTCATTTATTTTTACATATTAATGTCCATTTGTTCCAGCATAAGTTGTTGAAAAGACTATCCTTTTTCCATTGAATTATCTTTTATCCTTTGTCAAAAAGTTCAGTTGGCTACGTTTGTGTGGGTCTACTTCTGGCTCTCTGTTCTGTTCTAATAATCTGTCTATTCTTTTACCAAAATCATATTATTTTGATTATTGTAGCTTTGTAGGAAGTCTTGAAGTCATGTAATGTCAGTCTTTCCACTTTGTTCTTCTTCAGAATCACTTTCTAGTGGTCTTTCACAACAGATCCTGAACGTGTTTTATTAGATTTGTTCTAAATACTTCCTTTTCATGCCATTATAAATGGTAGTATAAAGATATAGATTTAATTTTCCAGAGCATTTCGAGGTTCTCAGCAAAATCGAGTGGAGGATAGAGATTTCCCATATACCTCCTGCCCTCAAATATATACCCCCTCCCTCAGTATCAACATGTCCCACCAGAGTACATGTGTTACACTGAAGAAGCTACATTGTCACATCATTATCACCGAGTCCATAGTTTGTACTGGGATTCACTCTTGGTATGGTACATCTGTAGGTTTAGACACATATATAATGATATGTATACCCCATTATGGTTTCCTAGGTGGCTCAGTGTTAAAGAGTTGGCCTGGCAAGCAGGTGATATGGGTTCAATCTCTGGATCAGGAAGATCCCCTGGAGAAGGAAATGGCAATACACTGCAGCATTCTGGCCTGGGAAATCCCATGGACAGAGGAGCCTGGCGGGCTACAGTACTTGGGGTTGCAAAGAGTCAGACACAATTTAGCAACTAAAAAGCAGCAACAGCAGCATACCCCCTTATGCTATGAATATCATATAGAGTAGTTCCACTGCCCTAGAAATTCTCTGTGCTCGGCCTATTTGTCTCCCAGCAACCACTGGTCTTTTATTTCTCCAGTTTTGCCTTTTCCATAATGTCATATAGTAGGAATCATACTGTATGTAGCCTTTCCAGTTTGGCTTCTTTCACTTAGTAATATGCATTTAAGTTTCCTCCATGTCTTTTCATAGTTCATTTCTATTTAGTGCTGAATGATATTTTATTGTCTGAATGTACCACAGTTTATTTACCTACTGAAGGACATCTGGTTGCTTCCAAGTTTTAGCAATTATGAATAAGCTTATATAAACATCTATATGCAGGTGGTTTTTGCTTAGATATAGGTGTTCAACTTCTCTTAAATATCAGGGAACATGATTGTGGGATCAAATGTAAAAGTAACGTTCAGTTTTGTAAGAAACTGCCGATCTGTCTTCTAAAGTGACTATTTTTCATTTCCACTAACAATGAGTAAGAGCTCCTATTGCTCTACAGCCTCTCTAGCATTCAGTATAACCAGTGTTCTGGATTTTGCCCACTGTGTTGTGCTTTTAATTTCAAATTTCAATTTTCCGTGATTGGCATAAAGGAAAGCAATGGACTTCTGTGTATTAACTTTGTATTTTTAACCTGGCTGTAAATGCTTATAGGATTTTTGTTGTTACTGGTTCTTTGAGATTTTCTATATAGATATGTCATTTGCCAAAATCAACGCCAGCTCCAGAATAACCAGTTTCATTCTTAAAACCCAAATCATATACTTTGAATTTCCTTTTTTAAAAAATTCTGCTAGGACTTTCTGTTACAGCTTTGAAAAGGAGAAGTGAAAGAAACATTAGTGTGTCTTCACATGGTCTTTCCTCTGTGCAGACATACCCCTGATATCTCTTTTGTGTGTCCTAGTTTTCCCTTCTTATAAGGACACAAGTCAGATTGAAGTAGGGCCAATCTCTCTGGCTTCATTTAACCATTATTACCCTTTTAATCATCCTGTTTTCAAATATAGTCACATTATGAGATACTGAGGGGTTAGGGCTTCAACATATCAATTTTGAGGGACATAATTCAGCCCATAAAAAAATAGCTCTGCTATTAACAGAGCAGCCTCAAGTAAACCAAGTTTCTACGAAGAAGGACATAGCTGCTATTGCCTTTCTTCTTCTCCTTTATTTTTTTTAATTGAATGCAGATGTGACAGATGGATACACAGATTGAATGCAGAGTAGCCATCATGTGATCCTGAAATAAAGACTAAGTCAAATATATGTCAAAATGTACATTGTGGACTCTAAAACTAATACTAGTAGCCATGTAGCTCCAGACTCTTTATTATGTAAAAATTAAAAACCTGATTAAAACCCTGAATAATTTAAGGCTTTTAAACCAAATGTTTTATTATTTCCTGCTAGATATAATTATACCTAAATATACTTTCTATGTTAGAGATTTCATAAGTTTTGATGATGAAGTTTTGATTATTAGCACAAATTAAGATAATGTGTCAGTTTCAATCAGGGTCTTAGCAGGAAAAATGAATTCATCCTAAGTATTCTCGATGAAGAAACTTTAATGAAAAAGTTATATATGCTGGATAAGACTAAGAAAAGGAGCAGTGAAGAAATACACAGCAGTCTCTGACTTCTTGCCTTCAGAATGCCTGCCCCCGCTGCTAGTGTCCAAACTCAGCGGGATGACCTTTGACAGGGAAGTCTGTTAGATAGATTCCATGTTTGTCAGCATTCTAAGGAAAGTGAGGTGAGAGAAAGGCAGAAAACAAATCTTGGAGAGGTATAAGGGAAATGAAAAATCATCATCACAGATTTTAGAAAACTTTAGCCTGACTTTAAATATTTTTCATTTCAGTTACTGTTTGACATAATACCATCAGTAGCTCTTCTCTAATATCAGATAACCACACTTTAACTAGAATGCACAAACCTATGAATTAAGTTCAGCCACTCTCTGGAAAAAGAGATTTGACTAAAAGTATGAGTGAAATGTCTGTGATAATGCGAATTGAGAAACTGAAGCTTATAATCAGTTGTAATTCATCAGAAAAATTTTAAAAAATAATCCATATCTGTAGCCCAAGTATACCTTTGTTTTAATCCAATGAAGATGAAAAAGTGCTACTTAAAAGCAGTTGGGAGATTTGGGAAGAAGTCTTAGATTTTTTATCTATAAAATGAAAGGAAGCAATCCCATAAATTATATTATGGGTGCCTAAGAAAGCTGAGCACCGAAGAATTGATGCTTTTGAACTGTGGTGCTGGAGAAGACTCTTGCGAGTCCCTTGGACTGCAAGGAGATCCAACCAGTCCATCCTAAAGGAGACCAGTCCTGGGTGTTCATTGGAAGGACTGATGCTGAGGCTGAAACTCCAATACATTGGCCACCTCATGCGAAGAGTTGACTCATTGGAAAAGACCCTGATGCTGGGAGGGATTGGGGGCAGGAGGAGAAGGGGATGACCGAAGATGAGATGGCTGGATGGCATCACCAACTCGATGGACGTGAGTTTGAGTGAACTCCGGGAATTGGCGATGGACAGGGAGGCCTGAGGTGAGGTGAAGGTGAAGTCACTCAGTCATGTCCGACTCTTTGCGACCCCATGGACTGTAACCTACTAGGCTTCTCTGTCCATGGGATTCTCCAGGCAAGAATACTGGAGTGGATTGCCATTTCCTTCTCCAGGGGATCTTCCCGACCCAGGGATCGAACCCAGGTCTCCCGCATTGGAGGCAGACGCTTTAACCTCTGAGCCACCAGGGAAGTCTGGCGTGCTGTAATTCATAGGATCGCAAAGAGTTGGACACGACTGAGTGACTGAACTGAACTGAACTGAAGAATAAGACACAATATCAGTTATCAAATACATAGACTAAAGCTTGATAAATTTTTTTTTTATAATTCACATGGTTAATTAAGTTATAGGAAAACCTATATGTTAATGCTAACCCAAATTTATTAAATACTTCTGATGTATGAGTTAATCTTTCCTTCCTTCTTTCATTTCTTCGTGCCTACCTGCCTGTTCGCCTGCCTTCCTCCCTTCTTTGCTGCTTTTAACAAACATTTATTGTTTTTCTGTTTTTGTTTTTATAGTTATTGAGAATACAAAGAGCTATGGTATTACTAGGAGAAGTAGATAACCTAATCTGGGGTCAGGATACAGAACCCATTCTGAAATGTGAAGATCCTACAGAAGCTGGCTATGGGAAGAAGTGGGGGAGGTATACAGACCATGTACAAAGATACTGAAGGCAGAGCACATAATGAATTTTCTACTGCATTTTCTAAACATGCCAGGAGAATATAGGGTGAAGAGTGGAAGCAATCAAGGGTGAAAGAATGTTGGTTTCAGAGGGATACATATGACTTGCTGGAGAGTGTGATTTTAAACGTATTAGAATTGCTCACTGAAACTAAGAAAAACTTGAAAGTGAGATTTGGTGCTATTAATAATTACCTTGGGGTAAAAGTTATAAACTGAAAATGGGCAAACCTGGATTTATGGCAAACCTGGATTTATGGATTTTAGAGATACATTCAAGGGTTTTAAGGAAAGATGTGGTATGATAAAAATTCCCCTTGAGGTAAAACAAGTTTGGATGCTATTTAAAAAGTTAATGAGACAGATTCTGAGAACTTGGGCCAAACCAGCAGTAGAGGGGTTGAATAGAGTTATTTGAAAAATATAAAACAAGTAGTATTAACAGGAATAGACATGAAAGATTAAAGAGTATAAATATTTCCTATGTCACTTCAGCAAGATAGCTGTCTCATATTCCTCATCAATAGTCATAACTGTTTTATATCCATATCTTCTACAAATAGTTTTTTAAATAAGTCAGATATTTTTCTTGCTTATAATTCCTACAGGATTTCCAATTGCATTTACAATAAAATCCAAACTCTGTATGGCCCCCTGTGGGATCTGATGATTTCCTGTCTCAGCTAAGCTCAGTATCTGCTCCACTGAGGCAGGAAAGTTGTCTGTTTATTGTTTATTTCCTGTGCTTAGTGCATGGCACATGGTAGGTGATTAATGAATATTTATTGAACATATAGACTGACACATGGATTCTCCACACAGAGTCTTCTTTGGCTCGGTTTTGATTGGAAGATTAAAATTTACATAATAGGTTTTATAGCTAGATGAGACCAAGAGAAGCCATTAAATCAGTAGTCTTCCTTCAGACAGGTAATTTAGTAATTAGTCTTGATGAATGAAAGGAAAGTGAGATGCAGTTTACTTGTCTAAAGTCATACGTCTTTATCTTTCATTTGGATCATAGAACTCTGTTTCTTTATTTTGCTTGATTTTCTATATTGATTTCTGTATAATGGACTTCCCTGGTGGCTCAGATGATAAAGAATCCCCTTGTAATGTGAGAGACCTGGGTTCAAGCCCTGGGTTGGGAAGATCCCTTGGAGGAGGGGATGACAGCCTATTCCAGTATTCTTGCCTGGAGAATCTCCAAGGACAGAGAAGCCTGGCAGGCTTAGCCACCCTGTCTTGAAGGAGAGGTCTTGTGTAGGAGGTAAAACTTTTCATTCAGCCTTGCCCCACTTCTTGGTTGTCTCTAAAATATCTATGCTAATTCAAGAAGCCTACTATATCCTCAGGCATATTATTCGGAAACCTGTTATATCCCTCAGGCTCTAGTGGTAAAGAACCTGCCCGCCAATACAGGAGACGCAAGAGATGAGAGTTTGATCCCAAGTAAGAAAGAACCCCTGAAGGAGGAAATGGCAACCAACCCCAGTATTCTTGCTTGGGAAATCCCATGGACAGAAGAGACTGGCAGAATATAGTCCATAGAGTCACAAAGAGTCAGACACAACTGAAGCAACTTAGCATTATATTGTCAATAGCTCTCAGTAGTTTAGGATGTCCTAAGACCTATCAATGTCCCAAAGGAAAAGAATTCAGCATCTAGATTCAGGCTGGCTGGAAGCTGGGTCCTAAGGCAGCAGTCTGTTGGTTCAGTTCAGTTCAGTCATTCAGTCATGCCTGACTCTTTGAGACCCCGTGAATCACAGCACGCCAGGCCTCCCTGTCCATCACCAACTCCTGGAGTTCACTCAAACTCATGTCCATCAAGTCAGTGATGCCATCCAGCCATCTCATCATCTGTTGTCCCCTTCTCCTCCTGCCCCAATCCCTCCCAGCATCAGGGTCTTCTCCAATGAGTCAAGTCTTTGCATGAGGTGGCCAGAGTATTGGAGTTTCAGCTTTAGCATCAGTCCTTCCAATGAACACCCAGGACTAATCTCCTTTAGGATGGACTGGTTGGATCTCCTTGCAGTCCAAGGGGCTCTCAAGCGTCTTCTCCAACACCACAGTTCAAAAGCATCAATTCTTCGGCGCTCAGCCTTCTTCACAGTCCAACTCTCACATCCATACATGACCACTGGAAGAACCATAGTCTTGAGTAGACGGGCCTTTAAAAGTATGCAAAAATGCAGTCTTGAAGAGCTGTGAGCAAAAGCCATCCTGACCAGTAGAACCAGGTCACCTAGAAGAGTGCCCTGGGTGGCAGTCCTAAACATCAAAGGTTCAGACAAATGTATAAGCTGCTTTCTGGGAGATAATGGTAAGTTGGAACAAGGCAGAGGGAAAGTGTCAATATATTTAAATATTCATTTGTGATAAAAAAGTGAGACTTCCAAGAATACGTATGGTTACTTCATTTAAATGAATTTTCATTTTTCCTCACACTAAATATGATTTAGGCTCATACTTACTTCATTCTTTAGCTTGTCTTTTAGGTGGCCACACTCATAGGACAATTAATAAACAAAAAGAAAGTAAGGAAAATAAAAGTTGAATAATTCATGAACCAATTTCTTTTTTTCCCACTTGTTCAAGGTGTTCAGGGACCAAACTGGATGCTGAGGATACCACAGATACTGTCCTTGACCTGAAGGATTGAGAGTCTAGTAGGGGATAGAGTCATAAACTGTAGTTCTTCAAGACTCTTCTATGTATTGTGATAAGAAGCAGTAAGGGTTATGGAGTGGCAGTAATGCTTGTGAATGTTTTGGGTTCAGACTGCCAGAATTCATATCTGAGCACTATCACTTACTACCCATGTGATGTTGAGCACAATTCTTAATCTCCCCGAATTTCAGTCTTCTCATCTGAAAAATGAAAATAATAATAAATCCACCTTCCTAGGGTTATTGTAACTACTAATTTATTAATATGTCTGAAGTTCCTGACAATAATAAGATATATTCTCAATAGCTATTCTGTCTGCTGACATCTAGAGAGTTTTCCTACAAGAATTTGTCTCTGAGATGATTCAGTGAAGGGCGATTGAGAATATTTCCATGTTTGTGAGAACATTCTGAACAGATAGAACATCATGAAAGAAAAGTCACCATGAAAGAGATACTCAGAGAAATGTAAGTCTTTTGATTGACTTAGACCTCTGTTCTTCTGGTTTAAAGTGGGCTTTCATTTGAGAGGGAGATGAAGTTGGAAGATAGAGGCCGGATAATGCACAGCCCTGTATGACATGTAAAGAGGTTTGGGTTTGATCCAGACTACTGTAGAGATAAAAGAGAATTTTAATCAGAGAAGCCACATAATCAAATTAGACTTGGAGAGAAGTGCAGAAATACACTGGAGCATGAGAAACTGGCAGCCAAGAAAAGTAGTTAAAAGATGGTTGCAATAGTTCAGCTAATAGATAGCAATGGCCTGAAGGTTACAACTGTGGGTGTGGAGAAAGATGCATAGTTCTGAGACATTATAGAAGGTAAAATATATAGGACTTAGTGATTTATTTAGCTTGTGGGTGATTAAGGAGAAAAAGTCTAGGCTATCTTACAAAAATGTCTATAAAATGGAAAAAAGAATACATTCTTCCAGATAAGTTAAACAATGACTATTCCAATTAGTGCCGCAGTTTGTCTCTATTGTACTTACCCCTGGGAGCCTAACAGCTTTCTTCACTGATCAAGTACTCACCTGATTGAAGATAGGCCGGCACATTATTGATTCTTAAAGGCCCATAGTTAATTCTGTGCCTAACCATTCATGAAAACTAGTGTTTTTTCTACAAAAATAGAATAAATTTCAATGATCAATTATAATACAGAAAGTTGGAGCTAGTTAAAGAGATATGTGACTCAAGAATAAACTTTGAATTTATTTCTAATTCCAGCATCTCAAAGTTTTAAACACTCTGCACTAATGGATTTCATTCCCAAAGCAACTAATATTCTGAAATCTAATCAGCAATGTCATTAATTCCATAATAGAAAGTTTTCTTGCCTGTAGTTACAGTTGCTGTATGCATTCTGATACAGACTACAAAAAAATATTATTTTTCAGCTTTCTATTGCTTTGGAAACCTTAACTTCTTCCTTAAACAGCCTAAAATAGTCAAAGAGGAGTAGTTTGAGATTATGAATTGGAGAATTTTAAAGCTACCTAGGTTAGCTGTTTTCCACTCTAATTTGTCCTGCTAATTAGAAGACTTCTCACAATACACGTACTCATGGAGGAGTCATCTAGCCCAGTGGGCATTCTGTTCTGGTTTACGGAATGAAAAGGTAAGCTGTAGCTTCTCTTTGAACTAGACATCATGAAATAGGATAGGAAATTATTCCCTTTCAAAGTGCATTTTATTTTTTGCTCTATTTGTAAAATATAATTTACATGGCCTGACCATTGCCAGGAGAAATATCAATAACCTCAGATATGCAGATGACACCACCCTTATGGCAGAAAGTGAAGAGGAACTAAAAAGCCTCTTGATGAAAGTGAAAGTGGAGAGTGAAAAGTTGGCTTAAAGCTCAACATTCAGAAAACAAAGATCATGGCATCTGGTTCTATCACTTCATGGGAAATAGATGGGGAAACAGTGGAAACAGTGTCAGACTTTATTTTTGGGGGCTCCAAAATCACTGCAGATGGTGACTGCAGCCATGAAATTAAGAGACGCTTACTCCTTGGAAGAAAAGTTATGATCAACCTAGATAGCATATTCAAAAGCAGAGACATTACTTTGCCAACAAAGGTCCGTCTAGTCAAGGCTATGGTTTTTCCAGCGGTCATGTATAGACGTGAGAGTTGGACTGTGAAGAAGGCTGGGTGCCAAGGAATTGGTGCTTTTGAAGTGTGGTGTTGGAGAAGACTCTTGAGAGTCCCTTGGACTGCAAGGAGATTCAACCAGTCCATTCTGAAGGAGATCAGCCCTGGGATTTCTTTGGAAGGACTGATGCTAAAGCTGAAACTCCAGTACTTTGGCCACCTCATGCGAAGAGTTGACTCATTGGAAAAGACTCTGTTGCTGGGAGGGATTGGGGGCAGGAGGAGAAGGGGACGATAGAGGATGAGATGGCTGGATGGCATCACTGACTCGATGGATGTGAGTCTGAGTGAACTCTGGGAGCTGGTGATGGACAGGGAGGCCTGGTGTGCTGCGATTCATGGGGTTGCAAAGAGTCGGACACGACTGAGCTACTGAACTGAACTGCACTGAACTGAACCATTTTTATTTGTACATGTGATTACTGGATATTAAGTAAAGGAATTAAGTAAAGGGCTTCCCTGGTGGCTCAGCTGGTAAAGAATCCACCTGCAATGCAGGAGACGTTGGTTCAATCCCTGGGTCAGGAATATCCCCTGGAGAAGGGTATGGTACCCACTCTAGTATTTTGGCCTGGAGAATTCCA
This sequence comes from Cephalophus harveyi, assembly GCA_006410635.1. Lineage (NCBI taxonomy): Eukaryota > Metazoa > Chordata > Mammalia > Artiodactyla > Bovidae > Cephalophus > Cephalophus harveyi. The sequence goes on along the minus strand of SJYT01044592.1, from coordinate 322,461 downwards.
TTGACTACATAGTCCATGGGGTTGCAAAGAGCTGGACACAACTGAGTGATTTTCACTTTCACTTTCAAGTAAAGGCATGCATTATTTAAGCAGTATATTGTATGCCAGGATGCCAGCACTAACCAGATGCATCTAGAATTTACTGATTCTAGTTAAGTGAGTGAAGTTGCTCAGTTGTGTCTGACTCTTTGTGACCCAGTGGACTGTAGCCCACCAGGCTCCTCCGGCCATGGGATTCTCCAGGCAGGAATACTGGAGTGGGTTGCCATTAATAACTATCAAAAGTTAAAAATTACCAAAAAAATATAAATGTTGACTATATGATAGTATTGTAGGAAAAAAGCCATAACTTTTTAGTTTCAATTTCTCTTTAAAACAGCCTACAAATTTATTATGAGATGTGATACGTTATATTGTGGGAAGACTGAATCAGGAAGTAATTAAAGAAATTATGATATATTTAAAAGCTTATTGTACATAAGTTTTTTGTTTACTTCTTTGAATTGAGCTTAAGACTTCATAATTTCTACTCCAATTCCATTTTTACCTCCAAACAAATTATTGAAGGAAAATAGTCCAAAATGTTAATCCTAAAATATTATGTGCTTAAGATGATTTAAGATGATAGAGTTTTTATTTGAATCAGTTTTTCAGCCTAAATTTCAATCTCTTACAATAAGTCATTAGGATATGTGATTATAAGCTTTGCCTCCCATAGCTACTCAGATTGTTTCATTTGAAAAAAGGTGACAAAAAATCCATCAAGGTCGACCAACCATATTTTTTGTGCTATTTACTTTCTTCAGCAGATCATTAAATTCTTTTAATCATAAACAGATTTTGGAATGTTTCTGATCTGTTTTATGTGCCCTTGCTTTGGGATTCTGTTGTTTAGTTGCTAAGTTGTGTCCAACTCGTTGCAACCCAATGGACTATAGCCCACCAGGCTCCTCTGTCTGTGAGATTTCCCAGGCAAGTATTCTGGAGTGGATTGCCATTTCCCCCTCCAAGGGATCTTCCCAGCCCAGGGGTTGAAACTGTGTCTCCTGCATTGCAGGCAGAATCTTTACCATTGATCCACCAGAGAGAGAAGTCCATTTAATATATAGTAGTGTGTATATGTCAATTCTAATGTCCCAATATAGCTTTCCCCACCTCCATGCCATTTCCCCCCCTGGTAACCATAGGTTTCTTTTCTACATTTTCTATTTCTGTTTTGTAAATAAGTTCATTTGTACCATTTGGTAGATTCCACATGTAAGCAATACATATGATATGTGACTCTGTCTGACTTACTTGGCTCAGTAGGGGCCATCCATGTTGCTACAAATGGCATTGCTTTGTTCTTTTTTTTGTGACTGAGTAACATTCCATTGTACGTATGTATCACATCTTTATCCACTTATCTGTTGATGGATGTTTAGGTTGCTTCCATGTTTCAGCAATTGTAAATAATGCTGCAGTGAACACTGGGGGTGCATGTATCGTTTCAAATTACAGTTTTCTAGGTCTATATATCCAGGAATGGGATTACTGGGTCAAATGCTAATTCTATATTTAGTTTTTGAAGAAATTTCAGCCATGTTCTCTATAATGGTTGTACCAATTTACATTCCCATCAACTGTGTAGGAGAATTCCCTTTTCTCCACACCCTATCCAGCATTTATTGTTTATTGAGTTAGACAATAACCAGTGGCCGATGTGAGGTGATTCTTCATTGTAGTTTTGATTTGCATTTTTCTAATAATCAGTGACATTGAGCATCTTTTCATGTGCTTTTTGACCCTCCATGGCTCAGACAGTAAAGCGTCTGTCTCCAATGCAGGAGACCTGGGTTCAGTCCCTGGGTTGGGAGGATCCCCTGGAGAGGGAAATGGCAACCCATTCCAGTACTCTTGCCTGAAAAATCTCATGGACTGGTAGGCTACAGTCCATGAGATCTCAAAGAGTTGGACATGACTGAGCGACTTCACTTTCTTTCTTTATGTCTTCTTTGTAGAACTGCCTATTTTAGATCTTCTGCCCATTTTTTTAATTGTTTTTTTTTTTCTTTTTTTTTTCATTGAGCTGCACAAGCAGTTTTTATATTTTGGAGATTAATTTCTTGTCAGTTGCTTTGTTTGAAAATATTTTCTCCCATTCTGTGGATTGTCTTTTCATTTTGCTATGGTTTTCCACTCTATTTATTTTTTCCTTGAAAATAGATTTAATCATATTTAAATTAGAAATGTTTGGTGTTTTTCTCCCAAATCCCTTCCAAACAAAAGTCTCCTTTTTTCCCCCAGGTGTGTTGTTTAATTTTTTAATAAGAATTGTATATATATATATATAAAATTTGCAGAGTGATGTTTTAATATGCAGCGTTTACTTTAGAAAGTTTGTAATTAAGTTCTTTCTCTGTCTTTCTGAGATACATATAAATCTTTTAAAACTAAATAAACCTTTTTCCAGCTTTATAGCCCAGGAACGTCTTTTTCAAGGACCTGAAAACTCTCTCTTTGAAACATAATCATCAAGATGATTATGTTTATTTATCATCTTCTATCTTCCAGTTTCTGAGGAAGAGTAAGAACCTAACCTGAGCCATCCAATGCCTTGCTCCAAGTTGCAAAACCACCTTTTCTCATAAAGATATTAGAAATTTCCATTCCTTTGGATTAAGTCAACTAGTTAACACAGATGGTCACCCCAAATATTAAATAAAATTAAGATGGATTATATGACACATGGTGTTGTCAAGTCTACTTACTTGAGAACCAATTATTATTTATTTTGAGAATATTCATGTAAATGGGTTGTATCTGCTTTGCTCTATAAAAAGATGAGATTTCTGTTTTTTTAATCTCTTAGCAGATTGCCTGGTTTAAAGGTTATTTAATAATAAAGTTGTTTCCTTTCTCTTCTGCCTTTAGGAGAAGTTTTCCAGATTAGAAAGAAATTTTGTTTTTATTATATTTCTCCAACATATGCAGGCGGAGAAGGCAATGGCATCCCACTCCAGTACTCTTGCCTGGAAACTCCCATGGACGGAGGAGCCTGGTGGGCCGCAGTCCATGGGGTCGCTGAGTCAGACACGACTGAGCGATTTCACTTTCATGCATTGGAGAAGGAAATGGCAACCCACTCCAGTGTTCTTGCCTGGAGAATCCCAGGGATGGCGGAGCCCAATGGGCTGCCATCTGTGGGGTCGCATAGAGTCGGACACGACTGAAGCGACTTAGCAGCAGCAGCAGCAGCAACATATGCAGGACTTAAATTTAGGTAGTAAAGTGTTAAATAATGACTTAATCACAATGCTCACATCAGTCTGTGCTTATTATATACATGAGTTTCTGCTTCCAAAAATTGTCTAACATTACTCCCTTCCCTTGTACCTGAATATTTAATGGCCAGCCAGCTGCAGCTTTGCCAAAGAAGACGTGGCAAGTTGATCCATGGAGCATATAGTTGTTATTGATGTGTGCTAATCTAATATTACAGGTATACCAGCTGTATGTCATTGCCAAGATTCTAAATTTGAAACTAAGAATTCTGCAGTGAGGTTCATGAAGAGCTTAGTGCCATGATAGATGCTTATGAAAGGCTGAGATCCATCTTCAACCAACTCATGTCGTGAGACCTCATCTTAACTTTATTCCTGTAGACTGGAACTTTTGTCCTGGACTGGAACATAGTGCCTGAGATCTTGAAATCTGTAGACTGACTAACTTGAGGTTGCCTGCTTGCTGGCCCAGACTTTGGAATATTACCCATCTATTCATCTTCCTTTACCTCTGGCTACCACTGATCAGACCACAGTACATTTCATCCTGAACTGTCCCTGAAAAGAGGTGAGAGAGTGAATCCCTGCCTGTTTCAGACAATAGCCAAGATTCTGGAAGCAATTGGGAAGGGTAGTAGGCAAAGAGAGATGCCACGTGGGAGACAACAAGGAAGGAAACATAAAGAAATTATTGTAATCATGCTGCTAATACAGTATTATGTTAGGCAGGTAATTCTGAAGTATATCTCTGTGAGCATGTGTGTGTACTTACATATTTCAATTTGTTTGCCTATAATTATATTGCTTCAAGCCAACAAAGTTCAGTTATTGATTATAACTATAGTTTATGTATGACTTTATGAAACAATATATACTATCTTTTTGTTTTCAAAGCAAACTTGTACCTTTTACATGTCTAAGCTGTACAGATGCCAGTTACTCAACACAAAAGAGAAGAGAGCTCTGGACAGGGCAGCATTTATAATTTCATTGTTGATATAAGCCCTAAGCCAGAGTACTTATTCTTGCCTGGCTCTTCTGTTCATTAAGCTCTTGAACTCTTGAACAGTTAAGATCCTACTTTCTCTTCAGAAGTAACTGATGACAAATACGTATTAGTTTGTCTCTTGAACCTAGGCTATACTTCTTAGATACAGCTTTGTTTTCTGGCCCCTCAGAGTAGCCATCTTTCCTTACCCAGACTCCACTAAAAGATAATTTGTAATGTTTTATATGAACTGAATTATTCTAAATTGTCCAAAGTTTGGTTCTTAGGTATTCTAACAATTATTCCACCACAGATTCCAAATTTATTTATAATATATGTAGATTGCATTTGGAAATATTGATTATGGAGAGCAAACAAGAGTGTATTCTGGGACTACATAGAATTAATGAGGTGTTTTGGATGTTCATTTAGTCTCTTAATCTGTTACGGTATGTATTCATCATTATCAAAAAAGCCACATAACCAATATAGGCCTTGGATAATCTAGAATAAAATATTAGTCCTAAAGTACAAATTAGAGATCAGAAGAGGGACAGGTCAACATCTAAGAAGTGTGTGTTATTAAAGAGTCATATTACAATTTTCACACTGCAAAAGTAACAAAAAGGTAAAATCAAAAGGGTTGGTGCATCCTGTTGGATCACTTGCCTAGAGAATTAATGGTCAGAAAAGGAGGATTAGAACAGTTCAAGGGGTATGTGAGGGGACAGAGAATGAATAAGAAATATTTCCATTTCTTTTCAAGGCAAAGGCACCATTAACTTGACAAATGGCTAGTTCATGGTTGTGCTGTTGATCACATACATTTATAGTGTCAGAAAGATGTGGTGTGACAATGAGAAATAGGGTAGTTTGAAACTATGGTTAGCAAAGCAAAGATGAAAATAAATGAAAAATTGTCTTAAAAGTTTCTAAGATAATGGGGGAAAAAACCCCATGAACATTTGCCATCTCCTGAAACACCCTACCCTATGAATATCAAAATCAAAATAATTAAATTTATCTAAAAATTCCATCAGTACCCAAAGTCATTCATTTCTAAGGGAAAGTTCTAGGAATTTATATCCTTTGAAAAGATTATCCCAAGTGCTTTGATAAACACTTTCCCAGACCTAAAATATATTCTAAAATATATTTCCTTACACTAGAGATTGGGAAGAATAATATAGGAGACAGAGAAGATTGGAGGATCTCAGAAAGAAGAAAGTTGAAAGAATGTTAGGGAATGTGGCAAGATCTGAGATAGAAATAATGTTTTGACATAGCAGATGGACCATGCATAATCTTGTAGCAAGTTTCCATGTCATTAGCATGAATCTAAAGTAGCAGAAAGAGAACAAAATTCTCCTGTGTGAAACATTGGGTACCTTACAGCTGGATGGAAACTGAGCCATCCACAACTGACTACTCAGTCTTTGCTGGATAGACCCAAGGTCTATGATGTTGGTTGTGTCCATTTTTGATGTGGACTTATAATCACCAGAAGCTAGAGTCTAGCCTAGAGACCTCCTAGCAATGATTTAATGCTTGACTATACCCTGAGACGTTGTCTTGTCCCCATCTAACTTAAGCTATGTGGATACCCAGAAGCCATACATACAATGTCCAGTGATCCCCACAAGCTCAGGAAGAGATGTACACCCTCCTTCCTGGAGGAGGATAAAGATAAAGGAGAACTTGCTTTTGGGGAAAGACAGAAAAAGCATCTCACTTATATATTTTTTAATTGAATCAAACATGTGGTAGGCACCCCATACATTTCATTCAATGTATGCTATTTATCATTTGGGAAAAACAATTTAAAAATAATTCCTTAAGGTGTTATAATAGAGAAACACACAAACAAGTTGCACTCATAATCAACACTCTGGTGCTCAAAATATATTTCTTAAAATGTCATTTTGAAACAGGACTTGTTTCTGGCTTGCTGTTTAGCATATTTGTATCTAATTTGTAAAAATTCATTTACCTGGACTTGGTTAATATTTGCATTATAATTCTAGAAAACACTTTCTATATCAATTATTTCTTTGTATATGCTTTAATCTCTTCTCATCTTTATGAATGTAATAGTGATTTAATTGCCAAATCTGTCACCCCATTTCTACCCCAGATTGATTCAAATGATCCATCTGGCTATCAGGAACCCACTTTATCTTATATCTATCCAAATGTTTCTTCCTAAAGTTTCATTCTTAACTGAAGAGACAACCTTTTTCTTTTACTAAACTCTAATATTTATTATATCTCTGGTCTCAGAGAATGAATTAATAGAATGTACAGGAGGGAGAGAGAGATAAGTGAATTTATTTTTATGCAGTTAAAGATATATAATCTAATGTAATTTTTTACTCTGATATACTATGCAAAAGAAGATTCTCAGGAATTTAAGAGGACATAATGCTGGACTTTCCATCTAGTGGTGATGGTCTTCATTAAAGGCTTCTCTGAGAAATAATATCTGTGATGATATTGAAAGGGTAAAAAAGAGTCTGTAGATCAGAGAAGGAGAGGGGAATCACAGGACAGAAAAGACCATTTCAGGATAAAGACTTTGTTAGACTCTAGTATGATTTTCTACTAATAAAGGGGAGAATTTCTGTACTGCTAATTCATTTATCATATGCTAGACACTTTATAAGATGCTGGGAATACAGTGGTGGGTAAATAGTTATTTACTTGACTGTTTTTCCATGCAATCATTTATTTATTTAACTTGTAGTCTAATGGGGTAGAGAACAATTAACAAGATTATTACAAAAGAAGTATAAAATTTCATGCTGTAACAAGATGCTTTATAATATATAATATGAGTATATCTTCCCTGAAAATAATATTCTTAAGCTGAGAGCTAAATAGGAAAAGATAGGAGAAAATTAATTTTCAACATGAAACAATAGGAGGCCAGTGTTGTCAGAGAATGGAGAAGGCAACAGCACCCCACTCCAGTACTCTTGCCTGGAAAATCCCGTGGACGGAGGAGCCTGGTGGGCTGCAGTCCATGGGGTCGCAGAGTCGGACACGACTGAGCGACTTCACATTCACTTTTCACTTTCATACTTTGGAGAAGGAAATGGCAGCCCACTTCAGTGTTCTTGCTTGGAGAATCCCAGGGACAGGGGAGCCTGGTGGGCTGCCATCTATGGGGTTGCAAAGAGTCGGACACGACTGAAGTGACTTAGCAGTAGCCGTTGTCAGAGAAGACAGTATCAGAGGAAGTGCCTTAAAAGATGAAGGTGGAGAAATAGGCAGAGGCTAAGTTGAACAGGGCCTGTTGGAGGAAAGAAGGAAAAAAAGTGCCCTCTAAACTGAGAGGGCATCTTTTTTTTTTTTTTAATATTTTGCATTTATTTAGTATCTTATAGTTTACAATGCATTTTCACATTCACTATCTAATGTAAATGAAGAGACAAAGTCTATGGAACAGCAAATGGCTTATTCCATCACAGTCATCATTTCAAGTGGAAAGAAAGCAGTAGCTTTTATTTTTACATTATTTATTTACTTTGGTGAGGTATAGTTGATTTACAATATTATATGTTTCAGATGTACAGCATAGTGATTCATAATTTTTAAAGGTTATACTTCATTTATGGTTATTATAAAATAATGGCTATACAATTGTATACAATTATATACAATTCCCTGTATTATACAATATGTCCTTGTAGCCTATTTATTTTATGAACTGTAGTTTGTCTTTCTTAATCCTCTACCTCTGTCTAGCCCCTCCCGCTTAACTCTCCCCACTGGTCACTACTAATTTGTTTTTCTTTACCTCTGTGAATCTGTTTCTATTTTTTTATATTCAGTAGTTATTTTCTAGATTCCACACATAAATGATACCATACAGTATTTGTCTTCCTCTGTCTGATTTATTTCACCTAGCAAAATACCCTCCAAGGCATCTTGAGACTGAAAAATAAAGCAGAGAGCTCTATATAATCAATGGATCAGTTTTTTATAGAGAAACTTACTCAAAGGGAAGGGAAGACAACCATCCAGAAGTGTTGACACTTGCACCCTGTACTACCAAGGGGCCATAGGGACAGTTTTATACGTAACCAAGGGTATGAGGGTGGGTGCTTGAAAACAGACATACATTCCTAAGTTAACTGGGTAACTGGTTTTGTGGGCCCTGGGAATACACAAGGAAAGGTTTACATCACTGGGGGATAACAGAACACAGAGGCTACTTTGTCCTAATGACTATTAAACAATATCTGTTACAAACCTATGGCAAATACTCCTAGACAGTGTATTAAAAAGCAGAGATAAAGGTCCATATAGACAAAGCTATGGTTTTTCCAGTAGTCGTATATGCGTGTGAGAGTTGGACCAGAAAGAAGGCTGAACACCGAAGAACTCATGCTTTTGAACTGTGGTGCTTAGGGAAGACTCCTGAGAATCCTTTGGACAGCAAGGAAATCAAGCCAGTCAACCCTAAAGGAAATCAACCCTGAATATTCATTGGAAGGACTGATGCTGAAACTGAAACTCCAATACTTTGGCTACCTGATGTAAACAGCCGACTCATTGGAAAACACCCTGATTCTGGGAAAGATTGAGGGCAGGAGAAGAAGGGAATGACAGAGGATGAGATGGTTGGATAGCATCACTTACTCAATGGACATGACTTTGAGGAAATTCCGGGAGGGACAGGGAATCCTGGTGTACTGCAGTCCATGGTGTCCAACTGAACAACAGCAATGATTAATTACAAAGCCTTTGATAACAGGGAAGTAATTCACTGAACAGTATAGTCCTGGTTAAGGTCAGCAAAAGGACAGGACAAACCATAAGGAACCAAGATGGTATCAGTTTTATTAACAGCCATACAGGGCCTTCCAAGCGGAATGTGTTAGTTTGGGTTCTCCAAGAAGTAAATGCCAAGACAGGATTTTATTAGGGGAAATAACGTGTAAAAGGAAATAGGAAATAATCAGAGAAAACTGGTAGGACATTCAGACCATGATGTTAATTGGGTGCTAACATCAAAAGACTGATGTTCAGTCTAAGGGAGTTTCAGTAAAGCTTTCAGTGATACTTCACACCAAAGTCTGTGGACAAAGACCTCCATGTCTCCTAGGAAGGAATCTGCCATAATAACTGGTAAAGAGCAGCCCATGGGGATCATGGGCTTGCAGTAAGACCAAAAAATGGATTTCAAAACCCTGTGGCTTTATATTTTGCTGATTGCATCTTAGAGTCCACTTAACACTCTCTTCTGAGTTTACAATATCCGTAAACTGGTAGTTGTATCTAATGACCAGATTAGATTCAAGTATAATTTCTTTTTCAGGATAGCTTTGCTTTCAATTTTCCTTATGATGCCTTTTTTTTGATATAAGGACATTTAATGTTTTGCTGTATTCAAATCTGTCAACACTTTCCTTTCTAGTCCTTTCTTATTTGCAATGTTTAATCTGTGTCTCTGCCACTCTGTGTAGTAGTATATGGACTTTAGACTGCCTGAATTAAATTCCTGTCCATGTCATTATATGACTTTAGACAAGTTTCTCAATACATTTAATATTTATTGAGCTCTCACAGTGTATTAGGCACTAAGGTAAGCTTTATTTCTTCTGTTTTTTGTCTCATTGCTTTTGTTTTATCTTGTTTTGTTTTAGTTTTGGTATTTCTTCTCCATTTTTGTATCACAGTGTCTGAGATGTAGGAGATACTCATTTGTTTAACAAACATTTACTTGACTATAGACCAAGTATGGGAATACAAAGATGAATAAGAGTTGATTCTTCCATATGAACTTCTCTTTGACTAGTTGGGAAGACAGATTGCAGCATATTAGGGATTTGATTTTTCTCCCTTTAATAACACAGCCTACTAGATAGAAAGCAAAGATTTACTTTAAAAAAGTATGTGTATTGTTTCAATTACCTTAATATTTTAAAACTAAAGTAATATCATTTTTGCTTCTCTAATAGTTAATACAAATAGTTGAAAGCATGATTTTCCATAACAAAAACTATATAATCAGAGTTAGCAATTGAAAAACAAGGTCCTTCACTGCAAATTCAAAACCTGCCTCAGATCTCTCTGTAACACTGGGGCTGCCTGGCTGCAGGGTGCAGGGCATGCAGTGGGAACAAAACCAAGAATCTACACTGGTCTGCTTGCTGATGGACCTGGCCGTGCCCTCAGGCCAGCTCTGCATGTGAAACCAGGTTAAAAGCCCAGGGCCCCAGGGAAGACGTCAGGCTGCCTCATTTTTCTGAGTCTAAAAATGGGATGACGACCTAGGGCTTTTGGTGACAGAGTGTGCGACTCTAAAGCACATGTTCCAGCTCTCTTGCTTGTTTAGCTTGGGTTTTGTGAGTGCATTGCTATTTACTCCATGAAATCACATGTACAACATTCTGCTTTGTAACTGGACTTGTATTATCACTTTTTTCTGTTACCACCCATTTCATGTTAGCTGCATTGTTAGTCAGCTTATAATTAAATTAACCGTGAATCATTTTAGCAGCCTGTGAGGTGGTAACTAGTCCATTTTGTGGTCTTTTGACACACTGTTTTTATAATTTGCATCATTGGCTAATTAGTTGATATTTAAAATTCTTTGACAATTTCTCTGTGGTTTCATGCTTGATTTCCTTCTGAATATTTGTTAAAGAACAGTTCTGTATGTTTTCCTTGCTGTTGGAGCTCTCTGACGGTGTGTCTGCTTTCATCATTGGTTTTGATTTCCTGTCTCATCCTGTTGTCTGCTTAGTCGTTGTCAATCCAGACCCCTCCCGCGCCTCTGAGGCTGTAGTTGACCCATCCATCTCCCTTCCCCCATCCCCCCAGTTGCTCTGGTCATAGCCGTGCTGTGGTCCACAGCATGTGTGCCCTTAGTCGGGTTTGTGCTTTGTCTTCATGTCTCATTAAATGGTGTTTTTTCCCCACAGCAGTAAGTTGAATTGGTGTATCACTATGCAGTTACAGGAGAAGGCAATGGCAACCCACTCCAGGACTATTGCCTGGAAAATCCCATGGACGGAGGAGCCTGGTAGGCTGCAGTCCACGGGGTCACACAGAGTCAGACATGACTGAAGTGACTTAGCAGTAGCAGCAGCAGATTAGTATTAGTTTAAAGTGCTCTGGGTGCCAGTAGACCTGGGTATGGCATAAGCCCTCTTGGAGGAGGTCACCATTAACCTCACCATAGAGCTGCCAGAAATTACACAGGACTGGGAAAACAGACTCTTGGAGGGCACAAAAAAAAAACCTTGTGTGCACCAGGACCCAAGAGAAAGAGCAGTGACCCGACAAGAGACTGACGCTGACTTCCCCATGAAGGCCCAGGAGTCTCCAGTGGAAGTGTGCATCGGCAGTGGCCTGCTGCAGTATTGGGGGCACTGAGTGTAGCAGTGCCTGCAAGGGACCTCTTGAAGGAAGTCACCATTATCTTCATTACCTCCTCCATAGTTTGGCCTCAGGTCAAATAACAGAGAGGGAACACAGCCCTACCCATCAGCAGAAAATTAGATTAAAGATTTACTGAGCATGCCCCCTCCCATCAGAACAAGACCCAGTTTCCTGCTCAGTCAGTCTCCCATAAGGAAGCTTCCATAAGCTGCTTATCCTTCTCCATCAGAGGGCAGACAGAGTGAAAACCACAATCACAGAAAACTAACCAAACTGATCACATGGACCACAGCCTTGTCTAGCTCAATGAAACTATGAACCATGCCATCTAGGGCCACCCAAGACAGATGGGTCATGGTAGAGAGTTCTGACAAAATGTGGTCCACTGGAGAACAGAATGGCAAACCACTTCTGTATTCTTGCCTTGAGAGCCACATGAACAGTATGAAAAGGAAAAAAATATAGGACACTGAAAGATGAACTCCCAGGTCAGTAGGTGCCCAACATGTTACTGGAGATTAGTGGAGAACTAACTCCAGAAAGAATTAAGAGATGGAGCCAAAGCAAAAGCAACACCCAGTTGTGGATATGACTATTGATGGAAGTAAAGTCTGATGCTGTCAAGAGCTATATTGCATAGGAACCTGGAATGTTAGGTCCATGAATCAAGGAAAATTGAAAGTGGTCAAATAGGAGATGGCAAGAGTGAATTTTGACATTTTAGGAATCAGCAACCTAAAATGGACTGGAATGGGTGAATTTAGCTCGATGACCATTGTATCTGCTACTGTGGGCAAGAATCCCTTAGAAGAAATGGAGTAGCCATCATAGTCAAAAAAGTGTGAAATGCAGTACTTGGATGCAATCTCAAAAACGACAGAATGGTCTCTGTTCATTTCCAAGGCAAACCATTCAATATCACAGTAATCCAAGTCTATGCCCTGATCAGTAATGCTGAAGAAGCTGAAGTTGAATGATTCTTTGAAGAATGTAAGACCTTTGAGAACTAAAAAGATGTCCTTTTCATTATAGGGGACTGGAATGTGAAAGTAGGAAGTCACGAAATACCTGGAGTAACAGGCAAACTTTGCCTTGGAGTACAGAATGAAGCAGGGCAAAGGCTAATAGAGTTTTGCCAAGAGTACACACGCATCATAGCAAACACCCTCTTCTAACAACACACAAGAAGACTCTACACATGGACATCACCAGATGGTCAACATCAAAATCAGATTGATTATATTCTTTGCAGCCAAAGATGGAGAAACTCTTTACAGTCAGCAAAATCAAGACTGAGAGCTGACTGTGGCTCAGATCATGAACTCCGTATTGCCAAATTCAGATTTAAATTGAAGAAAGTAGGGAAAAACCACAGGACTTCAGGTATGACCTAAATCAAATCCCTTACAATTATACAGTGGAAGTGACAAATAGATTCAAGGGATTAGATCTGATAGACAGAGTCCCTGGAGAACTATGAATGGAGGTTCATGATATTGTACAGGAGGCAGTGATGAAGACCGGCAAATGGTTTTCTGAAGAGGCCTTACAAATAGCTGAGAAAAGAAGAGAAGTGAAAAACAAAGGAGAAAAGGAAAGATATATGCATTTGAATGCAGAGTTCCAAAGAATAGCAAGGCGAGATAAGAAAGCTTTCCTTAGTGATCAGTGCAAAGAAATAGAGGAAAACAATAGAATGGGAAAGACTAGAGATCTCTTCAAGAAAATTAGAGATACCAAGGGAATATTTCATGCAAAGATGGGCATAATAAAGGACAGAAATGATATGGACCTAACAGAAACAGAAGATATTAAGAAGAGGTGCCAAGAATACACAAAGAACTATATATTAAAAAAAAAAAAAAATCTTCATGACTCAGATAATCACCATGGTGTGATCACTCACCTAGAGCCAGACATGGAAAGCAAAGTCAAGTGGGCCTTAGGAAATATCACTTCAAACAAAGCTAGTGAAGGTGATGGAATTCCAACTGAGCTATTTGAAGTCCTAAAAGATGATGCTATAAAAGTGCTGCACTCAATATGCCAGCAAATTTGGAAAACTCGGCAGTGGCCACAGAACTGGAAAAGGTCAGTTTTCATTCCAATCCCAAAGAAAGTCAATGCCAAAGAATGCTCAAACTACTGCACAATTGCACTTATCTCACATGCTAGCAAAGTAATACTCAAAATTCTCCAAGCCAGGTTTCAACAGTATGTAAACCATGAACTTCCAGATATTCAATCTGGATTTAGAAAAGGCAGAGGAACCAAAGATCAAATTGCCAATATCCGTTTAATCATTGAAAAAGCAAGAGAGTTCCAGAAAAACATCAACTTAGGCTTTATTGTCTATGCCAAATCCTTTGACTGTGTAGATCACAACAAACTGTGTAAAATTCTTAAAGAGATGGGAATACCAGACCACCTGACCTGCCTCCTGAAAAATATGTATGCAGATCAAGATGCAACAGTTAGAACTGGACATAGAATGACAGATTGGTTCCACATTGGGAAAAGAGTACATCAAGGCTGTATATGTTGTCACCCTGCTTATTTAACTTATATGCAGAGGACATCATGAGAAATGCTGAACTGGATGAAGCACAAGCTGGAATCAAGATTGCTGGGAGGAATTCAATAACCTCAGATACACAGACGACACTACCCTTATGGCAGAAAGCAAAGAACTAAAGATCCTCTTGATGAAAATGAAAGAGGAGAACGAAAATGTTGACTTAAAACTAAAGATTCAGAAAACCAAGTTCTTGGCATCTGGTCCCATCACTTCATGGCAAATAGATGGGGAAACAATGGAAACAGTGTGAGACTTTATATTTTTGTTCTCCAAAATCATTGCATATGGTGACTACAGCCGTGAAATTAAAAGATTATTGCTCTTTGGAAGAAAAGTTATGACCAACCTAGACAGCATATTAAAAAGCAGAGACATTACTTTGCCAACAAAGTCCATCTTATCAAAGCTATAGTTTTTCCTGTGGTCATGTATGGATGTGACAGTTGGGCTATATAGAAAGCTGAGCACCAAAGAATTGATGCTTTTGAAATGTGGTGTTGGAGAAGACTCTTGAGAGTCCCTTGGACTTCAAGGAGATCCAACTAGTCCATCTAAAGGAAACCAGTCCTGAATATTCATTGGAAGGACTGGTGCTGAAACTGAAACTCCAATACTTTGGCCACCTGATGCGAAGAGCTGACTCATTTGAAAAGACGTTGATTGCTGGCAAAGATTGAAGGCAGGATGAAAAGGGGATGACAGAGGATGAGATGGTTGGATGGCATCACCGACTCAAAGGACATGAGTTTGAGAAAACTCCGGGAGTTGGTGATGGACAGGGATGTCTAGCGTGCCACAGTTCATGTGGTTGCAAAGAGTCGGACACAACCAAGTGATTGAACTGAACAGAACTGATATATATATATATATATACATAGCCATTAAAATAATTTTCATTCTGTGTCTGCTGCTGCTGCTAAGTCGCTTCAGTCGTGTCCGACTCTGTGTGACTCCATAGACAGCAGCCCGCCAGGCTCCCCCATCCTTCGAATTCTCCAGGCAAGAACACTGGAGTGGGTTGCCATTTCCTTCTCCAATGCATGAAAGTGAAAAGTGAAAGTGAAGTCGCTCAGTCGTGTCCTACTAGTAGCGACCCCATGGACTGCAGCCTACCAGGCTCCTCCATCCATGGGATTTTCCAGGCAATAGTACTACACAGAATCAAAAAAATGATCTATATATAGATATTTGATTATTTATATTTGGTCTGCAGGAAATGTATCAAATGTCTTCCCTGGTGGCACAGTGGTAAAGAACCCTCCTGCCAATGCAGGAGAAACAGGAGACATGGGTTCAATCCCTGGGTTGGGAAGAATTCTTGGAGAAAGAAATAGCAACCCAGTCCAGTATTCTTGCCTGGAAAATTGCATGGACATAGGAGCCTGGTGGGCTACAGTCCATGAGGTCGCAAAGAATCGGACATGACTGAGCATGCACACATTACCAAAATGTATCAAATATCTGACCAGCACACTTTCAGTTGTCCTTTCTGTACCTGTTACAGAAGTTGCTATTCAAGAGTTACTTTCTTTCTCTCTATTCTTTTTGTTTTTGGACCCAAAATACTTTTCAGCACATTCTTTCAGGTACTATTATCAATCATGAAACCTATTTGCTTCCCACAATCTCCATAGTATAAAATATCTTTAAAAAATACAATGTAAATGGCACAATCAATTATTTTAAGCAAAGTCTTTTAAATATGTCTGGAGAAGGAAACGGCAACCCACTCCAGTATTCTTGCCTGGAGAACCCTATGGACGGAGGAGCCTGGTGGGCTACTCTTAAATATGTAGCTGCCTAGTAAGTATATTAAACTTTAATATATAACTTTTTTTTTCATTTGATAGTTTTTAAAAGTTATTCAATACATTTTCATTTAACTTGGAATAATACTGTAAAATAGGAAATCTCTATTATATAGAAGGAAAGAGAGACTGAGATAGGTTTAGGACTTGCCTAATGATACACAGCTAGACAGCTAGATAGGGGCTGACCGTTGGCAGAGGAACTTTAATGAACAAAATTTAGTGACTGGAGATTGGGGCAAAAGTAAAAATTTAGCCAGACCTGAGATATAACCTTTATTGACAATTTACTGTCTATTAGATACAGTATAAGTACTTTCCATATATTAACTTGTTTTAATTTTATAATACTGTATAGTATCATTGTCATATTGATTTTACAGAAAGGAAGCTGAAGCACAGATGATTAAGTAACATGTATAGGGTCCCACATCTAGTAAATGGGAGACCTGGGATTCACCTCTGGCTCATGAGCCTATAGAGTTAACCACCATGAACTGAAACTGAATCTGTGTCAAGATATGCCTGAAAGTTGTTTTACCACAAAGTAAAGAGAAAATTAATAATCAAATTCTAATTGTTCTAAGGCATTAGAAAATACTAACATTTTCAGGACTTCATATTTATTGCCAAGTTCAGTTCAGTCACTCAGTCGTGTCTGACTCTTTGTGACCCCATGCCAGGCCTCCCTGCCCATCACCAACTCCTGGAGTTTATTCAAACTCATGTCCATTAAGTTGGTGATACCATCCAAATATCTCATCCCCTCTCTTCCTCTTCTCCTCCCACCTTCAATCTTGCCCAGTGTCAGGGTCTTTTCAAATGAGTCAGTCCTTTGCACCAGGTGGCCAAAGTATTAGAGTTTCAGCTTCAGCATCAGTCCTTCCAATGGATATTTAGGACTAATTTCCTTTAGGATGAACTGATTGGATCTTCTTGCTGTCCAAGGGACTCTCAAGAGTCTTCTCCAATACCACAGTTCAAAAGTATCAATTTATTGCCAAACCAGTTATGAAATACATTATTTTAATTGACATTGATGTGTGTATGCATATATATGGTGTGCTTAGAAACTCAGTCCTGTCCAACTCTGCAACCCCATGGACTGTAGTCCACCAGGTTCCTATGTCCATGGGGATTCTCCAGACAAGAATATTGGAGTGGGTTGCCATGCCCTCCTCCAGGGTATCTTCCCAACCCAGGGATCAAACATGGATCTCCTGCACTGCAGATGATTCTTTACCATCTGAGCCACCAGGGAAGCCCCCATGTGTGTGTGAGTGAGTGTGTGTGTGTGTGTGTGTGTGTGTGTGTGTGTGTAAGTAAGCATTATGGTAAGTTAGACCACAAGGTGAAACATGCAGATGTACTTATTATATTAACACATACTTTTTGGAGTACACTATGCTGTACTGAAACTATTACATGACAAAATTAGGAAACATGGGTGCCAGTGTTTGTAATGTTCCTTACCTCTTCATGCCTCAATGAAGAACATCATGGCATTCAGGGAAATAAATACATGTATTTATTGCTGTTAGCACTGTCAATTACAATAATATATTTGTAAACTGGTTTGGCAATAAATAGTCTCAAAAATGTTAGTATTTGGATCATCCCCGTGCACCAGCCCCAAGCATCCTGTATCCTGTATCGAACATAGGCTGGTGCTTTGTTCTTACATGATAGTATACATGTTTCAATGCCATTCTCCCAAATCATCCCACCCTCTCCCTCTCCCACAGAGTCCAAAAGTCTGTTCTATACATCTGTGTCTCTGCTTTCTTGCATACAGGGTCATCATTGCCATCTTTCTAAATTCCATATATATGTGTCAGTATACTGTATTGGTGTTTTTCTTTCTGGCTTACTTCACTCTGTATAATAGGTTCCAGTTTCATCCATCTCATTAGAACTGATTCAAATGAATTCTTTTTAATGGCTGAGTGATACTCCATTGTGTATATGTACCACAGCTTTCTTATCCATTCATCTGCTGATGGACATCTAGGTTGTTTCCATGTCCTGGCTATTATGATACAGAGAGAGGATATGGGGTGGGATGTGGGAGAGGGATTCAGGATTGGGAGCTCGTATACACCTGTGGTGGATCCATGTCAATGTATGGCAAAACCAATACGGCATTGTAAAGTAAAATAAAGTAAAAATAAAATTAAAAAAAAAATGTTAGTATTTTTGACCCACTAATCCCAATCTGGGAAAACTTCCAAAGAAATAATTTTAAAAAAAGAACAACTGATACTTACACATCAAGATTACCTTAGTAAGTTAAAGTAATAAACAACTAATATGTCCCAAATTGAGATGATGTGGAATGAACTATTTTAAATTTATTACCATGTTCATTATCTTAGAATTAAATATTAGCAATGGTATACAATAATAGGTGTCAGGAATGAAAAATAATTGTCAAAGTAGGTTTAATCCTTTTAAATTAAAGAGTCAATTGTAGTTGAAATGAAAATTATCATAATGAACTGATATGGCATTATATCAATACATCAGTGAGAAAGGAGAGTCTACCATGTATGTGTAAGTGGGTACACAGGTCAGAGATTTCCGGGGAATAGAGTTGGCTCAAGTAGGATTTCAATAGAACTGTTTAACTAAAGAAATTTTTCCAGAGAAAACTTTAAATGGTTGTTCTAATGCCAGAAATCCTAATAATGTAAAGATATTGACTTGTGGTCAAAGAATCCACTTAGAATGAACATTCCAGGACTTTATGTCACAACCTACTATGGCAGTTATTTTACACATCAGAATGAACAGTTGACTTTGCAGAGTGACAAAGAGGGAAAGTTGAATCATTTCAAGTAAAGGGGTAGTGTGCATGTTGAAGTCCTATTATCATGCATAAAATATCCAGGAAAAAAGAAAGTCTCTAAGATACTCTATCAACACTTGGGACTAGTGCCTCTTAACTCTTGCAAACCAAAAATAGGGCAATTTGTAACTTTATTGTATCTACTGAACAGTTACTATATGCTAAACACTCAGACTCTTCCCAAGTATTATCTCAATTAATCTTTACAACAGCCTTACTCCTTTTTTTAATGAATAACCACAAGAAAATTAGTATAATTTTTGTATTATGTGTTGTGCTGTGCTTAGTCACTTAGTCATGTCCCACTCTTTGCAACTCCATGGACTGTAGTCCACCAGGCTACAGTGGGCAGGGATTTGGAATTTCTGACCAGCGTTTGACCCCTCCAATGGGCATTCTTTGCTCCATAGCTGCCCATTGGGTTATGCTACCTATTACCTATTCAGAAACAAATCATTTCCCCTCTCCCCCTAAAACTTAGTCCAGGAATTAGAAAATGTACTTCTCTAAAGAATGTCTTATATTCTTATGTTTACTCAACTAGTTTTATTACATTTCATAGTATTAGGACTCTTTCTGCACCTGTAGTCCTTTTACTATCTTTAATTCAAAGTGTTTTGATAATAAAACCACTTCATATGCTTGGGAAAAAATAATAAGCATCACTAAAGAGCTTCCCTGAGGGCTCACATGGTAAAGAATCCACCTGCATTGCAGCAGAACCAGGTTCAATCCCTGACTCCAGAAGATCCCCTAGAGAAGGAAATGCAACCCACTCCAATATTCCTGCCTGGGAAATCCCCTGGACAGAGGAGCCTGGCAGGTTACAGTCCATGGGGTCACAAAGAGTCAGACACAACTGAAGGACTTTCACTTGATTACTACTCAAAGAACATAAAAGCATCTTCATCTACACCATACTCTATTCCTAGTCCATCTTCCTGGAAGTACTCACTTTTCAATATTTAAGACAATATCTAGGGATTCTGTGCTGTTTGAAACAATTTCATGTACTTGCACAAACTCTTATATTCCTTCCCAATTCTTCTCCAATTAAAAATAATAAATTTTTTGTGTGAGAGTCTGTCCTATCAGAAATTTATCTTGAAATTATATACTTAAGCTTAAATGATTGACTTTACAAGATGAGGGACTTATAGGATGAGAAGTGCATTTTCATTTTCACTTCTTTTTACTTCTACTGACCCTTTCCTTTGTCAGTTTTCTGTCAGAAAATTGTCATTATTTCTAACATTTTCATAATGCCTATTATGAACATAAAAACATAAATCATTGTAGAATCAAATAATAATACTTACAGAAAAAGAAATGTAATTATAATTTATATATCTTGTCAGCTGAAGATTAATCAAAATGAAGAAATTCTATATTCACATATTTCATCAATTATTCACAATGGTACCACATTTTAGTTTCCATTCTGTATAGATTTCTGTCTTCTCTGTACTTTCTACTTATTTTTCTTTCTGCCATTATTGATAGGTGAAACACACACATATATATATAATCTATACAATATCATTCGGAGAAGGCAATGGCACCCCACTCCAGTACTCCTGCCTGGAAAATCCCATGGACGGAGGAGCCTGGTGGGCTGCAGTCCATGGGGTCGCGAAGAGTCAGACACGACTGAGTGACTTCACTTTCATTTTTCACTTCCATGCATTGGAGAAGGAAATGGCAACCCACTCCAGTGTTCTTGCCTGGAGAATCCCAGGGACGGGGGAGCCTGGTGGGCTGCCGTCTATGGGGTCGCACAGAGTCGGACACAACTGAAGCAACTTAGCAGCAGCAGCAGCATACAATATCATTAAGATTTTCCAAGTTCTTATTTATATATTATAAATTTTGTGAGTCTACTTTCTTACTAAACTTCTTGACGTCCTGTTCTAATTTAAACCATTTGTTTTCTTTGCCTATATACATATATAACTATATACAACTGACTGTTTATTGCATTCCTGGTTTAGCTTCATTGTTGGTGGATTTCCATGTCTTTTTCTCTTTTAGATCATTTTTCTATTCTGCTGAAGTTTGTCCTAAATGAATTTTAGGGGCAGAGAAGATAAATTTCTAAACCTTTGCATGTCTGAAATGATCTCTTTAATTTGTCTTCACATTTATTTGACAGTTTGGTGAGGTATAGAATTAAGGGGCAAATTCATTTGATTTTGAAAATTTGAAGACATTTTCCCCAGCTACTTCATCTTCTTATATCCAAAATTGTTGATGAGAAGTCAGGTGCCTTCCATGATGGATGTTCCTTTTTATCAGTTTTCTGCTAGATGAAACTTTTTATCTTCTTGCATATTCTTTAAAATATTTTAACTAAAAATATTTCATTGGAATACAGTTGATTTACACTGCTGTTAGTTTCAGGTATACAGCAAAGTGATTCAGTTATACGTATGTGTGTGTGCATGCTAAGTTGTTTCAGTCTTGTCAGACTCTGTGCGACCCTGTGGACTATAACCCATCAGGGTCCTCTGTTCATAGGATTCTCCAGGCAAGAATACTGGAGTGTGTTGCCATACCCTCCTCCAGGGGATCTTCCTGACCTGGGGATCGAGCTCACATCCCTTCAGTCTCATGCAGTGGCAGGTGGGTTCTTTACTACTAGTGCCACCTGGGAAGTCCAGTTATACATATACATATATACATTCCTTTTCAGATTCTTTTCCCAAATCGGTTATTACATAATATTGAGAGAGTTCACTGTACTATTCAGTAGGTCCTTTTTGTTATGTCTTTTATATATTCAGTTCAGTTTAGTTCAGTCGCTCAGTCGTGTCTGACTCTTTGTGACCCCATGAATCACAGCACGTCAGGCCTCCCTGTCCATCACCAACTCCCAAAGTTCACTCAGACTCTATAGTCAGTGATGCCATCCAGCCATCTCATCCTCGGTCGTCCCCTTCTCCTCCTGCCCCCAATCCCTTCCAGCATCAGAGTCTTTTCCAGTGAGTCAACTCTTCGCATGAGATGGCCAAAGTACTGGAGTTTCAGCTTTAGCATCATTCCTTCCAAAGAAATCCCAGGGTTGATCTCCTTCAGAATGGACTGGTTGGATCTCCTTGCAGTCCAAGGGACTCTCAAGAGTCTTCTCCAACACCACAGTTCAAAAGCATCAATTCTTTGGCACTCAGCCTTCTTCACAGTCCAACTCTCACATCCATACATGACCAATGGAAAAACCATAGCCTTGACTAGACAGACCTTAGTTGGCAAAGTAATGTCTCTGCTTCTGAAGGTACTATCTAGGTTGGTCATAACTTTCCTTCCAAGAAGTAAGCGTCTTTTAATTTCATGGCTGCAATCACCATCTGCAGTGATTTTGGAGCCTCCAGAAATAAAGTCTGACACTGTTTCCACTGTTTCCCCTTCTATTTCCCATGAAGTGATGGGACCGGATGCCATGATCTTCGTTTTCTGAATGTTGAGCTTTAAGCCAACTTTTTCTATTAGGGAGTATATGTTAATCCCAAGCTCCTAATTTATCCTTCCCCTACCACATTTCCCCTCTGGTAACCATAAATTTGTTTTCTAAATCTATTAAGTCTCTTTCTGTTTTGTGAATAAATTCATTTATATAATTTTTAACTAGATTCCACACATGAGTGATTTTATATGACATTTGTCTTTGTCTGACTTACTTCATTTAGTGCATAGTCGATGAATTTTTGATTGTCATGATGGACTAGCCTGATCATTGCCCCAGTCAACTGTGTACTTTAAGCCTCCCCACTACTTATCCTGAAATAGCATGTTTGTCTCCATCACTGCCTCTCCCAAAGTGTATTCAGAGTTAGAGTCTTCTTCATACATATGTATATGTTGCGGCCCAATCTCCATTTTTTAGAAATTCATAAAAATATGTTTTATACATAGAAATTTGTCAAGTTGCATATATATATTAAAACCTCTTTTACAGTCATTCCAATAGGAATGACTTGGGAGGTGGGAAAAAATGTGTGTTCTGTCACTGGAACAGGAAATACCTCATCGCTAATGTCCACAGATCCACAATAAATGAGCCTGTTTCCTCGAACCAAATGGACACAATTATTAGTTGTGGTTAACAGAATGGGTAGACTAAATAAGGAATATAAAATTATCATGGCTGGTCCTCTCATTTAACAGACAGCAGTGGAAAGGTAAACTATATCTGTTAAATCTGATTTGATATAAAGGATCAAGGCTTTTGGAGAAGGGCATGGCAACCCACTCCAGTATTCTTGCCTGGAGAATTCCATGGACAGAGAAACCTGATGGGGTACAGTCTGTGGAGCTGCAAAGAGCTGGACACAACTGAGCGACGAGCATGTGCACACATATACCACCCTCCACGGATTTTATTCACCTCAAGAGAAAGCAAACTCACCTTCACAATCACCAAGAGAAAGCAAATTCACCTTCACAATCACCATTCCTTTACTGTCATTTTTTAGACTTGTATTAATTAAAGTATTTTTTTTTTTGACAGAAAGGAACAGAATTCAATCCTGATTTGCCTACTCAAAGAAATGGAATTTTTGAATGAGATTGTGGAGTGTCAGTAAATCTAAAGGAAGGTGGAATAGACAACAAGGAAATGGCAGAAGTCAGGGAAGCTCTAGGAATTGAAGCGTTCAGTATTCATGAATCCTTTTTTTGGGGCAGGAAATCAGCAGCTTAATTGACTTTCATTCATTATATCCATTCCAAATTCTTGGTAGAGAGCTACTGATAGGCTAAATATTTGTTAGGAATCTGCCCCTAAGTCAGTTAGGGGTAGAGTTACATAATATAAATAGAGTCAAAAACCAGCTGTTACAGAATGCTATTCATCTGAAGCATTAGCAAAATGTCTATGCTTTGTGTGGTGATTATGCCTCTTACTTCGCTCAAACAGCATTTAGGGTGTAGCATCACAGTGGTGCTCATTAGCCACTGAGCTCAAAGATGAAAACATCCTTAGAATAAACTTCCTGGCTGCTATCACTACATAGGAAATTCAGGAGCTTGTGTCGGAAACAAAATCCTTCTTTCTATATATTTTTCATAGTTTCAGATGCAAAAAATACTAGGGCCTCAGAAAGCAGAAGGTATTTTTATATTGTAATATTTACATACATTTATACCTCTTCTAAACAAATAAGCAAACAAAACCTAACAAAAATGAGAAGGGAAGATACAATTAGTCAAGCAATGAAAGCAAACAGAATAAATGCTCAAACCGAAGGAGGCATTTCGTGACTATGTCAGTCGGCTCTAAGAAGCACCCTAGTGTAGCTTTACGCTTCTAGTTAATATACAATCCTAAATTGAGACCATAACATCCATGTTTAAAATCATAGAAATATGTAAGTCATAAAGATGACATAGAAAATTGTGTCATTTTATAGATAAGAAAACAGTCTCAGAAAAAAAGAATTGTATGCGAAGACTAAAGAGTTGCTATTGTAAGAGGAAGACTCCAATTCAGACCTCTCACCCTAGATTCAGGGCTCTTTGAACTAGTTTCTAGCATGGTATTACAGTATTACAAGAGGATTCTATTCTGTCTGCTGTTGGAATCTTTTGGTAATAATTGGGGTTATTCTACTGGGAAAAATTCCTGCTGCATTCTATAAAAGAGTAAGTTTTCTCTAAATTGATTCTCTATTTTATTTTTAGGATGAGTCTTTGCCTAGAAAGGTTGAAATTGTCAGTAATATCATTTTGATTAGTTTCATACTTGTAGTTGAGGGCATTTTATATAGTTAGATGTTATGACTAAGCTTATTGCCCTGAGATTTTAATTAGTAATTAATTTAAATATTATTTTTTCTCATGCCCTCTGATCAAGTTTTACTTGATCAAAGTGCCTTTATTAATTTCTTTATTGAATTTCTAATCCAAATACTTATTTAAGCAATAAATAGGAGCTGACTATTTGAGTATGGAGATAGAAATCTAGACATGTTTTCTACTTTTGAGAAATTCATAGGACAGATAACAGAGAGATACAATAAAATAGTTATGATGCAATGTAATAGGCGATACAGAGAAAAATCAATGTTATAAAAAAAAGCAGCACTTTTCACAGGGAATGTGTATGTGTGAAAAGTTATAGTTCCTTTCCTTAAGGATTTCACAATTAGAGACCTTCAGTATTATTCTCTATCCAACAAGGCCTTATTGTGAACATGATTTTCATGACCATATTTTTTTAGAAATTGGGATAATGTTACCTAGTTATTGTTGGTAACTATTAAGTGAGAAATCAGTAAATAATACTATCCTCATTTTTAAAATGAGAAAATTGATACTCAAAAGCTTAAAGCTACAAGATCTTAAATTTTTTTTAACTCCAAAAATTCTACCAAAGTTCCATATCCTTTAATTAATATTTATTATGCACTTAGTAAATATTGCTTGAATGTTAGATGGTTGAGAAGTGGAACATGGAGGATAGTGACATTTAAATGGTAGATAACAAGATAATGATGTGTGGTGGATGGTATCAATTAAAATAAGTGAAAGGGAAAATAACATGTGTCACCAACAGGACATTGCCAGACTCCTGACACAAGGAAATGTTTATAAAACATTTTCCTAAATGGAATTAAAAATTTGGATTTCATACTGACCAATATCAGAGAAGGCAATGGCACCCCACTCCAGTACTCTTGCCTGGAAATCCCATGGACAGAGGAGCCTGGTAGGCTGCAGTCCATGGGGTCGTTAAGAGTCGGACACGACTGAGTGACTTCACTTTCTTTCACTTTCATGCATTGGAGAAGGAGATGGCAACCCACTCCAGTGTTCTTGCCTGGAGAATCCCAGGGACGGGGGAGCCTGGTGGGCTGCCGTCTATGGAGTCGCAGAGTCTGACACGACTAAAGCGACTTAGTAGCAGCAGCAGCAGCAGCACTGACCAATATTAGTATTATTTGGGATACAACTTTTTAAGGCCTAATTGACTCCAGTTAAATTCAACAGCAGAAATAATAGTACCATGAATCTTTAAACTGGCGATTGAATCAATCTGTATTTATATCTACATCCCTGGTGGCTCAGACGGTTAAGCGTCTGTCTACAATGTGGGAGACCCGGGTTTGATCCCTGGGTCGGGAAGATCCCCTGGAGAAGGAAATGGCAATCCACTCCGGTACTATTGCCTGGAAAATCCCATGGACAGAGGAGCCTGATAGGCTACAGCCCTTGGGGTCGCAAAGAGTCGGACACGACTGAGCGACTTTACCTTTACCTAGGAAGTCATAATTCATTCTCATTGGATGCCAGTTAATGAGATGTTTTGTCTTAGTGAGCTTCTCCATATAAACTGTGTTTTTAATCTAACTTAATTGAGAAAGCCAATTTCCCATGCCTCTCTGGGATTTTGCCTAGAGATAAATTCCTTTAAAATCCCAAGTTCCTTTGCTGCATTGCTTTAATGATGTTCTTTTATTAAAATGCTCATGAAAATTTTTTAAAATAAGACATATTTATACTTATAAAAACATATTAAAAAGATAAAACATGTGTAACTCCAATGTGCAGGGTATTTGTCTGTCTCTCCCTCCATCACCACAATTTGCTGAGCAATTTGAAGAAAATTTGTGATCTGCAGGGCACCCTGCAGAGACTTAACATCATCCTGCTGTTTCCTCAATAGTAAACAGTAAACTCTGCTTGGGTTTCCCAAACAATTATAAGATAATTAAGCTTAGCACTTTAAGGATGAGTTCAGGACTAGAACTGACCTCTTCTTGGCCAAATAGTGCTCTGAGGGCAAAACAATTATAGAAGGTCGTTTTAACACTCTCCTTCCCGCCCCAAGCCACACACACACACACACACACACACAGAGTAATCTGAGTCCTTTGTAATAAG
This sequence comes from Cephalophus harveyi, assembly GCA_006410635.1. Taxonomy (NCBI): domain Eukaryota; kingdom Metazoa; phylum Chordata; class Mammalia; order Artiodactyla; family Bovidae; genus Cephalophus; species Cephalophus harveyi. The sequence goes on along the minus strand of SJYT01044592.1, from coordinate 295,706 downwards.
TACTACCATTTTCTTTTCATGGATTTAAATGTTTTGTAGATCAAAAACCCTTCTAATTACAAGTCAGAAGAACTAGAAATACATTTCTTGAGACATGGTGACACACATGAAACCTCTCACTGAGTAAAATCAGAAGATCAGAAGCCAGCAGAAACTTATCCAAATGTACTCACCTGCAGAACATACAAGAAGCAAGTAGTAGGGGAAAGAAAAAAGTCTCTAGAGACCCTCCAGTCGTTCCATCTCTTAGTTTCTTCTGCTTCCTCGGCTCTGTGTCTTGGTGAACAGGAAGTAGATGGAAGGACTTGCCCTCATACACCTCTTCTAAAAGAGGCAAAATTACATACTCTGGATAGACGCGCATACAGGACATGCGGGACTTCTAAAAGGGAGACTGCTGGGAATTCCCTGGCTGTCCACTGGTTAGGATGCTGAGCTTTCACTGCTTCTCATGCAGGTTTAGCTCCTGATCAGGGAGCTAAGATCCCTCAAGCCATGTGGTATAGCCCAGAAAAAAATAAAAGCATAACTTGACGGTGGAGCCTGGTGGGCTGCTGTCTATGGGGTCACACAGAGTCAGACACGACTGAAGTGACTTAGCAGCAGCAGCAGCATTTTTAATCTCTCCTTACTTGCCTACCTTTTGGAGTTAGCTGCACTTTATACAATATAATCTCAAAACTGAATTTTATCTCTCAACCTGTTTATAAATCTGTAAAATGAGGCCAATATCCTTCTCACAGGAAATTGTAAGAATTAAACAATATATGTATGTAAAAGTGTTTATTGAATTTCTGAGGATAAAGTATTTGAAATGTGTTGAATGAATCAGTTCTATCATTAAATGTTTAAAAATATCTGTGGAAGTTAGAATTAAGATGTGGCACATGTGGTCCTTTGTATATCCTGGTACTGAATCTAGATTTTGATTCCAAGATAAATTTGAAGTCACTGAAGAGTTTTAAGTGAGGAAGAGCGGTAAGATGATTTGACTTACATTTTTAAAAGATCACTTTGATGGATTTGTGGGAAACTCTTGAATAATAGCAAGAAATTGACAGGAAACAATTGATGAGGCTTTGCAACTGTCAGATGAGAAATGATGATGATTTAGGCCAACTGATATTGGAGTAGATCAAGTGATGTTTAAACAAGAATACTTAGTTACAGATTGGGTGGAAGTTTTTGGAAAGATGCTGGATAACAGGAAACAATTTAGAATGAAATTCAAACTTTGCTGTTAGCAACTGGGAGGACATAGAAATGTCATTTTAAAGTATGAAGAAAAAATAGATTGTTTAAGAAATGTGCTGGCACATTTCATTAAAATTTTGGAAACACAATTTAGATCACTTTCTCATATCATGCAGTCAAAGACGTTCCAGAGAGATTATTACACTGACTGAGGAAAGCCTGAGAACCAAATTTAATAGAATAAAGTGCACATAAAAGTGTATCTTATTTTTGTTTGAGGAATTTCTAATCTCAGAAAAAGTAAAAGAATAAATAAATTGGGAAAATGAAAACATTTGAATACAAATATCTGAAAACTTTTCAATATCAAAATAAATGGTGAATAATATAAAATGGGTTTTCCTGGTGACTGAGATGGTGAAGAGTGCAGAAATGATGCAGGAGACCTGGGTTTGTGTCTATGGGGTCACACAGAGTCAGACACGACTGAAGTGACTTAGCAGCAGCAGCAGCATTTTTAATCTCTCCTTACTTGCCTACCTTTTGGAGTTAGCTGCACTTTATACAATATAATCTCAAAACTGAATTTTATCTCTCAACCTGTTTATAAATCTGTAAAATGAGGCCAATATCCTTCTCACAGGAAATTGTAAGAATTAAACAATATATGTATGTAAAAGTGTTTATTGAATTTCTGAGGATAAAGTATTTGAAATGTGTTGAATGAATCAGTTCTATCATTAAATGTTTAAAAATATCTGTGGAAGTTAGAATTAAGATGTGGCACATGTGGTCCTTTGTATATCCTGGTACTGAATCTAGATTTTGATTCCAAGATAAATTTGAAGTCACTGAAGAGTTTTAAGTGAGGAAGAGCGGTAAGATGATTTGACTTACATTTTTAAAAGATCACTTTGATGGATTTGTGGGAAACTCTTGAATAATAGCAAGAAATTGACAGGAAACAATTGATGAGGCTTTGCAACTGTCAGATGAGAAATGATGATGATTTAGGCCAACTGATATTGGAGTAGATCAAGTGATGTTTAAACAAGAATACTTAGTTACAGATTGGGTGGAAGTTTTTGGAAAGATGCTGGATAACAGGAAACAATTTAGAATGAAATTCAAACTTTGCTGTTAGCAACTGGGAGGACATAGAAATGTCATTTTAAAGTATGAAGAAAAAATAGATTGTTTAAGAAATGTGCTGGCACATTTCATTAAAATTTTGGAAACACAATTTAGATCACTTTCTCATATCATGCAGTCAAAGACGTTCCAGAGAGATTATTACACTGACTGAGGAAAGCCTGAGAACCAAATTTAATAGAATAAAGTGCACATAAAAGTGTATCTTATTTTTGTTTGAGGAATTTCTAATCTCAGAAAAAGTAAAAGAATAAATAAATTGGGAAAATGAAAACATTTGAATACAAATATCTGAAAACTTTTCAATATCAAAATAAATGGTGAATAATATAAAATGGGTTTTCCTGGTGACTGAGATGGTGAAGAGTGCAGAAATGATGCAGGAGACCTGGGTTTGATACCTGGGTCAGGAAGATCCCCTGGAGAAGGGAATGGCAACCCACTCCAGTATTCTTGCCTGGAGAATTCCATGGACAGAGAAGCCTGGTGGGCTACAGTCCATGGGGGTCACAGAGAGTCAGACATGACTGAACGACTAACAAACACAAACACACAAATATATAATAATAATAAATTAGCTTAAAAATACAAATGACAGGAGGGAAAAATTAGCAATGTAATTCTTGAAAGAGGATTGCTATTTCATATTTATCAAGGATAAACTGGAAGGGTAAAGCAGATAATTTTAATAAAGCTAAAGAGTAAGTATACAGGAGGAAGAGCTAACACAAAGCTTTTTATATAATAGTTACAAATGAATATTGGAAGCCTGAAACTGGAGTGATCTGAGCAAGAAGAGACACATTAAAATGTATAAATTTTATCAAAAGGTCAGTGGAATAATAATCAAAGATGCTCATATGACTAAGAAAAATCCTGGCTACAAAGTAGGGAGTGGTTTCATGTGGTCAAGACCAGAAACAAAATATTTGGTTAGAATCATACAGGAATGAAATTCTTTTAAAAAGTTATAAAAATAACAAGATATAATCACTTGGTAGAATAAGGGACGCTATTACAAATGACTCCTAGGAAGTTGTGCCATTCCTGAGAGTTCTTTTATAACCTTCATTTATATCTAGAAAGTAGTTTTGTTCTCTGCTTACAAAAAATGTCTTTCATGATACAGTTTTTAAGTTTTTGTGTTGTTTTCTCCGCTTGCTCCCACCCTCTCTATTTCTAGGCAAATGTCTTTCTAGATAAAGTGCTTTAGGCTTTATGCTTCATTTTATGATTGTGAAATTAAAACTGCTTGTATAGATAAGTGCCTATATTTGATTCTTGTTGTTAAAAATGTGGGTCAAATCTTTGACCCAGTAAACTCCTTCGTGGGACTTTATTACACTTAAATAATCCAAAAGCAAATAAAGAAGAATACGTGAAACAAAAGAATTATAAATGATGAATTGAGTAACATAATATGTTCTGTATCACAATAAAATAAAATAGCCATTAGAATGACTATCATAAAGAATATAGCATTAAGAATATTCTGATGAGCCATTTTAAGCAAGATATAACTATGTTTCTACACTATGGTTTTAAGCATTGTAAAAATAATAGGTATTAGGGGACCAGGTCTGGATAGGATCAATAAAAATGAAAACAGTTTGATTCACAGAGGTGATAAATTAATGGTTCTCAAACTATAGTGTGCAAATGAATCAGCTAAAATACTTCTTCAAAATTCCCATTTCTAGGCCCACCCTGAGATTTATATTCAATTACTCTGAAAAGAGACTTCAGATAAAGCATTCTCAAGTAATTTTGAGGCAGGTCATAAGTAGTTCTCTGTTGGGGTCACTGTGACAGGATCAGGGGTGATTTAAAGTGTTTATAACCACAGTATTAAAATCCACCTGTGTGCTTATATTGTTTGCCCCACAAATGAAATACATGGCACTGATTGTATTGCCCCTAGTCAAAATATGATAGACTACATTATACACGTGCATGTGCTAAGTCACTTCAGTTGTGTCCGACTCTTCATGACTCCATGGACTGTAGCCTGCCAGGCTTCTCTGTCCATGGGATTCTGCAGGCAAGGATACTAGAGTGGGTGTGCCATGCCCTCCTCCAGGGGATCTTCCTGATGCAGGGATCAAAACTGAGTCTCCTAGAGCTCCTGCATTGAAGCCTGATTCTTTACCACTGAGTCACTAGGGGAGCTCAAATTATACAAAGTTGACGTATAATATTATGATATGAAGAAAAGTGAAGTGAAAGTCGTTCAGTCATGTCTGACTCTTTGTGACCCCATGAACTATACAGTCCATGGAATTCTCCAGCTAGAGTGGGTAGCCTTTCTCTTCTCCAGGGGATTGTCCCAACCCAGCAATTAAACCCAGGTGTCCTGCATTGCAGGTGGATTCTTTACCAGCTGAGTCACAAAGAAAGCCCCCCCCAAAACTGGAGTGTGTAGCCTATCCCTTCTCCAGTGAATCTTCACCAGTTCAGTTCAGTCGCTCAGTCGTATCTGACTCTTTGCGACCCCATGAATCACAGCACGCCAAGCCTCCCTGTCTATCACCAACTCCCGGAGCTCACTCAGACACGTCCATCGAGTCAGTGATGCCATCCAGCCATCTCATCGTCTGTCATCCTCTTCTCCTCCTGCCGCCAATCCCTCCCAGCATCAGAGTCTTTTCCAAAGAGTCAACTTTTTGCATGAGGTGGCCAAAGTACTGGAGTTTCAGCTTTAGCATCATTCCTTCCAAAGAAATCCCAGGGCCGATCTCCTTCAGAATGGACTGGTTGGATCTCCTTGCAGTCCAAGGGACTCTCAAGAGTCTTCTCCAACACCACAGTTCAAAAGCATCAATTCTTCGGCGCTCAGCCTTCTTCACAGTCCAACTCTCACATCCATACATGACCACAGGAAAAACCATAGCCGTGACTAGACGGACCTTAGTTGGCAAAGTAATGTCTCTGCTTTTGAATATACTATCTAGGTTGGTCATAACTTTTCTTCCAAGGAGTAAGCGTCTTCTAATTTCATGGCTGCAGTCACCATCTGCAATGATTTTGGAGCCCCAAAAAATAAAGTCTGACACTGTTTCCACTGTTTCCCCATCTATTTCCCATGAAGTGATGGGACCGGATGCCATGATCTTTGTCTTCTGAATGTTGAGCTTTAAGCCAGCTTTTTCACTCTCCTCTTTCACTTTCACCAAGAGCCTTTTTACTCTTCACTTTCTGCCATAAGGGTGGTGTCATCTGCACATCTGTTATTGATATTTCTCCTGGCAATCTTGACTCCAGCTTGTGTTTCTTCCAGTCCAGCGTTTCTCATGATGTACTCTGCATAGAAGTTAAATAAGCAGGGTGACAATATACAGCCTTGACGTACTCCTTTTCCTATTCAGAACCAGTTTGTTGTTCCATGTCCAGTTCTAACTGTTGCTTCTTGACCTGCATACAGATTTCTCAAGAGGCAGGTTAGGTGGTCTGGTATTCCCATCTCTTTCAGAATTTTCCCGTTTATTGTGATCCACACAGTCAAAGGCTTTGGCATAGTCAATGAAGCAGAAATAGATGTTTTTCTGGAACTCTCTTGCTTTTTCCATGATCCAGCGGATGTTGGCAATTTGATCTCTGATTCCTCTGCCTTTTCTAAAACCAGCTTGAACATCAGGGAGTTCACGGTTCACGTATTGCTGAAGCCTGTCTTGGAGAATTTTGAGCATTACTTTACTAGTATGTGAGATGAGTGCAATTGTGCGGTAGTTTGAGCATTCTTTGGCATTGCCTTTCTTCGGAATTGGAATGAAAACTGACCTTTTCCAGTCCTGTGGCCACTGCTGAGTTCTCCAAATTTGATGGCAGTTGCCGGGAGGAGACACCCCGTGTCTGAGGTCAGGGGCAGCCCGGAGGAGACACCTCGCGCTGGAGGCCAGGGGCGGTGACCCTGAGGAGCCACCAGAGCCCAAGGCCAGGGCTGGCGGCCGGGAGGAGCAACCCGAGGACCCGTGGCTGCGCAGGCGCAGGAGGGCCTAGAAGAGCTATCCCACATTGAAGGTTAGGAGACTTAGTCACATTAATAATCTTCCGAACATGTACTATACAATCTAGCTCTGTATTGAAAAAAAGGAAGAGGATGCAATACTATGTCAGGAACTTGGCACATATAGTTAAGTTTACCGCATAACAATTCCATAATACATGAGGAAAGTAAAGCTTGTAGATAATATAGATTTTAACAAAATGACAGAGACATTATTTCAAATCATGTCTGGCTAGAATGCTTTATTTTTTTTTTGCTACTATACCAAAATGCTAGTCAATCTGTCTGATTTGTCGAATTTAGTAAGTAAAAACAAATCACTTAGAAGGAAAAGTTTATTGCTAACAGCATGATGTCAGACAAGCCAAGCTGTTGAATTAAGGTTTTTAGCTTGTGTATTAAAATTTTTTCTAGGACTGCTTATCTTAACTATCAGGCTATTGTATAACTTTAGATTTTGATCAAGTCCAAAAATAATGAAAGAGAAAAGAAAAATGAGATTTTATATACTATGGACAAATTCTTGACATAAAATTAATGTGCAGGGCAAATGGGGAGCTGAGCAAAAATGATTAATTGCTCATTAAAATTTACCTTGGTATTAAAGTATGTCAAGGGCATATAGTTCTGACGCCTATTGGACAAAACTAAGAGTGTGAGAAAAATAAGAAATGGCCATGAGGTCATTCTTTTGTTCTGTTCTGTGAACTTAATAGCCATGAGAACCATTACATAATGACTGACACAATGATACAGATCAAAAATGAACAGCACAGCAATGCAAATTAGGAGGCTGGTATTGGTTTGACTTGGATAGGAATAATGAATAAGCAAGGTCAGGTCATGTGAAAATTCTTATTGTATTTAGGAGCTCTAATAAGAGTTTTAAACAGAAATTGTAGTTTGTATTTTAAAGATGTCAGTAACTTTTTCACTAAAATGCTCACAGAGACAAAGATAACACATACAAATAATTCTGAGAATTAAGGATGTGTGTCAACCATGGGCAAGGGACCTGGAGTAGTTTACATGAACCATCAGAATTAGATAAAACTGGATTGACAAATACAAGTATAACCTATGTATTAATTCCTGGTGGGAGAAAGTGGAGATTGAGGAGAATAGGAAATCAGTGTAAAATATAGTTTTATTCCTTCCAACATAAGTTGGAGACTTTAGATTAAAACAACCCACACAACCCAAAGATTTACCTAGGTATGCTTTCCTTACAGCTAGAATCAGGGCCACAGGCCATCCACCACTATCCCTCATCAATATCTCTCTTTCTGCATCCATCCCAAGAAACAAACTCTCAGAGTGTGATATACAGTAGCACATAGAAGAAGGGGAGGACTAAGAGTGTGTTATATTTCTTCACATGTGTTGTCACTTATATACACTGATGTATGTGCAGAGAGAGACAAGTATAATATTGATATAAATAATGCTGAAGATTGTAGGCTTTTATGTATTCTGACGGGAAAAGAGCCACAGATACATTTATACCTCATCTTCATTTGTTGAGGTACTGAAATTGAGAAAATCCTCATTTATATCAAGATCAATTCAGATTTGTCAATTTAATGTGCTTTTAACTCTTAACTTTTATTTTGACATTTCTTGCATAGAAGTACTATACATTTCATGCTTATTTATTTTTAATTATATGTTAAAATTTTATTCATAATTATCAAGCTGATATTGTTACTATGGAGGAAAGGTCAGTTCACTTGCTCAGTTGTGTCCGACGCTTTGCGACCCCATGAATTCCAGCACGCCAGGACTCCCTGTCCATCACTAACTCCCGAAGTTCACTCAGACTCACGTCCATCGAGTCGGTGATGCCATCCAGCCATCTCATCCTCTATCGTCCCCTTCTCCTCCTGCCCCCAATCCCTCCCAGCATCAGAGTCTTTTCCAATGAGTCAACTCTTCGCATGAGGTGGCCAAAGTACTGGAGTTTCAGCTTTAGCATCATTCCTTCCAAAGAAATCCCAGGGCTGATC
>SJYT01044592.1:170045-287056 GCA_006410635.1 Cephalophus harveyi | reverse complement strand
ACTGGACGGACCTTAGTGGGCAAAGTAATGTCTCTGCTTTTGAAAATGCTATCTAGGTTGGACATAACTTTTCTTCCAAGGAGTAAGCATCTTTTAATTTCGTGGCTGCAATCACCATCTGCAGTGATTTTGGAGCCCAGAAAAATAAAGTCTGACACTGTTTCCACTGTTTTCCCATCTATTTCCCATGGAGTGATGGGACCGGATGCCATGATCTTCGTTTTCTGAATATAGAGCTTTAGGCCAACTTTTTCACTCTCCATTTTCACTTTCATCAAGAGGCTTTTTAACTCTTAACCACCCTTTAATCCTCTGCTCAAAGATCACTTCCTTTGGGAAGTCCTCTCTGCCCGCTCCTGCTCCCACTCCTCATTGCAGCCAGCCTGCATCTTTCTAGAAACCAGTGAATTTTTTCCTGTAGATAGTTTTCACAATTGTACTTTTAAACTTGCATGATTATTTTCCTCTGAGTTGTTCTCTGAGGTCTAAACATTTTACGTGTTTAATGAACATATGATGAATTAATAAAGAATAATAAGTGCTATTTTGAGAACTTTCTATAGTAAGCACAAGGTTAAATATTCTACATGCATGACCTCATTACATATCCATCTGTGAAATGGATTTAAATGCATTCTCACAGATAAAGATTTTAAAGCTCTGAGAGGTGGAATAAGATGCCCAGAGTCACAGGGNAAGAATAATAAGTGCTATTTTGAGAACTTTCTATAGTAAGCACAAGGTTAAATATTCTACATGCATGACCTCATTACATATCCATCTGTGAAATGGATTTAAATGCATTCTCACAGATAAAGATTTTAAAGCTCTGAGAGGTGGAATAAGATGCCCAGAGTCACAGGGTGGAAGGAGGTAGAAAAATGATTTGAATTAGGACATTTGACATCAAAGTTATGACCCCTAGCCTCTACAACATAGCCAATGGGATCTTTTAATTCCCAGGATGATTTTTTAAGTCAACATTAATAATCAATGTCAGAACAAGTCTACTGATCTGTGATAGTTTCCTGGAGTTAAATGAATTGCTATAAAAATGCAAAGATCACTCGAGAAATAATATAGACCTCAGCAAACGTCAAATACGACTTAGCAACTAAACCACCACCACCAGCCTTCAACCACAAATGATCAATTAGCAAGAAAATATTAGGTTGGTGCAAAAGTAATTGTGGTTTTGCATTACTGAATTTTGCCCTTTGATATTGGAATACATTCTTAAATGTGGTTATGTTATACATGATTTTCATGCACATTTCTTGCTTTATGTTTTTTTTTGCTAATGACTTATTACTTGCTGTATATTTTATATTTATTTTAGACTATGGAAATAATGTTAGACAAAAAGCAAATGTGAGCAATTTTCTTATGGGTCAGAATGGGTCATAAAGCAGCAGAGACAACTTGCAGCATCAACAATGCATTTGGTCTAGGAACTGCTAATGAATATACAGTGCAGTGGTGGTTCAAGAAGTTTTGCAAAGGAGACGAGAGAGAGTCTTGAAGATGAGGAGTATAGTGGCTGGCCATTGGAAGTAGATGACTGATGGAGAGCAATCATCGAAGCTGATCCTCTTACAACTATAAGAGAAGTTGCTGAAGACAACCTCTCATGACATTTCTCAGTGTCAGCCATTCTATGGTCACTTGGCATTTGAAGCAAATCGGAAAGGTGAAAAGCTCGATAAATAGGTACCTCGCGAATAGACTGTGAACAAAAAAATCATCATTTTGAAGTGTCATCTTTGCTTAATCTACACAACAAAGAACCATTTCTTGACTGAATGGTGATATGCGACAAAAAGTGGGTTTTATATGACAACAGGCGATGACCAGCTCAGTGGCTGGATCTAGAAGAAGCTCCAAAGCATTTCCCAAAGCCACACTTGCACTGAAAAAAGGTCAGTCACTGTTTGGTGGTCTGCTGCTGGTCTGATCCACTACAGCCTTCTGAATTCCAGCAAAACCATTACATTTGAGAAGCATGCTCAGCAAATCAATGAGATGCACCGAAAACTGCAATGTCTGCAGCTGGGATTAGTCAACAGAATGGGCCCAATTCTTCTCCATGACAACAACTGACTGCATGTTGCATACATCAAAAGTTGAATGAACTGGGCTACAAAGTTTCGCCCCATCCACCATATTCACCCGTCCTTGGTAGCCAACCAACAACCACTTCCTCAAGCATCTTGATAACTTTTTGCAGGGAAAATGCTTCCATAACCAGTAAGAGGTGGAAAATGCTTCCATAACCAGTAAGAGGCAGAAAATGCTTGCCAAGAGTCCTGAAGGACAGATTTTTACACTACAGGAATAAGCAAATTTATTTCTCATTGGCAAAAATGTGTTGATTGTAATGGTTCCTACTTTGATTAATAAAGATGTGTTTGAGCCTAGTTCACTTCAGTTCAGTTCATTCACTCAGTTGTGTCCAACTCTTTGCAACCCCATGGACCGCAGCACACCAGGCCTCCCTGTCCATCACCAACTCCCGGAGTTTACCCAAACTCATGTCCATTGAGTCGGTGATGCCATCCAAGCATCTCATCCTCTGTCTTCCCCTTCTCCTCCCACCTTCAATCTTTCCCAGCATCAGGGTCTTTTCAAATGAGTCAGTTCTTCACATCAAGTGGGCAAAGTATTAGAGATTCAGCTTCAACATCAGTCCTTCCAATGAATTTTCAGGAATGATTTCCTTTAGGATAGACTAGTTGGGTCTCCTTGCAGTCCAAGGGACTCTCAAGAGTCTTCTCCAACACCACAGTTCAAAAGCATCAATTCTTTGGTGCTCAGCTTTCTTTATAGTCTAACTCTCACATCCATACATGACTACTGGATAAACCATAGCCTTGACTACACAGACCTTTGTTGGGAAAGTAAAGTCTCTGCTTTTTAATATGCTGTCTAGGTTGGTCATAACTTTTCTTCCAAGGAATAAGCGTCTTTTAATTTCATCGCTGCAATCACCATCTGCAGTGATTTTGGAGCCCCCAAAAATAAAGTCTGCCACTTTTGCCATGAAGTGATGGGACAGGATGCCATGATCTTTTGTCTTTTGAATGTTGAGTTTTAAGCCTACTTTTTCATTCTCCTTTTTCACTTTCATTAAGAGGCTCTTTAGTTCTTCTTCACTTTCTGCCATAAGGGTAGTATCATCTGCATGTCTGAGGTTATTGATATTTCTCTGGAAATCTTGATTCTAGCTTATGCTTCATCCAGCCTAGCATTTCTCATGATGTACTCTGCATAGAAGTTAAATAAGCAGGGTGACAATACACAGCCTTGATGTACTCCTTTTCCTATTTGGAACCAGTCTGTTGTTCCATGTCCAGTTCTGTTACTTCTTGACCTGCATACAGATTTCTCAAGAGGCAGATCAGGTGGTCTGGGATTCCTGTCTCTTTCAGAATTTTCCACAGTTTATTGTGATCCACACAGTCAAAGGCTTTGTCATAGTGAATAAAGCAGAAATAGATGTTTACCTGGAACTCTCTTGCTTTTTTGATGATCCAGTGGATGCTGGCAATTTGATCTCTGGTTCCTCTGCCTTTTCTTAAAGCCTAGTTACAATGATTTAAAATTCACAGTCCAAAACAGCAATTATAATTGCACCAAACTAATATAGTAAGGCAATCATTGCAGGAATAGCTGCTATTCCTGGTTCTGCTGGGCTGGTGACTAAGGAGTGGACAATGCAGAATTTCCTCTGGCTTTGCCTTGAGATTGTCCCCAGGTACAGCACACACAGAGCAATTTAGACAAACTAGAATGGATCCACAGAGGCTCACCGAAGTTGTGAGAAAGGGAACTGTAAATGTGCAGTGTACAGAGAGGACACTAGCGGGCACAGGAGAGCTGTCATCTGAGATCCTCAGGGTGGTGGGCCGAGAGAGAGCAGAATTTCCTTTGGGAGGACAGGGAATTTAATGGGGACCCACTGAGAAATATTTCAGGGAGACTCTTTTAAAATCCAAGGAAAGCAACTCCTGTGGACAGAACATGGTGTAGTACAACAAAAGATGAGCCTGGGAATCAGAACAGTTCCGTTTCTGGAACCCAAGTCTTGTCACTGTAGCTGAGAGATCTTATGCAAGATTAATTACTCTCCAAGCTCTGGCTTTCAGATTTATAAAATGAGAGAATGGAATTATTCTAAGGACCGAGTCAGACATTTTGAAATAACATATATAGTCCACAGTACATAATCACTGCTTAAAAAAAGTTGGTTCCTCTTTTCTCTCCTATTCTGATATTTAATACTGCATATACTTGGATTGCTTTCCCTTGTGAGGCAGTCCCATCAAGGGTCTGTAAGTCAAAGACAGAAAAACACCTGTGGGGATAGTATGTTAGAAACACCAGAATGAATGCGATGTTGGTTCAGGTGGTCTCAAAAGTCCCTCATTTTTCAACATTCCAGCGCTGCAAAACACAATTGTCTGAAATAAGCCCAGTAGGTCTCTATCTTGTGAGAAGCACTCCCAAGGCAAAGGAAAGGACCTCATGACAAGGTCTGAGACTGGGAACTGCTGCCTTCTGTATCCCCACGTAGATTTACCACCCACGTCACACAGTAAAACACTGAGAAACCTCATAGCAAAGAAAAGCCTGGTTTTGCCTAATCACAGCTGACCTAAGAATCCCCCCTCTCCTCTAAAACACCTGTTAACATCCAGTTGAACTAATTTTCTAAGCTCACACTTAGTGAACAAAACCAGTATTTCATCAGGCATAATATATTTCTCTTCCCATGTAAGTAACTCTCTAGGATAAGAATGCTTTTGCAATTGGGATATTCCCACCGTTTACAGATATGAGCTTGGAGATCTGAGGCTGTTGGTGTGAGCCCCTAATTACCTTGGGCAGGTGGTATCCAGCCAGGATGGTGTCCACTGTGACCTCCCGGGGCACGTTCAGAGGGAGGATGTTCCCCATTCTCTGCACCTCATGGATGACAGCGTGGGTGTAGGGCATGGACTCGCGAGTGGCTGTGCTTGGTGGTCGTGACTGGCCATGCACCTTATCGATTTCAGCTTGGACTTTCTCTGGAAAAGCACAGGAGGTTTCATCATTCTATTCTTTCTCTCCTATTCTGATATTTAATACTGCATATACTTGGATTGCTTTCCCTTGTGAGGCAGTCCCATCAAGGGTCTGTAAGTCAAAGACAGAAAAACACCTGTGGGGATAGTATGTTAGAAACACCAGAATGAATGCGATGTTGGTTCAGGTGGTCTCAAAAGTCCCTCATTTTTCAACATTCCAGCGCTGCAAAACACAATTGTCTGAAATAAGCCCAGTAGGTCTCTATCTTGTGAGAAGCACTCCCAAGGCAAAGGAAAGGACCTCATGACAAGGTCTGAGACTGGGAACTGCTGCCTTCTGTATCCCCACGTAGATTTACCACCCACGTCACACAGTAAAACACTGAGAAACCTCATAGCAAAGAAAAGCCTGGTTTTGCCTAATCACAGCTGACCTAGGAATCCCCCCTCTCCTCTAAAACACCTGTTAACATCCAGTTGAACTAATTTTCTAAGCTCACACTTAGTGAACAAAACCAGTATTTCATCAGGCATAATATATTTCTCTTCCCATGTAAGTAACTCTCTAGGATAAGAATGCTTTTCCAATTGGGATATTCCCACCGTTTACAGATATGAGCTTGGAGATCTGAGACTGTTGGTGTGAGCCCCTAATTACCTTGGGCAGGTGGTATCCAGCCAGGATGGTATCCACTGTGACCTCCCGGGGCACGTTCAGAGGGAGGATGTTCCCCATTCTCTGCACCTCGTGGATGACAGCATGGGTGTAGGGCATGGACTCGCGAGTGGCTGTGCTTGGTGGTCGTGACTGGCCATGCACCTTATCGATTTCAGCTTGGACTTTCTCTGGAAAAGCACAGGAGGTTTCATCATTCTATTCTTCTATAACTTTCCTAGAGGCCAGTTAAGCTAAGGAATGGAATAACCAGGATCAAAAATGCTAAAGGAGTACATCAAGGCTGTATAGCATCACCCTCCTTATTTAACTTATATTCAGAGTACATTATGCGAAATGCTGGGCTGGATGAAATCAACCCTGAATATTCATTGGAAGGACTGACGCTTAAGCTCAAGTCTTTTGGCCACTTGATGCAAAGAGCTGACTCACAGAAAAGACCCTGATGCTGGGAAAGATTGAGGGCAGGAAGAGAAGTGAGCGACAGAAGATGAGATGGTTAGATGGCATCACTGACTCAATGAAAGTGAGTTTGAACAAACTCCAGTAATAGTGAGGGACAGGGAAGTCTGGTGTGCTACAGTCTATGAGCTGTAAAGACCTGGACACGGCTCAGCGATTGAACAACAATAGCAAAACGACCAGAGCTATAGTAGGGTCTCTGGACAACCTCCTCAGGGAGGTATGTGAGTGGGAAGTGGGCCCTGGTGTGAGACAAATCTGGTGGCAAATTCTTGCTCAATACTAGTCCTGTTGCGAGTTCCTGGAGCTCTTTGAGCCTCTGGTTCCTCTTCTTATTAGTGAGGATGAATCAAGTTTCACCTTTAGGAATTTTTGGATTTACATGAACTGATTTAGGGAAGTATCCAACAACAACAAAACCCTGTTAACTATGCCCCCAATATTTGTTTTCCTTTTTTTCTACAATAATAAATATTTGATCTGGATTCCTGGTTCCTCAGCTAAAGATTACATTTCCCAGATCCCCCTGTGACTAAGTTCTGGCCAAGAGAGTGAAGTAGAGGGAATGTTCAATACTTGGAACATGCCCTGAAAGGAAAGGCCCGTGCTTCCTGCTCCTCCCTTCCTGCTGGAGGAAAGGCAGCCACAGAGGTGAGCCTTCTGTGAGTCCCAGCAAGGGTGCCGTTCTCAATACGACAGAGCTACACACGGGAAGCAGCTTAGACCAAAGGGTTCTGCAGAGTCTAGCTTACAGTTTCTGAACTGAGAGAAAAATAAACTTTCTTTTTTTATTGAACATTTAGAAACGCTTTAAATTGTGGTAAAATACACGTAATATACAACTTACTTATCTTAGCCACTTTAAAGTGTGTGGTTTAATAATGTTAAGTATATTCACATTGTTGTACAACCAATCTCCAGAAAATTTGTCTTGCAAAGCCAAAACTATTCTCACTGAACCAGAACTCCTATTTGCACTAACTTCAGGCTCTAACCATGGGGTCTAACAACCACCATTTTACTTTCGTTTTCTCTGAGTTCAACTGTTCCAGATACTTCAGATGAACAGAATCATATAGTTTGTTCATTTTGATTGGATTACTGAGTTTAGCATAATGTCCTTATGGCTCACCATGTTGTAGCATGTGTCAAAATTCTTCATTTTTAAGAATGAATATTTCATTGCATTCCACATTTTGCTTATCCACTCATCCATTGATAGATGCTTGGGTTGTATCCACTTTTATGCTACCTTAAGACATTATTATTTTGGAGCCTTTTATAGGGAAGCTACAACTATATCCTAATTAGGTGGCTTTTAAACTTAAAGAAAACCCTGTAATTCACAGTTGTTTAGTTGCTAAATCCTGGCTGACTCTTGTGACTCCATGGACTGTAGCCCACCATGCTCTTTGGTACATGGAATTGCTCAGGCAAGAATACTGGAGGGTGTTGCCATTTCCTTCTCCAGGGGATATTCCCGACCCACAGATAGAATTTGCATCTCCTGCATTTGCAGGAGGATTCTTTACCACTGAGCCATCAGGGAAGCCCATAATTCACAAATAAGTGCATTTTACAAGTGCATGACTCAGGACACATTAAAAATATATATACACACACGTATAAAAGATTTATTCATATACTTAAGGAAAGAAAGTTTCATGAAAAAGCATTATCCTCAGTACACAGAAAGCACACTGATTTTACTATTTTTTTTAATTTAGAGCAAAAAATTGGTCTTGATTAAC
The DNA here is from genome assembly GCA_006410635.1 of Cephalophus harveyi. Lineage (NCBI taxonomy): Eukaryota > Metazoa > Chordata > Mammalia > Artiodactyla > Bovidae > Cephalophus > Cephalophus harveyi. The sequence goes on along the minus strand of SJYT01044592.1, from coordinate 279,101 downwards.
TAAATTGACTCTATCTCCTATTAATAAACTTTACCCACAGTTTGCAAAAATGTATCACAATAGTTTCTATCCTACATGTGCTTAAACTCTTTCGGGGGAGGGGGTGGCTAGAAAATGAAAAATGATTCTAACAGTCACTGTCCTTGAAAGGACTACAGTCTCTGGGGAAGATATATAAATAATAGGTTATAAACAAACTAATGGAGGTTCATTAGGTCATCTTTAAAGAAAGGAAGTGCTAGTATTTTCCCAGAAGTGTGGAGAAACACTTGGAGGCTATGTTGAATAGACTCTTCAAGCATAGCTAAGGGTTTACTGTATAGAGAAATTAGGGAAATACATTCTTGATTATTCTTCTAGGGAACAGCAGGTGTGATGGTCCAGAGGCACAAATAAGGACAGTGAAATTAAATGACCTGTGACTTACTGAAGCCCCTATGCAGGCTGGACAGGTAGAAAAGAGGTACAGCAGAGCGCATGATATACCAGACTAAGGACTGTGAGCAGTGTCCACAGGGTGCTGGAAGACACTACTTGAAAAGGAGGGAAGGCTGCTGCCAGATTTCATACATGAGTGGAATGGAGCTCCTTCCTGGACTCGCCACAATGTCAGTGGACTTCTCTGTTTTCCCCACTGGACAGTGAGTGTGCTAAAGGCAGGGCTGTCTGTTATATCTGTGTTATGTGGACCCATCCCAATTCTGGCAGAAAACTGAAGGCGGCGCCCGTTCTCTAGTCCACCTGTCCTACCTCTCTCTCCATCCTACCAGGCTGTCCTCTGGCCCTTCTTTTGGACAGTGTTCCAGGAGACCCCATTATTTTTTTCTTTAAAAAAATATTTATTTTTAATTGAAGGATAATTGCTTTATAGTATTGTGTTGGTATCTACCAAACATCAACATGAATTAGCCATAGGTTTACCCATGTCCCCCCGCACCTGAACATCCCTCCCACCTCCTTCCCATCCCACCCCTCTAGGTTGTTACCGAGCCCCCATTTGAGTTTCCTGTGTCATGCCGCAAATTCCCATTGGGTATCTATCTTCATACGGTATTCTATATGTCCATATTACCTTCTCCATATCTCCCACCCTCTCCTTCCTCCCCTCCCAGCCACGCCCATAACCTGTTCTCAATGTCTGTGTCTCCACTGCTACTCTCCAAATAGGTTCATCAGAACTATCTTTCCAGATTCCATATATATTCATTAGTATACAATATTTGTCTCTTTCTGACTTACTTTACTCTGTATAACAGGCTCTAGGTTCATCCACCTCGTTAGGACTATCTCAGATGCATTCCTTTTTATGGTTGAGCAATATTTTATTGTATATATATACCACAGCTTCTTTATCCATTCATCTGTTGATGGACATCTAGGTTGCTTCCAAGTCCTAGCTGTTGTAAATATAACTGCAATGAACCCTGGTGTACATGTACCTTGTTCAATTTTGGTTTCCCCAGGGTATATGCCTAGTGATGGGACTGCTTGCTGGGTCATATGGTGGTTTTATTCCTAGTTTTTTAAGGAATGTCCATACTGTTCTCCATAGTGGTTGTAGCAATTTACATTCCCACCAACAGCACAAGAGGGTTCCCTTTTCTCTACACCCTCTCCAGATTTTATAGTTTGTAGATTATTCAATGAGGGCCATTCTGACCAGTGTGAGGTGATATGTCATTGTAGTTTTGATTTGCATTTCTCTGAGTGATGTTGACTATCTTTTCATGTATTTGTTAGCCATCTGTATGTCTTCTTTGGAAAAATGTCTGTTTAGGTCTTTTGCCAACTTTTTTATTGGGTTTTTGCTTTTCTGTTATTGATTTATATGAGCTGCTTATATATTTTTGAAATTAATCTTTTGTCAGTTGTTTCATTTGCTATTATTTTTTCCCATCCTGAGGGTTGTCTTTTCACCTCGTTTATAGTTTCCTTTGCTGTGTAAAAGCTTTTAAGTTTAATTAGGTCCCACTTTTTAATTTTTGTTTTGATTTCCGTTATTCTAGGAGGTGTGTCATAGAGGATCTTGCTGTGATTTATGTCATAGTGTTCTGCCTATGTTTTTGTCTAAGAGTTTTATGGTTTCTGGTCTTACATTTAGGTCTTTAATAAATTTTGGGTTTATCTTTGGGTATGGTGCCTTTATTTTCTTCTAAGAGTTTTATAGTTTCTGGTCTTACATTTAGGTCTTTAATATATTTTGGGTTTACCTTTGTGTATGGTGTTAGGAAGTGTTGTAATGTCATTCTTTTACACGCAGCTGTCCAGTTTTCCCAGAAGCACTTACTGAAGGGACCTTCTTTGCCCCATTGTATACTCTTGAGGAGGCCCCATTCTGACCCAGCCAAGGCCCACCCACTGACGTGCTCACCTTGGATTTCAGGGTACAGGGCCATGTAGAGCAGACCCCAGCGCAAGGTGGTTGATGTTGTCTCTGTTCCAGCAAAGAAGAGGTCCAGGGTGCTGTAGATAAGGTTTTCTTCATGGAAACTTGAAGCAGCATTGCCCTTATGCTAGAAAGCATGGTGATTATCGATTTATTCAGGTGATTCTTAGTTGCCACAACACACGGGGCTTCATCCTAAAGGGAACGTGAAGGAGAGACCACCCCAGGAGAAATACCTTTCCTTTTGGCTGTCTCACAAGGCAGAGATTTATTACTGGAATATCACTGCCCCTAGTGCTGGAAGCTTTTGTTAGCTTTGGTGGACAAAAAAGACAACTAATTTTTTACACCCATAATTAGGCAGAATCTATTATTACACTGGCAAACAGCCTTGGGTTCCAATATTAGTGACACCATTCACTATTTGTATGACTTGGGCAAGTTAATAAACCTTTCTGTGCTTCAGATTTCTGTTCCACAAAACAGACATAACAATACTCACCTCTTAAGATGGAATTATGAATTATGGGAGTAGGAAAGGGCACATAGCAATTTTCAACGAATGTTTGTACCAATAACAGAAACAATAACTGAATTTCTCTAATTCTCATATCTCCCCATTAATCTTTTCCTTTTAGGTTAAACTTTTCTGATTCCAACAGTCATTCTTCATGGCCCTCCAGCATCTTTACCACCTTCCTTCAATGTGTCAGTGTTCCTCCCTGTGTGGTCCCACACCTGCATATCTTATAGTAAGTGAAGTCTCCTCCTCATAAGAGAAATCAATGCTTCTATTCATGTTATCACAATAAGGTGAAACAAGAGAGAAATTGGAAAGAAATCCATTCTGCCAACTCTGGGAATGAATAATCTGACAGGTCAAAGATGATGACACCAATGCAGTGATATGTTTACCAGAGGGATGACTATGGCAAAGGTTTTACATCCCATTTGGCTTTTTTCCTGCTTGTTTCCTATAGTAACATTGAAAAGTGGATGACATAGGGATGATGGAGGAAGGCAAATGTCTCCCTCATCTGAGGCTAAACTCTGGCATCTGACTCAAATTTACCTGTGTTCTGCAATGGGGAGCTGGGGAAGCAGTAGGAGACTGGGCTTTGGTCCAACTAATAATTAAATAATACTTTTTTTTTTCCTTTTATGTACAGGTCCTTCAGATACAGGTAGAGAATGGATTATGAAAAGGCAGTATTTTCTAAAGTCCTTAAGCCGAATACTGTTAAACCTCTGTCTTTATTTCTAATTGTCCCATCAATTTTGAGTTAATGTTATTCCTACATTCTGTGAAGTACTGCCTCTATTTTCCTCCCCTGTGGTAGGCTGAATAATGACCCACAAAGAAGTCTATGTCCTAACTCTAGAATCTGTGAATTTCATATGGTAGACAAAATTCTATAGATAGATTGAAATGAGGCTCTTGATAGAAAATTATCCTGGATTATCCCAGTGGGCCCAATATAATCACAAGAGTCTTGAGAAGAGGGAGGCAAGAAAGGCATAAAGAGCAGATGTGAAGATGGTGGCAGAAAAACATGCTATATTGATGGCTTTGAAGATGGAGGAAGGGGTCATGAGTAAGTCAAGGAGTAAAGGCAGCCTCTAGACTCTGGAAAAGTCCATCAGTACTTTCTTCCCTAGAGCCTGGAAAGAGCCAGTACTGCCCCCACCTTGACTTGATAAAATGTTGGTTGTTTTAAGCTACCAAGTTTGTGGTGACTTCTTACACCAGTAATAAGATATCAGAATCCCTTCATTTGATCTGTAAGAACACTCCTCAGGAAAACACTCAGGTTCCCTCACCTTTTCTGTCTCCTGGAGATAAGCATCAATGAAGTCTCTTGCTTCAGCAGGATTCCAGTCTCTCTTGTGGTTTTCAATTATACGGGCAACAAACATCTTCAGTTTCTCCCAGTTACTGAAGAGCCTTTGGTGTGGACCCGGAAGGAAATTCATTATCCTTGGAAAGACATTGTAAAGCTGATGGAACAAATAAAACCGTCATGGAGAAAAGGTGGGGGGTGACATTTTTCTACTTCTTAAGATAAGTCCATGGGGTTGCAAAGCGTTGAACATGAGAACGACTGAACAACATGCCAAGGAAACCGTATTCTTTTTCTATCTCTTTTATTTACTTAAATTTAATCCTTTGAGTCAATCTTGACTCTTCTCTCTCTCAACCCTTTTCTTTTCCCTTTGGCAAAGCATTTCAACCCTCCATCCAAAACATGCCACTTCAGACCAATTTCCACCACTCCATCTGCTTTGTCATCCTAGTACAAAGTACTAACATTTTTTTATCTGGATGCTGTAAGCCTCCAGCAGGTTTCCTGATGCTCTCCTTAACCCCCTTCTCAGCCTATCTTCCACTGAACTGCCACAGAGGTCATTTAACAGTTTAATGAGATCATTTCACTTTTTGGCTCTCAATCTGCCAATGACTGTCCAAGGCGTTTAGACAGATTCTATATCCTCCTCCTGGCCTGAGCTCCACACGGTCTGGCCCCTCACCCTCCTGTCGCCTCCTCTCCTATCACTCCCTGCCATCTTGCTCTCTCTTCCTCTTTCCAGTCCAGCCCCATTGGTCTCTGTGCAAACATAAAAAACAGTGTTCTTGTTCAGGACTTTGTATTTGCTATTTCTTGCATCTAGAATGGTTTTCCTCTGAAATCTGTGTAATTCCAGTTGCTTAAGGTGCTGCTCAAATGTCACTTATTTGGATCTTAGCCGATGATCCTACAATTAGCAGCACTTCTGGAACTCTCTTTCCATTCCTTTATTTTATATTTTTCCATGACAACTGTCACTAGTATGTGTGTGTATATATATTTGTGTGTATTTGTAAAATATGTATGCTTATCTATGTATATGTATCTAACTATGTATCTACATTCCTATGTATCTAAATATCTATGGTAAATCATATGTGTATTTATTTGTCTGTCCTCACTATGAGGTAAGCTCAATGTGGATAAAATATTTTTTACTGAAATACAGTAGTTTTGTATATATTTTTTCTAATAATATATGGTAGAAAATAGATAGCATAAGGTAATGGAAAGTTGCCTAGATTTCAAATGTGATAGGTATGGGTTTCACAATTAGGTCTGCTTCTTTCTAGCTATAGTACTTTGCTAATGGTAGTAATAATCATGTGATCTGTATCTACATAAACTAGCTTCTAATGTGAGCAAAGGTTATTTTCATGATCAAATGACATGAGATCCATACCACACTTGACAGAGAGCCAGTGGAATACTGTGTGGATTTGTTTACACATTCCCATATCTGCTTGCATATATCAGGATGATCCATTTCATCTTTAAAGAACTGTTGTAAAAAAAATAAATTAACTGAGAAAAGTATGTATAGTTGTCCATCAAAGTACCTGGTCTACTTCGGATCTCTAAGAAATGCTTTTTACCCCTGCCCTATTGCACCCTCCTAGCCTCCCAGGATTTTTGTTCCTTGGGAATAGTCAGCCTGGTATCCACTGAAGTCCTATTACTGAACTCAATTTTCCAGTAAATGGTGTATACGTGAGCAGTAGCATCTAACTCTTTGTGAACCCACAGACTGTAGCCTGCCAGGCTCCTCTGTCCATGGGATTCTTCAGGCAATAATACTGGAGTGGGTTGCCATTTCCTTCTCTAGGGGATCTTCCCAATTCATCTTCAGCATCACCTGTATTGGCAGGTAGATTTTTTTTTTTTTTAACCACTGAACCACCTGGGAAGCCCTCTTTGTCTACAGTCAATGTTCAACTATGTTACATAAAACATCAAATTCAACAGACTGACCTCAGACATGTTTGTCAAAGTCAATTTTAAATAGTTATGTTAGCTTAAGAAAAAAATAAAAGGAAGAACCCATCTCTGTCTGACATCAGCTCAATGTCCTTCTCCAAGGCAGAAAGTGAGAACCGCCTCACCTGGCACCACAGCGTTGTCTCTAGGTAGGTGACCTCATCCAGCAGCCTCAGCAGCTCCTGGAACTGATCGTCCTGGTAGTCAAACCGCTTCCCAAAGGCGATGGAGCAAATAATATTGGAAACGGCATTGTTGATTTTGAAGTGAGGGTTGAAAGGCTGTCCTGGAAGCAGAAGAAGAGATAGAGACTTCAGATTGGTTTGTTCCTATTTTCCAGAGTATATTCTACGTGGCTTATAACACACTGACTACAGAATTGTATCTGAAACTGTGGTTCCAGCCCCCTACACAGGTCTGACACACAGCAAGTACTCAGTCAATGCCTGGAAGTCAAATTGATGACCAGGATTTAAAACCAATAATGAGTTTTATACCCATCTTCTTCTTAACACTCAAGCTCCATAATGGCAGTTCATGGCTAGCTGTTCACTGTTATCCCCTAAGCACCCAACACAGTCCTGGGCTTAGGACAGACATGTAGGCACTGATGAGCATCTGGTCAGTGAAAGCATGAGCCACGGTCCCTGCACCTGTCCTAGGACCTGCTCACCGTTCTCCTCTCCTAGTGCCTGGATGAGGGAGGCAACTTCTTCCTGTATGTGCTCCTCTAAGCTTTTCCTTCCTAAACCAAAGTTCCTCAGAGCTGTCAGGGAGAACCTTCTTTGCTCTTTCCATATGTGGCCATTGGACATGATCAAGCCTGGGAGAAAGAAAGCCAACATTATGAAAAGAAAGTCAACAAGACCCATAAGGAACAATGTATCACATGGAAGGAAGGGGAAGGGCTTTAAGGTGTTTGAAACTATTCAGAGAAATAATCCCAAAGCAATGGATACAATGGCTAGTATTTACTGATTACTCATAATGACAGACCTTTTAGCATTTTTAATGCATTATATAACACTCACAGAACCTCTTTTGAGGTACATCCTATCATAACTGCCAACCCTCCCAACAGTTTTGTTGAAAAGGAAACTGAGGTGTAAGAGATAAACTCTGCAGTGTCACAGAGTTAGCAAGCAACTGAACAGGATTGAAATTCAAGTCTGTGTGACTCCAAAGTCCATTTTTGATGACTTGTCATATAAATATATGTAAATATTTGTATCATGCAACAAACGAAGAATGCACTTATGGATTAGACAAAATCCATATTCACAAGGTAAGTCCTTTAGGCGAGGTCTTATCTAAACCAGGCCTTAAACGAATCACTCAAGAAAGCATGGAAGAGTGAAAAATCTATGCAGAGTGGACAACACAGGCAAAGGAAAAAAATCCATCTTTGTGTGTTCAATTAATGATAATTTATTTCATAACTCAGGAGAGGTCACCATCCTTTCATTTCTTTACTTCCAGAGTACCCTTCAACTCACTCTCATATCTGATTGTGGCCTCCATCACGACAAGGACATGACCTTCCCTGCTGCCCAATCCAGGATCCTTTTCAACCTCACCATCATGTGTTAGCAGCATGAGGCACTTCTTTCTTGAAACACTCTCTTCCAATGATGTCCAGGACACCACACTCTCTAGATTTTCCTCCTTTATACTCTGACCACAGAGAAATTCCTGTATCTTTTGTTAATTCATCTTCTATTGAATTTTGAAATGATGGAGCTCTTCAAGACTAGGTCTGAAGTCTTTTCTCTTTATCTATATTCCATTTGGGGGGAAATCTCATTGCTTCCTAAATTTTTAAGTGAAATCTACTGATAGTATTTATTTCTGTCCCTCAGCACTAGACATATATACAAGTATCTGCTTGACTCTGCAGATTTAAATGCATTTCACACTCAGCATATCTATAACTGAATTCATTATTTGCTCTATACAACTCCCCAGGCCAGCCAACACTTTGTCCTCTTCCACATATCCCTTCTTTTCTTTACCTACTCATTTGGGTGTCTACCTCAACACCTCATTCTCCCTCTGTCTAGGTCATCATGTCCTATTGGATTTTCCTCCTGAGAAACTTACATACGTGTATCTTCACAGTCACTCTCCTAGTCTAACCTGTTGGACTGCCATTTCTCACCACCTCCCCGGTCTAGGCCACCACCTCTTCTCACCTAAAATGCTGCAATAGTCTCTTGCTGCCTTCATTCCATTCTTCACATTATAGCTTACAGAAGTCTTTAAAATGTACCATGTAAGTATGATGATCCCTTTCTATACTGCAACCATGCGGGAGCTTCCATTGTTATTAGGATAAAAAGCAACATCCTTAACTTGCATGAACTATTCCTGTTCGAACGCAGCAGCTTCATCTCCATTTAATCCCTGTGCGCCAACACTGGCCACCTTCAGTTCCTCCAGTTCAGTGTCCTTCCCACCTCAGGGATTTTTCATACTCCATTCCCTCCACCTGATAGTTTTTTCACTTTATGATATTAATTGTCACTGTGTTAGCTTTCCCTGAGACTCAGGATATTAGACACTCCTAAGGTGGGCTGCTGTCTATGGGGTCGCGCAGAGTTGGATACAACTGAAGCGACTTAGGAGCAGCAGCGGCAAGAAGTACATTGCACTTTTATCTTCATAACACTAAGGTCTTAAATTGTTCCAGTAACTGATACTGTTTTCCTGAATGAAATGTAAGTTACAGAAAAATAAGGACTTTGTCATTCTCCTCACTGTTCTGTCACTGGTGCCTACCACCAGGCTTCATATGGCAAATAAGCACAGTGAATGGATGTCAAGTTAATGGGTAAAATAGTTCAAAGAGAAATTGAGAAGCACCTGAATAATATGGTGCTTTCGGAGAATACATTTGAGCTTTTCATTTAGATTTTTAAATGTGTAAATTTAATAATCATATTAAGTATTTATGCTAAACCCCTCTTTTTCCTTTTCAATGATTTTATTCAGGCTCTGCTGGGTCTTCAGTGCTGCAGGCTTTTGTCTAGTTGGGGCAAGCAGGGGCTGCTCTCTAGTTGCAGTGCACCGGCTGTTCACTGTGGTGGTTTCTTTTTTTGCAGAGCACAGCTTCAGTATTTGCGGTGCACAGGCTTAGCTGCTTCGCAGTATGTGGGATCTTCCCAGAAGAATCCATGTCTCCTACACTGGCCGGCAGATTCTTCACCACTGAGCCACCAGGGAAACCCCAAACCCTCCTAACAAAAATGGAAGGCTCGAGATACCTTGTAATGGAAGGCTCGAGATATCTTGTAAGGCACAGCCTTTACAACAGATCACAAGAAGTGAGACGCAAGAAGGGATCACATAATCAAGAGGGGGAGGAAGCTGATTCACATCCATTTTCCTAGGGGAAGAGATCTGAATGGAGAAAGAGAGCCTGAGAATTCACTGCCTTTCCTCTGCTTAAAAAACACATCACATCACTGAGTGAATGAGGATACTTATTTATCAAAGCATCCGGAGTGAATTCATGCAGGTGATGTCGCTTTGCCCAAATCCCTGACATTAGGGTGGACCCTGCCAGGTGCGCTGAGGAGGTAACTTCAACAGGGAAATGTGGGCACTCAGCTTCCTTAAGAGGTAGGAACTTATGAGGGGCCTCGTCCCTGCGAGTGTTGGAGAATTACAGAAACAGAAGTACCTTTCACAGACTATAAGAATATCAAACGTACACATCTTATATTAGTCAAGAAACTTACCATTTTCCTTAAAAACACGTTCTCGAATAGGGGTTATGGGGCGGTTCACAAAGTTTTGGTCCTGGTGGACAAGGACTTCTTTGATTAAGGGCAATCCAGTTATAACAACTGAAGGCAAGTCACCGAGATCCAGGCTAAAAAGGTTCCCGTATTTCTTCACAAACTAAAAAATAGTAAAAATAGTCATAGAATATGCACATGTCTGTGTGTCATGGAATGTAGAGTATGTGTAGCTGTGGGAGCTTGGATGGGGACAGGAAGGTTGTGTGTGTGTGTGTATGCACATCCATGTTATGCACCCAGGTTTGATGGGGATGTTTCTGTTTACAATTCTCCTCTTCTCAACTAGCCTCAGGTTGAATCTACTATAGGACATGGACATTCCTTATAAGCATTCACTCATATGTTCGACTTCCTTGAATTGAGTATCCACCATTTGTCCTGAGAACAAGGCATAAAGATTTAACAAGATAAACAAGGTATCTAACCTCAAGTATCTTCGTGTCTAGTAAAGGGCAGAATTCAGCCCATGTGCCTTACCAGAGAAGGCAGAGATGTGGTTAGTGAACATGGACTTCTTAGTAAATCACATCTGCTTAACCAGGAGAGAATGTCCTTTTCCTCAACATGTTTAAGGTGACAGAAAATTCATCATAAGGCTGGGAAAAGAGCACACTGATTCTGGAGCTGATTGTAAGTCTTAACTCTGTGGCTGATTAGCTATGAGCTCCAGGGAAAATTGCTTAGTTTTTTCTTTTCTTTGAGCCTCAGTTCCCTAGCTGTAAAGTGAGAAAATAATTCTTTCCCTCAAAGGATTCTATGGAGAAAAATGAGAACAGAAATGTGAAAGGCACTTTGTTCCCTGGTCCCTGGCAGATAGCCACTCGAGGCTCTGGGGAATGAATGGGCTCTGTGTGCAAAGGGATGTGGGTGTGCTTGTTCATGGTGAAAGATAGGACAAGAGCAAGGGATGATGTGGGGAGAAAGGCCCTGGTGGTCACAAACAACCACATCTACTGGGTGCCACGATAACTATCTTTCATGTTTTATCTCATTTAACCTACAACTGCCCTGTGGCAGTAATGATTTTCCTTGTCTTTCAGCAAGAAGTAACTTAGCCGAGGTTGCAAAGCTACTGCATGTTGGTTTAACTTTCCAGGCATTATGTAAGATGTAAGGACAAAGCCATTGACCTGGGATGGTGATAGGAACTTAGAGTTTAATGGATGTGAGAGAAAGAATGTGAGACTGAGGGTGAGGGATCTGGGGGGAGAGGAGAGAGAGAGAATGGAAGAGTGGGTGGGTGGGTCAGGAGTGTACACAAATGTGCAGGTATGTGCAAATATGATTTGGACTGCAGTCAACAGTCATTAACCAATGTCTTCCCTGATATGTTTACTCAAGACAGCAATCTAGATAGGCCCTGCCTCTGCCCCCAGTGTGGAGGGCTGTGTCCTGCTGCAGGCTGTGGTATCAAACAGAAGCACGTATTTCCTCCAGGTGTCGACGGCCCCATCGCCCCACCTGCCATGACTGATGCTCCCCCATGTCACTCCAAATGCCCTGGACCCCACTGCCCCATCAAAGCAGATACCATGGATTTAGTCTCATTTCACTGCCCTGCTCCCCTGCTAAAGGCCAAGCCTGAACTCAATCCTTCCATTGTTCTATTGGTCCAGATTCTTCCAGCTGTCTTTGCTCATCACCAGCACAGTAATTCTGTCTTGTTATAAAGAGAAGAGCCAGGATTCCATCTCAGTCTGGTCTGCCTTTAAAGTACATGTCTTTGTTTTAAGAAATGGCAGGAATGGGTCTCTTAAATCAAGACATTTTATTTCATTGTGCTGAATGCCTGGATGAACTTCTTAGGTTTTACTTTAGAAAGGATTTCTTGACTATTTTAGAATATACAGTAAAAATATTTTTGGAATGGCTGAAAATCTCAGTTTAAACTAAAGAACTCCTTACTGACAATGGATACAATCTGGAACCTCACTCAGCTTGTTCTTGGAAGGGATTAGGCATTCCATCAGTGTTTACTGAAATGAACTTCTACAGAGTTCTATCACTTAGAACTTTCTGCCCAAGTATATTTCTAGTCCAACAGAACTAGATCAAACATTTTTATGGTGTGATCAACAGTGTAAACGTGGATACATCAAATGACCTCCTGCAGTTCCAGTACCAATGATGGTGATGTCTACCAGTTCTTAAGTAACTATGCCAGTCACTGTGCCAAGGGCTTTACTTGGAGGTAAACGTAAGTCCCAGTGTCATCTGAGATTTTGTAAGATAGAGAATATACTTCAATGTACAACAATAAACAAGTTGTTAAGAAAGGGACAGTATAAGGGGAAAAAGAGGTTAAAAATAAGGTTGTTGGTCTCCTACACTGTTGGTGGGGATGTAAGATGGCCCAGTCACTATGGAAAACAGTACAGCATTTCCTTAAAAAACTTAACATAGTGTTGCCACATGACCAGCAATCCTACTCCTGCCATACTTTCGGACAAAACCATAATTCAAAACGATACATGCACCCTTATGTCCACAGCAGCTCTATTCACAATTGCTGAGACATGGAAACAACCTAGATGTCCATCGGCAGATGAATGGCTAAAGAAAAGGTGGTACATATATGCGACGAACTACTACTCAGTCATAAAAAGAACGAAATAATGCCATTTGTTGCAACATGGATGGACCTAGAGAATGTCATACTAAGTGAAGTAAGTTAGAAAAAGACAAATACCATATGGTATCACTGATATGTGGAATCTAAAATATAACATAAATGAAGCTATCTACAAAACAGAAACAGACTTGGACATAGAGAACAGATGTGTGGTTGCCGAGGTGGGGCATGGGAGATGGATGGAGTGGGAATTTAGGATTAGCAGATGCAAACTATTATACATAGGGTGGAAAAACAGCAAGGTCCTGCAGTATAACACAGGGAACTATATTCAATATTCTGTGATAAACCATAGTGAACAAGAATATAAAAAAGAATATATATATATAAATAAGTGTATATATATATATATATAAACTGAATCACTATGCTGTATAGTAGAAATTAACACAGTAGTGTAAAAAAGGTGGTTCAGGAGGCTAAAACAGGCTTAAGAAATGTAAACAGAAAAATAAACAGAAAAGGAATAGCATAGTAGCTGTAAGAGGCAAATAAATGTGATAGGTTACAGGAAATTTCATATGAAGGATAAAAGTCCCACAGGTAAGATTAAGCACTTAAATAATAAAATAGAGCAAAATAAATGTTTAGAACAAAAAAATTAGAAGTGTTGAGTTAGTGAGACAAGACACTGAACCATGAAATATAAAGTTGAGGAAGATAATACTTTATCTAAGTTCTTAAACCCAAAAACCAACAGACAAAGACACAAAAAGAGAAAAGGAAAAAAGGGAGAGTGCACCAATTCTTACTCCCATTAGCAGTGACAGCATCTATGCTCTAACACTCACCGGTGTGTGTGTGTGTGTGTGTGTGTGTGTGTCTGGAGGGGCCTGGACACAAGGGGGACTAAGGTTCTCTCTTACTTATTAAATTATATTTTAAAATGGGGCCTGGACACAAGTAGGACTAAGATTTTCTCTTACTTATTAAATTATATTTTAAAATGTGTCACTTAATGTATTTGTATTGGTTTTATAATTAAAAAGTGCTTCTATCCAATAAAGCACAAAAAAAGAAACCTAAGGACATAGGAAATAAAACTTCATCGCATTTTATACAAATTTCAAAGCAATAAAATCATTTGAATATAGAGTATGTCATGGATCTGGTAAAGGAAAATCCTGTACACATGAATCCATTCATGCATAAATGCAGTTCACCAGTCCCCTGAGGTCCACAAATTCCTGCTAAGAATACTGGTCAAACTGGTAGTTCTTGGGATTATATTAGGTTTCTGAGAACAGCCTGTGGACATCAAATTCAAGTTCAATCCAACAGGTTTTTATGAAATGGTTTGGAGTTGTCAGGCACCTTCTGACATTGCCGTGTTATATGTGGGGGCAATACACAGATCACTATGCTATGGTGTTTTCCTGAAGTGTCAAAGCCTCCTGGGGAAGGGTGACTGCAGAAAAAAACTAATGCATAGAAGAAGATGACATATGTTACCATTCTGGGGCAAGGGGCATGAAGCTATTGAAAGAGGAGAACAATTTCCACTCAAGATATGGGAGAAAGTGTCCAAGAGGACATGATATTTGGGTCAGATTGTAAATGAAGGTCAGGGTACCGGCAAAAGGACATGTATTGTGAAGGCAAAGATTTTAGACTGTGGGAACGGCATACACAAATGCAAAGACAGGAAACATGGGCTTTCAGGAACAAGTGAGTTCTCTTTTCTGACTACAGTATAGGTTCATTAAAGAGCACGAACCCTATGGTAGGTCAAGGCCCGTTGCTGGGGGTATAGGCCCTGAAGTTTAAGATGCCCCCAATCTAATGGAGCATACAGATAAGTAAACAGTTCTTATTAGTATTACCATTCTATACAATAAATTATCAAATGGGGGAAAGTAGGAAACACATAAGGGGACTGAAGACTAGCATACGTTCCTGGAAACAAACAAACAAACAGCTTTTTGTTTATGTAGGAAGAGGGGAAACAAGCCTGACAAGATACTGCAAACTAGACCAAGAATATCTTAATGTCAAGTGAAATAATTTGGATCTTGTTTTGTTTCTAGCTAGAAAACTGAATGAGAGGTAAGGGCAGTGAATGCTTAAGAACATGGATTTTGAAGTTATACAAATCTGCATCCAGCTTCTGCTTGTTACTTTCTATGTGATTTTTGCTTTAGTTATTTACCTTCTCTCTTTCCCAGTTTTCAAATCTATAAAATGGGGGCTATTATTAGTTTCCATCTTTGGGATAGTAATGATACGTAACCACAATACTAAAATAAATAATAAAATTATTTATTGTTATTGATATATTTGAGAGTGTATTTTACCAAAATGACTCTGGTTAGATCTGGACAAAGGAATAGAGAGGAAGTGGCCAGAGAGTAGATTGATGAAGACCATACAGCAATCAGGCCAGACAAGTGATGCCTGGTATGCAACCAATGACTGGTTTTTCCTTGAATTTGTTACTATAAGTTTTTGAAGAAGGTGGGGGTGGGTGGTAGATATAGGAAGAGGCATCAACTATGCACGAAGCACCTTGGCAATAAACTGATATTCAGGAACTTATTAGGTTCTTATAATAATCCTATAATGCATTCTTTGTTTTCAGAAAAAGAGGCAAAGAGATAGCACAGCTGATGGGTATAAAACTCGGCTCTTTATAACTCAGTTTGTCTCATCTTTAAATGAAAGCATGAAAATATTATCTGTCTTCTTCTGAGTGACAGACTCCCTAAAGATCAGTTGGCCACATGACATCCCAATTAAAACCCACATTTCCAAGCTTCTCCAGGTGAGGCCAGTGAGACGCCTGACAATGGGAGCAGTGGTGATCTGTGCATCTTCTGGGTGATGTTCTTACAGGAAGGTTGCTTCTCACCACCTCCCTCTTCCCCTTTTCATGGAATGGACCTTATGCATGGTGATGTCGTAGGATGAGAACAATAAGACAGAAAGAACTGCAGTTTCTAGATGACCTTGTGGTACAAAGCAGTCTTCCAATCCTGGCCTTCTGGCCTATATCTGAACTTACTTGTGTGAGAGAGATAAATTTCAACCTTTCTTTTTTTTAGACAACTGTATTTTGGGGCCTTTTTTATTACAAGCAGCTCCATGTATATCCTCACTAATACATTTATTCACCTTATCTACGGTTCTCCCACTTCAGTCCAATAAGATTTTCTCTTACTTAAAAATATGCTCCTACAATAAGCCACATAGCTGTAGTACAGAAAGTTTAGAAAAAGGGGAAAAAATAAGAGTGGTTCATGGTTCCCACCATGCCATATAAATTGGCCAGTTTCTTCACTGCCCTCTCACTTCATTTTACCTGATGTCACTTCCCCCATTTAAAAATCTCCTGTCTACTTTACTCCATATAACCTCTTGCCTAAGACTCCTTTCCAGTTCAGCCAAATTTAACATTCTATAGGAGCTATCCCCATTGCCTCCCATTCATAGTGATCCCACATAATGACATCTCACCTGAGAGACCACAAAGTTTATACCATACATTTCATCATACACTTTCTTGTACTGTGTCTGTCATATGATAGTTCAGTTCAGTTCAGTCGCTCAGTCGTGTCCGACTCTTTGCAACCCCATGAATCGCAGCACACCAGGCCTCCCTGTCCATCACCAACTCCTGGAGTTCACTCAGACTCAAGTCCATCGAGTCAGTGATGCCATCCAGCCATCTCATCCTCTGTTGTCCCCTTCTCCTCCTGTCCCCAATCCCTCCCAGCATCCAAGTCTTTTCCAATGAGTCAACTCTTCACATGAGGTGGCCAAAGTACTGGAGTTTCAGCTTTAGCATCATTCCTTCCAAAGAAATCCCAGGGTTGATCTCCTTCAGAATGGACTGGTTGGATCTCNCAGTCTGTTGTTCCATGTCCAATTCTAACTGTTGCCTCCTGACCTGCAGGCAGATTTCTCAAGAGGCAAGTCAGGTGATCTGGTATTACCATCTCTTGAAGAATTCTCCACAGTTTATTGCAATTCACAGAAAGGCTTTGCATAGTCAATAAAGCAGAAATAGATGCTTTTCTGGAACTCTATTTCTTTTTCCATGATCCAACGGATGTTGGCAATTTGATCTCTGGTTCCTCTGCCTTTTCTAAAACCAACTTGAACATCAGGAAGTTCACGGTTCACGTATTGCTGAAGCGTGGCTTGGAGAATTTTGAGCATTACTTTACTAGCATGTGAGATGAGTGCAATTGTTCAGTCATACGATAAGCACTTTATAAATGTCTGCTGCATAAATGAACCCATGAATTAGTCAATTACCCTCTACCTATAGCATGAAAAGTCAGATAGCATCAGTAGAGAATAAGTATATGAGTCAAATAATCATGTGTCCAAGGCCTTGTTTGGCCATTACCTATGCTGAATAACTTAGGCTAACTGCTTTACTATTTTCAGCATGTTTACTCAGTGGTAAAATGGAAACATCAAAAGATTCCTAACTTGTGTTTCTTTTGTGAAGATTAAATGAAAACGAATCCACATACAAGACCTAGCAGCTAGTTAATGTTAAGTGCTTGCTCTGTTGCTCAGTCATGTCCAACTCTTTGCAATCCCTGGATTGTAGCCCACCGGGCTCTTCTGTCCATGAGATTTTCCAGGCAAGAATACTGGAGTGGGTTGCTATTTCCTCTTCCATGGGATCTTTCCAACCCAGGAATTGAACCCACATCTCCTGTGGCACCTGCATTGGCAGGCAGATTCTTTATCACTGAGCCACCTGCAAAGCCCTGTTAATATTACAGCAGATAGTTAATTATAGGTACTGGTAGATAGGTAAGTAAAGATATATAGGTAATGATAGATAATGATAGGTGCTTAATGTTTCCAAATTGCTTGAATGCAAATTTAATTACAGCCAAATCACATTATTTAAACTCTATTTTCTACAACTAGAAATATTTAATTGCAAACTTATATAAAATAAAACAACACTTCTGATGAAAAATCTTTTGCCAGAGATAAGGCCCTAGGCTCAGTATCATCCTTGGCCAGTTTTATGATATGAGGCAAATCATCTAACCTCTCCAGTCTTATCTATCTTAATAGTAAAACAAGGGCACAGATCAAGTTTCTGATTTCAGACAAGTGTGAGTAAAAGCATCCCATTTTACTCCTCCTCAGCATCATGATACTAACTGGCACATAAAAAATTAACACCAATAAAGCCCCGTTCTTTGTAGCTAATGAACCAGATAAAGAGTGGTCCACTAGGACAGAATATTCAACCTTTCTACCTTCCTGTTCAAATACCATAAGAGATGTAACCCTCCCCCATCCCAATGGGAAGCTACAGTACTAACGATGCATGAAAACTTGCCTTCATCCTGTCTCTGCATCCTGTCTTCATCCTGTCTCTACAGCAAGGCAGTACTTCTTCCCTACTGAGTTTGTAAGCTGAATTGTAACTATCTCACCCCTAAACTGCAGAAAAGAGACTCCTTGAAGGAGTTAGTGGGCAAAATCCTGATTTCTACAACTCTACAAAAATAAGGAGGTACTCAGTACTTTGGCTACCTCATGCGAAGAGTTGACTCATTGGAAAAGACTCTGATGCTGGGAGGGATTGGGGGCAGGAGGAGAAGGGGACAACCGAGGATGAGATGGCTGGATGGCATCACTGACTCGATGGACGTGAGTCTGAGTGAACTCCGGGAGTTGGTGATGGACAGGGAGGCCTGGCATGCTGCAATTCATGGGGTTGCAAAGAGTTGGACACAACTGACACACTGAACTGAACTGAACTGAACTGACCAATATTCCATGGAGGTAATATGGTTAGATTACTGACTTCTCCCCACCCCATGCAGTAAGGAAGAGGCTACCCTACTCAGAGGGGCTCCAGTCTTTTGTCCCCATCCTCATTCTCTTCAGCCTGCACTGAGGAGAATGTGGGTTAGAGTCCTATTGAGGTGAACAATATATAAGTGGAGTAGACCAATATAGCACTGCAAAGGCTTTATAAGCTAAATTGATACTTGAACCACAATTCACAAAAGTGAACATTCTAAACATAAGCAGGTTGACTATCTGCAAAAATAAAAGATTTACACAGAGTCCACAGTCATGTAGCAAAATACACAAAATGTCCAGAGTATAGTCCAAAATTACTCATGTTATCAAGAACCAGAGAAATCTCAAAGTGAACGAGTTGAAACCAATACTGAGATGATAAAGATGCTGTAATTACAGATTAAAGACTTTAAACCAGCTATTGAAAATATGTTTTGATAAACAATTACACTCTTGAAAAAATTTTAAATAGAAAATCTTAATCAAGAGGTAGAAAATATACATATGAACAAAAAATAAATTTTAGAATTGAAAAACAATAACTAAACAAAAACTCATTAGAGCAATTCAGTGGCAAAGTGGTAATGACAGGATAATCAGTGAAACTGAAGACATCAGCAGAAAGTGTCCAATCTGAACAACACAGATAAAATAGACTGAGAAGAGATAAAAAACTGAGCATCAGGGACTGATATTAGAATAGGAGAAGATCTATCACTTTATGAACAAAAAATAAATTTTAGAATTGAAAAACAATAACTAAACAAAAACTCATTAGAGCAATTCAGTGGCAAAGTGGTAATGACAGGATAATCAGTGAAACTGAAGACATCAGCAGAAAGTGTCCAATCTGAACAACACAGATAAAATAGACTGAGAAGAGATAAAAAACTGAGCATCAGGGACTGATATTAGAATAGGAGAAGATCTATCACTTGTATCATCAGTGCCAAAGAGTACCAGAAGGAAAAAACACGGACTTGAAAAAATATTTGAAGGAATAAAGGCTGAAAAATTCTCAAATTTGGTACTACTAAAACTGACTGAGGCAAGAAGTTGTGAGTGAACCCAATAAATCCAAAGAATTCAACACTAAGGCATATAATTGAATTTCTGAAATCTAAAAACTAAGAAAACCTAGCTTTCAAAGCATGTAGAGGAAAACAATTCATTACTTATGGGGAACAACAGTTCAAATTACAGTGACTGAACTGAACTGAACTTGAGATGAACTGCTTAATTCTGACAAATTTACGCAGCTTGTAGTTGCTAACAGAAGTTGAATTATGAATTATGTAGTGAATAAATGAATCCAGTTTACATGCAGCACATGTAAAGGAGGCCCTGTCTTTGTAACTTTTTTGAAGGTTAAGAAGCACTACATCACAGCTCTTAATAGTGAGGCTAGTCCTTAATAGGTGTTTAATGAACATTGGAGGGAGGTGTCTTAGTCCTTGTCTTTTCTGGTTTGCTCAGTGAAGATGGAGTAGAAACAGATTCCAAACTTCTATGCTGTCCTGCGTAGATGTGTATAAGAGACAGGACTTAAGTTTTAACAAATCAATAATTACATTAAATATAAATGATCTAAACTCATCAATTAAATGTTTGATATTAGAAGCATGAACAAAAATTTACCCACCTATATGTTTCAAATATAATCATATAAGTAGGTTAAAAGTAAATAAGTAGAGAAGCATATACTATGTAAATATTAATCAAAAGAGAGCTGAGAGCTGGTGTGGCTATACTATATTAGATAAAGTAAAATTCAGGGAAAGAAAATTACCAGAGAAAAAGAGGGACATTACCTAATAAGATAACAAATTCACAAAGATGACATAACAATTTTAGTGTATATGTGCCAAATAAAAGAGCTGTGAAACATATACAAGAAAACTACCAGAACTGAATAGATACACAGAGAAACCTATAATTATAAGCTGCAGATTTCAACAAGCCTCTCCTAGTAATTGACAGAATTAGTAGGTAAGAAGTCAACAAGGGTTCAGGAGCACTAAACAACTGATTCATCTAATAAGGTCTAACTGAGATGTAGTACAGAACATTCCACTCAACAAGAGCAGAATGCATTTTTTTTTCAAGTATGTATGGACTCTATCTTGGGTCAACTTTAACATAGTTTTTTCAAAGTTGAAATCATATATTTTCTCTGACCATAATGGACTCCAACTGGAAATCATTAACAGAAAGAAAACAGGAAAATCTCCCAATACTTGGAAGTTAAATAACATATTTATTAAACAAAGGTAGAGACTTAGACTCCTTAGAAAAGACCCTGATGCTGGGAAATACTGAAAGCAGGAGGAGAGGGGGTGACAGAGGATGAGATGGGTGGATGGCATTATCCACTTGATGGACTTGAGTTTGAGCAAGCTCCAAGAGTTGGTGATGGACAGGGAAGCCTAGCATGCTGCAGTCCATGGGGGTCGCAAAAAGTTGGAAATGACTGAGCAACTGAACTGAACTGACAGGTTAAGGAGACAAGCTTTAAAATTCTGGAGACAAATCCAGTCACTTAAACGGTACCAATTGTGTATTTCTTCCAGAAAGTTGATAAAAACCTTCTCCATCTGAACTTGAGTTTATATTACAAACTTGTGTTTAAAGTGCTCCAGGCATTCAAGGGGAACTGTTATTTGTTGGGAACCTATAATAAGCGGTGTTAGTATTGACCATTCACTGTTTTATTTAATGTTCACAACCATCTATCACAGTGCTGTCTGTCAGCAAGATATCTAGGATGAGAGGCAGGGAAGCAGCTGAAGGTGCTTGAGAAAGGGCTTTTATGTTGGAGGAAATATTAAGGAATTCACAATGGCCACAATTAGGGAGCCCTGATGGGAGACGATTATAAAGAAATGGAAAGAGGTTACAAGAAGGGTTCCAAGTAGCTCCCGGCATCTTGCGTGCCAAGTCGCTTCAGTCCTGTCTGACTCTCTGCGACCCCACGGACTGTAGGCTGCCAGGCTCCTCTGTCCATAGGATTCTCCAGGCAAGGGTACTAGAGTGGATTGCCATGCTCTCCTCAAGCAGCTCCCTAAGGAAAAAGAACTCTGGGAAGCAGCAGGGATCACGAACAAAATCTAAGCAAAGGAGTGACATTTAAAAATGATTAGTGAGTGCGGACTGCTGGCTGAGGAGGCTAAATGTGAGGGGCTCAGTCCTTGTGGAGTTAGGAGCAATTCAGTCGAAAAACGTAAGGATTTAGATAGTATTTATCACCATTTTACCGAGTGGCAAAATACGGGATTTTTTTCCCCAAGGATAGTATTAAAAAGATAAAGTGATCATATTATAAATAGAAAGTCCCAACAGTATGTAACAAGCCCTTCAGTTAAATGACTTAGAGAACGCCTCGTATCTAACACACTCAATAGTAAACAGTTAACAATATTTCACCCCGGGAAATCACGGGTGGTGTAATCATGCCAGTCACTGGGGAAAAGAGAGAGGTTCAAAGCAGGGTGTAGTCGGGTGCCCGCTTCAGCCTCGGAACCCCCATCCTCCCGCCCTCGGCACCCGGAAGGGCCCCTGTCCCGCAGGTCAGGGCCAGGACGCGCGCGGGCACCTTCGCCCGCTCCTACCCGCTGAAGCGACAGGTGCCCCTGCTCAAAGTCCAGCTGGAAGAAGTTGCCTACGAAGGGCAGGCGCGGGGGCCCTGGCGGGTAGTTCTTTGGACGCCGCCTTTTGAGGCGATCAGTCAAGAGGAGAAAGACGACGGCCCCCAGCAGGACAGTGCCAGGACGGAGCGCGGCGCAGAGGGCAGCCGCCAGGGAGCCCAACGCCTCCAACATGGCTGCGCTGCCCGGTCCCCCTTCCGCGGGCCGGGTCGGCCGAGGTCCCTGCCGGGCTCCCAGCTGCCAGCTGCCAGCTGCCAGCACCGCCCCCCTTCCCCGTCTGCCCCGCCCCGCCCCTCCGGGTCTGTCTGTCTGCAACTCCACTCCCCTCGCCGCCGCCTCGCCGCCCCTCTGCTGCTAAGTCGCTTCAGTCGTGTCCGACTCTGTGCGACCCCATAGGCGACAGCCCACCAGGCTCCCCCGCCCCTGGGCTTCTCCAGGCAAGAACACTGGAGTGGGCTGCCAGTGCCGTCTCCTCTGCCCCTCCAGAGTGCCGCAGAGCTTGATCTGCTCGAGGCTCCACCTCAGGCCCCGCCTTCTGCCTGCCCCTCAACTCGCCCCACCGGGGCCCCTACTCCCCTGTGTGTCCATTGAGCCCTCCTACCGCCCGCCAGGTGCCCGTGGCCAGGCTCCTAGGAGAACGGCAAAGGTGTGGGAAAAGGCCCGCCTAGAAGCGTTTTTATTACTATTTAGAGAGCCTGTCTCTTTGTGAGAGCGTCAGGACTCTTGGGTTTATGATTTCACTGCGTCTCAGCGCAGCGGACATTTGAGCTCTGTTTTCCAGTCTCTGTCTCACCAAAGCTTTGGAACCGCGCCCGATAATCAGGGAAACAACAGCACGTGATATTTCTTGGGTGCATGCTACTTGCCAGGTATTGAGTCCCCAAACGAAGATCATGGCATCTGGTCTCATCACTTCATGGGAAATTGATGGGGAAACAGTGGAAACAGTGTCAGACTTTATCTTTTTGGGCTCCAAAATCACTGCAGATGGTGACTGCAGCCATGAAATTAAAAGACACTTACTCCTTGGAAGAAAAGTTATGTCCAACCTAGATAGCATTTTCAAAAGCAGAGACATTACTTTGCCGACTAAGGTCCGTCTAGTTAAGGCTATGGTTTTTCCAGTGGTCATGTATGGATGTGAGAGTTGGACTGTGAAGAAGGCTGAGTGCTGAAGAATTGATGCTTTTGAAGTGTGGTGTTGGAGAAGACTCTTGATACAGCATTTTCAAAAGGAGAGACATTACTTTGCCGACTAAGGTCCGTCTAGTCAAGGCTATGGTTTTTCCTGTGGTCATGTATGGATGTGAGAGTTGGACTGTGAAGAAGGCTGAGCGCCAAAGAATTGATGCTTTTAAACTGTGGTGTTGGAGAAGACTCTTGAGAGTCCCTTGGACTGCAAGGAGATCCAATCAGTCCATTCTGAAGAAGATCAGCCCCGGGATTTCTTTGGAAGGAATGATGCTAAAGCTGAAATTCCAGTACTTTGGCCACCTCATGTGAAGAGTTGACTCATTGGAAAAGACTCTGATGCTGGGAGGGACTCGGGGCAGGAGGAGAAGGGGATGACCGAGGATGAGATGGCTGGATGGCATCACTGACTCGATGGACATGAGTCTGGGTGAACTCCGGGAGCTGGTGATGGACAGAGAGGCCTGGCGTGCTGCGATTCATGAGGTCGCAAAGAGTTGGACACGACTGAGCGACTGAACTGAACTGAATTGAACTGAACAGACCATCTTACCTGCCTCCTGAGAAACCTGTATGCAGGTCAAGAAGCAACAGGTAGAATCCAACATGGAACTGGTTCCAAACTGGGAAAGAGTATGTCAAAGCTGTATATTGTCACCCTGCTTATTCAACTTCTATGCATAGTATATCATGTGAAATATCAGGCTAGACAACTTACAAGCTGGAGTCAAGATTGCCAAGAGAAATATCAACAACTGCAGATATGCAGATGACACCACTCTAATGGCAAAGAGCGAAGAGGAACTAAACAGCCTCTTGATGAAGGTGAAAGAGGAGAGTGAAAAAGCTGGCTTAAAACTCAACATTCAAAAAATGCAGATCATGGCATCCAGTCTCATCACTTCACGGCAAATAGATGGGGAAGCAGTGGAAACAGCGACAGACTTGAATTTTTTTGGCTCCAACATCACTGCAGAATGTGGCTAGAGCCATGAAATTAAAAGACACTTGCTCCTTGTAAGGAAAGCTATGACAAACATAGACAGCATATTAAAAAGTAGAGACATCACTTTGCCAACAAAGGTTCGTCTAGTCAAAGCTATGGTTTTTCCAGTAGTCATATATGGATGTGAGAGTTGAACCATAAAGAAGGCTAAGTATTGAAGAATCTATGCTTTTGAACTGTTGTGTTGCAGAAGATTCTTGAGAGCCCCTTGGACAGTAAGGATATCAAACCAGATACTTCTAAAGGAAATCAACCCTGGATATTCATTGGAAGGAGTGATACTGAACTCCACTACTTTGGTCAGTTGATGAGAAGAGCTGACTCATTGGAAAAGACCCTGGTGCTGGAAAAAACTGAAGGCGAAAGGAGAAGCAGGTGGCAAAGGAAGAGATGGCTGTATAGCATCACCCACTCAAAGGACACGAGTTTGAGTAAACTCCGGGAGACAGCAGAGGACAGAGGAGCCGGGCTGCAGTCCATGGGGTCACAAAGAGTCAGACATGACTTAGCGACTGAACAGAAACAATCCATCTGATAGTATTGTATTTTCTGATATAATATCACATGAAATTCTCATGTAAATGGTACTCCCAAGCAGAAAGGATTTTCATGATATTCAACTTTACAAGTGGGCTGAAAGGGCCATTAAAACAATCCCTCTCCTTAAAGTTACTCAATTTGCTTCTCTACGTAGGTGCCCTCTGCTTGGTTTGCAGTGGTCAGAAGGTGTCAGAGAAAATCTCACCGCCTGGCTGTTTGTTTTACACCTGCGCTCCTTTTCTCAGTACTGTGCATTACAAAAATTTCAGAGGCTTTGTATTTTCTCCTCTTTGAACTTTTTATCCTTAGGCAAATAAGCTCAATGAACTGATGATGAGACTAGAAAATAATAAGTTAGAAACAGTCCCAGTTTCATAATTCTTTACTTCATGACCTCGAACATTCACCTAACCTCACTGCCACAGTCTAAAATCCTCCCATAAAATCACATAACTTACTTGCAATAGTCTTAAAACATGTTTACCTACACACGAAGTAATCTAAAAAAAAAAAAGAAAAAAAACCCTCATATGGTCATCCACATCATTACTGTCTAGACAAATACCTAAAACTTACCTTTATTTGTATAGGAGGGTAGAAAATCTATGTCTTTTTGGTCGATTACTTTTACTCAAGTGACAAGGTAAATGTGGTCTCTGCTTAAACGCAGGACACAGGAATGGAAGAAAATTGAGGACGTTTTCTCAAAAAGAATAAGATTTATGATTCAAGGTTTAGAGCACTTCTGAGATTCATTTAGAATTTTTATAAAATACATGTAAGTGGGGACTATACTGTGAAATCTGAAGTTGGCAGATAGGTACTTCTGCCAACTAATATATCAATATATACTAATATATCAATATATTATATACCAATATCCTCCTGCCAGCCTGGTGGCTCAGAGGTTAAAGCGTCTGCCTCCAATGCGGGAGACCTGAATTCGATCCCTGAGTCGGGAAGATCCCCTGGAGAAGGAAATGGCAACCCACTCCAGTACTCTTGCCTGGAGAATCCCATGGACGGAGGAGCTTGGTAGGCTACAGTCCACGGGGTCGCATAGAGTCGGACACGACTGAGCGACTTCACCTTCACCTTCCTTTACCTTCATATACCAATATAATATGCCAATCTTATGGGGACTATTCATGCAGAGCTCAATACAGCCAAATACAAAATCTAAGGAGAGTGGTGGTGTTTTCCGTTCTAGTCAAAAAGAAGTAAGCACATTCCGTGACTCTCCCACTGAAGGCAACTACAAACCCTGCACAGAACGGATGGCACAGCTAAGTATGGACTGCTGAGAAGCAAGTGACAGTAGGTAGGCTGGGGAAGGAAACCAGAGCAGGGAGAGCCCCTGAACCAGTGATATCTTCCTGTTTTTTTCCTCGCCTCTCATATTTCCCAGTCTGGAGTTAAAGGTGGCTTAACACTTGGAACTGTACAAGTACAGATGGAGAGCGCCATCAAAAATCCCTGTTTCTGGTTCAAGGCGTAGGAAATGAATGACCTGTAGGGAGAGGTCAGAGAGGGTGAGAGAAGTATCTTGCTTCATTTCGCCCCTCCCCTCGCCGCCTTAATCTCTCCTACCCCAGTCACCTGGGAATTCCATAGCAGTATAGCTCCAGGGACGCTCTCTTTGGTCCATGAAACTGTGGTCCCCAAATCATGGGCAAATACCTACTGATTTTTTCTCTCTTTGTCCCCTTACCACAGGGCCCTGGAGGCAGGAGCTATATGGAGAAGTACATGGCAATGCAGAGAAACGAAAGCCTTGTATTTATAATCAGAGGATCCCTGGGAGTCAAAAACCATCAAGGAGATCCTGGAGTGGAGAGGGCCTCAAAAAGACTATCTCTTAAAGTTGTATATGACCCCATGAGTTTTCCCCTGAGCAGTATATGCATAGATTTGACCTTATGAAGCCTAACATAGAGAACTGAATTTTACAACAAAAAAAAAAAAAAAAAAAATCAATGACCAAAATAAAAGTTAACTGCATGGGCTCAAGAACAGCATGGAGATAAGGGAGAAAAAAGTCAGTGAGCTTGAATATAGGTGAATAGATATTATCTAGTATGAAGAATAGAAAGAACAAAGAGGAAGGAAAAAATTAACTAAGACTCAGATATTGAGATACTATATAAATATCTAAAACATGTTATCAGGGTTTAGAAGGAAAGGAGAAAGACTGTGGGCTTAAGTCAATATTTGAACAAACAATGATTGAAAACTTCCCAATGTGGCCAAAGACATAAACCTACAGATTCATGAAGTTCAGAGAAACCAAAACAAAAATAAGTTCAAAGAAATCCATGACCAGACTCATCAAAATCAAAACACTGAAGAGTCAAGACAAAGAAAAAAAAATTCTTGAAAGCAGCCTTGGAAAAATGATGCATTACATATTGCAGAGCTATAATTCAAATATGGACTTTGCATCAGAAACCATATTATGTACGTGAGGTATGAGGAGGAAGTAAAGGTGAAATCATAAAATGCTTACAATTAAGTCAGAAGAGCTGGACAATATCAATAGAAAATATCAATAGAGCGTGACAGGAGTGCAAAGAATCAGACAGTTTGCTTCAGATAGAGAGGGAGTTTAAAAGGTTTCGTGAGGAAATTGATGCTAAGCTTGCCGTTGAAGGAAGAGATCTTATTTTATTTTTGGTATATGTGCATTTATATTCTATTGCCTTCCAGAAAGATTTTAAAGTAACACATAAAAATATACATATCTCAACAGCACGGGATAATTAATTCAGGCAAAATAATAAACCATAGGAAAGATTAAATGAGTCCTACTCTTGTCTGGAGAATCCCATGGACAGAGGAGCCTGGTGGGCTGCAGTCCATGGGGTCACTAAGAGTCGGTCACGACTGAGCGACTTCACTTTGACTTTTTGCTTTCATGCATTGGAGAAGGAAATGGCAACCCACGCCAGTGTTCTTGCCTGGAGAATCCCAGGGACAGGGGAGCCTGCTGGGCTGCCATCTATGGGGTCGCACAGAGTCGGACACGACTGAAGCGACTGAGCAGCAGCAGCAGCAGCAGAGAACTGCTAGAAGAAACTAGATTCCCTGTGAGCGTGCTTGAAGGCAAGAAGAATGTGTCTATTTCTAAACCACAAAATAAGGGATGGCGATTTTAGGTACATAATTAAGCAGTATGAATAGGAAGCCTTTGGAGAGTGGTCCCGATGAAGTATAGCCGGCAGATGGAAGCCTTGGGAGAATGACTTAATGATGTGACAAGGACACTGAACTCTATGCTGTAAGAAATGAAGAGGCAATGAACTTTGAGATCAGGAAGTTGGATGATCGTAATTATGTTGCTCAGTAGTAATTCTGGCAATCAGATGGATGGCTTCGGCTACACTGGGAAGCAAAAAATAATGTATCAAATAAAGAGGAAAATGTAAACTAGGTGAAAAAGAACTGAATTCTGTTATAAATGATAAGTTGTAATTGATTACTAATACAAGCAACTGAGCGAGGCGGCAAAACCTCATAATTAAGGGAAAAGGCATTAGAGCCAGTGACTACCTCTAACTGTGTGGCCTTGAACAAAGTGGTTGGCTCATCTGTTTCAGGGTTTTAATTTTTTAAGTTATGATATGGTATGGTTTCCCAGGTGGTATAGCGGTAAAGAAGCCTCCTGCCAATACAAGAGGTGCAGGAGACATGGGTTTTATCCCTAGGTCAAGAAGATCCCCTGGAGTAGGAAATGGCAACCTATTTCAGTACTCTTGCCTGGAAAATTCCATGGGCAGAGAAGCCTGGTGGGCTACAGTCCATGGGGCTGCAAAGAGTTGGACATGACTGAGCAACTGAGCACACACATAGGAGTTACAATAACTTTATTGACTTCTTAGGGTTGTTTTGAGGATCAAATAAAAATATGAATATACAGAACAGAAACTGGTAAATGATGCTAAATAATGTTAAACAGTATTACTATGGTTTCTTCCAAACATCTTAATGACATCTAAATATTTTGAAATTCAATTGGCCTTCATCTACATATCACAAAATTCCTGGAACTGGAAAATCTTACATTATAAAATTTGTGCTTTCTGTCTTAATGTCCTGAGATTAATTTGTATTTCAGCAAATGGTTTCAGATAAAATAACACTTTAAAATTATGATTATTTTAAATAATTACAAGCACATCAGTAAAATTATTAGGCCCCAAAACTCTGTTTCTCTTTTAAAGAGTTTGCATTTTAAAAAGTGTTCTGAATATATTCTCTTTATAAAAACAAGTGTCAAAATGAAGACAAACTCCAAGTAACTTCAGTGTGTAGGGCTGTAGGAAAAAGAACCAGCCTTCCTAAGAGAGGGGGCAGGCAAAGGCGAGGCAACTAGCCAATGTCTGAATCAATTAGATGCTAGAGCCAGAGAAGGAAACTGGCATGCAAGTCAGAAAACCGCATCTCACAGAATGGCCCATCCCACAGTGGCAATGGGAACTGAAGGAGGGAGTTGGTCCATGGGCACTCAGTGAGCAAGTATGTGTCCCACAGATACTCAGGATCACCAGGCTTGGCAGGGATTGGCTGACTACTGAGTCAGGGCTGAGTTGAGTGCTGAAGGCATTTAATATTAGAGGCTGAGATCGGGCAAGTCCTGAGAATTATCATACAAAGGAGGGTAATTAAAATAGGCTAAGCAGGACCAAAACACTTGTAAACGCCTTCACTAGAAGTTGCCTTCACTTCAGCTATCACCTTCATATTTCACCTGTGGTCATTTCACCATTTAGTTCATGATGTGTTCTTGACTTCCTTCCCATCCTCTACCACATGGAAGAAAGTTTCAGGCATCCTTTCTGAATTAATCATACACAAAGCGCCCAGAGTGATATTGCATTACAACCTCTTTGGCATTACTTTTCATAAAAGTAACACAAGTAATAATCCACATATGACTATTAATATTTCAACATATTAACAGAATGCAGCCTATACAATGTGTAAAATGAATACATAATTGATAATACAGAAGGAAGTGGCCCAAGAAATTTAATTGTCCTATATCAGGAAACAGAGATTAAATCTTTTAAGGTTAAGAAAGTACTTCTTCCTGGTACATTCAAAATTCTTTGCTTTGAGAATGTAATGAATAAAAATACCTTAAAATAACTTTTACATGTATGTATATATGAAAAATATGAGAATGAATTGCTAGCCAACCTATATTATGTTCAGTGAGGGATTTAGTAGAAAGCATTTTTCAAAATTGTTATACTTCTCCAAGAATTAGTTAAGGAACACAAACTCAAAATACGCATGGTGTTGGCTGCTAATGATGTGTGAGGCACAGTTATTCTCTGGAGGTCGAGAGGTGACCAAGATCATAGTGCCTGACCTCAGTAAGCTTATGTCTACCAAGAAGCTTGTCAAAAACCCGATGATTTCAATTTAATGTGGGAAGCTCTTTGATAAAGCCATAAAGCACGGGGGCTGAGTTTTTAGACTAGTAGGGATCAGAGATGAAATGGAATGAAGGGAGGGGTGATATTCAAAAAAGGAAGAGTGGAAGCATGAAACGAGTCTCAAAAGACAAGTTGTGTAATTCAACTGAAGACGAAGAAAAGTTTATTTGGGCAAAAGCAAAGTATATGAAAATAGCAAAAAGAAGTAATTGATGACTGCAATGAAACAGGAAGCTTGATTCAAATATACTTTATCAGATAGAAAGTAATTAAATGTTTTAATTAGAAGCGTGCTAGGGTGAGATTAGTATTTTATAGTGATCATTTTGGTAAAAAAGTTAAGGATGGATTTAAATAGAAAAAAAAAAAAAAATGGAGAGGGGGAAAGACTGATGAGGTACCTGATGAGAGAGAGAGAGAGAAATGAAATGGGCCAAATCCAGGACAATGGTGGTAGGAATTAAAAGAAAAGACCCAGAAATATGACACTTGATCAAGTGTGCACAGATACTGAATTTTAGGGTGTGAAGAGAAGTATAGGCTGACCTCATATTTCTAGCTTAGGAAACGAACACTTAGCTCCACTAGCTCAATATGGTGAAAGGAAGGATAGGAATTCAGGAACTTAAGAAGAAGTCATTATTAGTGGCTGGGGAGGAGATGGAAAAGGTGCGTGAAGAGTCCATCTTGGTTACATTGAATTTAAGGCTTAGTATGGTTGCTCCTCACTTAATGAAACTTAAATTAGGCACCCATCACTTGTAATAAGTTGGGGTGGGAGGGCTAGGTGTGCAGATCCAATATGAAATCTGACCTAGTGCATGACCTCTCATACATTACTACTCTCCCTTTTCTCCTATTGAAACTATTCTTTTTTTTCTTCCCACAATGAGAACATATTGACAACAAAGTCAGTATATACCAAGTCCTCGGGGAGAAGGACTGGGGAGGAAAAAGATAGGAAGGGGAGCATAGTTAAGTTCTAGACTCCACCCTGAAGAAAGGCTCTTCATGAACTGCTTCAATATAATGTCTTCTAGAATCAACTGTGTCTTTATTTTGTCATGCTTATGCAACAGAAGATTAGATGGTTGGATGGCATCACCGATTCAACAGACATGAACCTGGGCAAACTCTGGGAGGTGGTAAGGGACAGGGAAGCCTGGCATGCTGCAGTCCATGGGGTTGCAAGGAGTCTGACATGATTTTGTGACTGAACAACAACAATTGTTAAATGGTTAAAATCTCTTCTCCATTAACTCAGTGACTCTTACAAAACTGTGAACACAGGCATAACTAACAAGTTTCTGTTGACTACTTTATAGTAAGTTGATAATCATAAAAATAATTGCAAAGCATACATTTGAAGAGATAGCTTTAAACTCTTGCTTTCCCCCACCCCCGACCTGATAGTTGAACTTAGAATTGGCAAAATCTGTAAGTGAATATCACCTTAATTTTTTTCAATTGCTTTTTTTAAAAATTGTGGTACAACATATGTAATGTAGAGTTCACCACTATAATCATTTTAAAATATATAGTTCAATTGCACTAAGTACATTCATGCTATTGGGCAACCATCACCACATCCATCTCCAGAATTTGTATTACTCTGGTTTTTAAAAAGTGTTCATTGATTTAAGAATCAAGACCTATTTGTCACTTGCTTTTCTATTTTAAATATTTCACTTACAGAAAAGCAGAACTTCTGCTATGCTCTAAAATTATATCTAAAGCAATCCCTTCATAAATTGAGTATCAGCTTATGGATATTTAAATTCAGCAAAGAATTTGAACATTCTATCATTTTTATGTTCTGTAAGAGGAACAATGTGTTATTCAAGTGAAGTAAAGAACACTCTTTAGTCCAACCATACCAACGCTATGAATACTAAATATTCTCTATAGTTAAAATGAAATTTAAAGTTCAGATTTCCATGTGGTTCTAGGAAAAAGAGGGTATGCCAGAATGTGAAATAACAATAATGAGCCATAGTCTAGTACGGTTCTTGGCCCACTGTGTAGACTGCAATAAATGTCTTGAATGAATAAGAGAGATTACACAGAGTGAAAACGGCAGTAGACATTATATAAAACCTGTTACTAATTTAACCATTGTTTAGATCATGATAATTAATAGCTGAAATGAATATCTTGTTATTCTTTGAGAGAAAAGTTAACAAAAGAGTCACTAGAAAAGCTTGTGTGAAATATGCTACAAGTATTATAAAATATTAATTAGATTTTAATAGATAACAGACTTCATCTGTTGGCTGGGGAGAGGCAGAAGGTGATTTATTAATAGCAAAGGTCATGCTCTAGCGTGGAGGGCCACAGGGATGGCCTGGGGCCTTCTTAGGTGGAGAGCCAGGGCGGGGTGCAGCCGTGAAGGAGAGGGACAGTACTGCCAGGCTAACTGCATTTTCGCTTCTACTCTGCCACTTGCGATGTGTGGAATCAGGCAAACTAACCTGTGTCTGCCTCAGCTGTTTTACCCATAAAATGAAGCTTATTATATGCTTGCTGTGAGAATTCAACGTGTCAATACAGGTCAAGTGGCACAAAGTACAAGCTTAATAAATGTTAGATGTTATTGTTGCCATTAATCTTTGTTGATTTAAAACATGGCACAGGGACTAAATCTTGTTTCTCTCCGAGAAGAGTCCAAAACAACACAGGGTACTCATGGAAGCTGTTTGGTTTCACTGTCTTTCATTTATTCTTTTGTGACCCAGACTGAAGACTAGTGACGTTTCATTAAAACAAGAATACTGCCACTGCCACTACCATCCTGCATCATGACCACGATCACCACCACTGTGACCACGATCACCACCAGCACTGATAGACCTCTGCCAGTTCCTCTTGACCACCACTGGCCGCCATCACCACTAGCACCAACGTCATCAAAACGACCATCACCACAAGCTTCACCATGACCTCCGCCATGACCACCACCATCCCAGCCTCTATAATCAGCATATCACCACCACCACTGGCAACCATAGTAACAAGACCTTTAATATGCATGTGAGTGTACAGGTGTAAAGGTCACTGAGAGAGTGAAGAATAAGAAACAAGATGTAAATATACACTTGCTAGTAAAAGGAGGAACGGGAGATTTTTTAAAAGATACTTGGAATCAAGCACAGAGATACGAGAAGGCATAAGAAATTGCCATCCTTGAAAGACTTTTTGACAAGTTTGTTTTATATCATTATTATCGAATTAGTAGATTTCACACACTCGGGGCCAATTACCTTTAAGAAATATGCCAGCAGTAAACAAACAGTCATATTTATGTGTTATACCAAAGACTGATGAGCCAAATGCTTTAGAGTCAAAACCAGTGGAAAGGTAAAACCCCAGACTCCCATATTATATGCTAAGCTGTGCTTCTGGAATTGGTAGCCAAAAACTAGTGATTAATGAATGATGAAAGAGTCCTGGGTTAGAGTTCCATATGTGCTACATATCTGACCTTGAGTAAGTTATGTGACCTTCTAATGACACAGTTTTCTCCCTCTGAAAAATGGTGATATACATTATTTAGAGTTTGTGTGAATATTTAATAAGTAATGTTGTATGTCAATTGTTGCTCTAAAAAAACACCCAACACAACACTCACCTACAACCATGAAACGCCAGCACATTAGCGCAATGCTTCTATTAATCTAAGATTAACACCTAACCTGGGGCTTCCTTGGTGGCTCAGAGGTAAAGAATCGCCTGCCAATGCAGGAGATGCGGGTTTGATTGTTGGGTCGAGAAGATCCCCTGGAGAAGGGAATGGCAACTCCCTCCAGTATTCTTGCCTGTGAAATCCCAAGGACAGAGGAGCCACAGTCCATGGAGTTGTCAAGAGTCCGACAGGCTGGGCAACTAAACAATAAGACCTGCCTTGTCACTCCTTCCACCCCTTCCCTCCCAATCTTAACTGCAGAGTAAACGGTACTATCATTCTCAGATGGCAGCTACCTCCATGATTCATCTGCTTCCCTCATTTCTATCCCTCATCCCAAGGAAACTCTTTAACAAATTCTCCCTTTCACCCCCAGAATGTACCTCAAATCCATCCACTTCCTAGCCACTATTGCTGTCCAAGCACAGAGCACTTTGTTGAACCCTATGTCCCAGTTGCTACTCAATGCAATCCATTCTCCACATAGCAGTTAAGGTGAACTTTAAGAATGTAAATCAGATGATGCGTGAAGCCTTCAACAGCTTCCTATTGTACTCTGAATCAGATGTTAATCATTCACCAACATTTTTTTCTATCTGTCTCCTGCCCATCTTTTCTACTTTGCCTCTTGCACTCTCACCCTACATCTAAAACTTTGGTCACACCATCCCTCTTACTGTTTAACATACTGAGCTTTTGGATGCTTCTTTGAAAAAGGCCTCCCAGACACACTTACCTGAAGTAGTCTTTTTCATACTCCATCTTTAGTTCCTCTTCAACATATTTCATAACTCTTGTAATCCAAAGTTATATTATGCATGTTTGTCTATGTTTATTGATTTATTAATTTACTTAATCTCCTATTATCAGAATGTAAGTTCCTTGAGGACAATTATATTATTGAATACATTCTATTTCATGTTCTTATTACTCCAGTGTTTTATTATGTGATCAGGTTTCTATTTTTAGTGCCAAGATTATCACCTAACATACTTTTGAAATGTAATAAAATATTCACTATAAAAATGAAATTTAGCGAGGTCTTAATGCCTGAATTAAAAAATATCTCATATGGAGAGAACAACTATAATGGAGTTTTTCTATATAAGGAAGCCCTCAAATTCCAATTGGAGGCAAAGAAGAGATGAGTAATACATTTAGGAAGAATCATGTCTGAAGGTCCCATAAATATTTTTCTTATAAGGTGTTTGGAAATAATTACAAGAAAGGTTAAGAGAAACCTTAACAAATTTGTTTAGTTTCACAGTTTATAACTGTGGTTATATGTGGTTATATATAGATAACTATGGTATCTAAAGATTACACTTTGGCTAACATAAGCATTCAACTCTTAAATCATTGCCAAAGGCATATATTGCCTAATAACTGAATGCAATGGCTCTGTCATATAAAAAACAAAACAAAGGCACTTGGTGCTAGGTCCAAAGCTTAGGTATTGTGATTATCTACTTATAGGAGTATATGATTAGTTAGCTATGG
Source organism: Cephalophus harveyi (assembly GCA_006410635.1). NCBI lineage: Eukaryota > Metazoa > Chordata > Mammalia > Artiodactyla > Bovidae > Cephalophus > Cephalophus harveyi. Next base: position 243,665 of record SJYT01044592.1, on the reverse strand, counting down.
CAGGATATAATATCTGGGAAGCAAACAGGAAAGTGACATAAGATTTTAATTACTCTGGACTCACAGTGCATGGGGTCTGCATCCATGGTTCCCCATCAATCTGCATTGGCAGAGACTTGCTGGTCCTGGAGGAAAAAAAAAAAAATCTGAGTTTAGCACAGAAATACTTTATATAGCAGACTATATGCCCCATATAAAATGGTGAGACCAGGGAGTACAAATATGGTTAAAGTTGGGCTTGGTTCTCAAGTTATCTTTTATAAAAGGAACTTCAGCTCTTGACTTGGGGTCCCCAGGAAGATCAATGGTGAAGAATCTGCCTGCCAATTCAGGAGATGCAGGTTCAATACCTGGGCCAGGAAGATTTCCCTGGAGGAGAAGGTGGTGGCCCACTCCAGTCTTCTTGCATGGAGAATCACATGGACAGAGGAGCCTGGTGGGCTACAATCCATGGGATCATAAAGAGCTGGATATGACTGAGCACAAACCTTGACTATCAATGAATACCCTGTATCTTAGTTACAGGAATGTTAAATGCTTCCTGGTAAATGTGATGATATACACAAAAAATTCTGGATAACAAAAGACAAATGTAGGGTGTATAGTTAATGACACAATCCGAATTACTGGTTTGTTTCCAAGGCAAACCATTCAACATTACACTAATCCAAGTCTATGCCCCAAATACTAATGCTGAAGAAGCTGAAGCTAAGTGGTTCTAAGAAGACCTATAAGACCTTCTAGAACTAACACCAAAAAGAGATGTCCTTTTCATCATAGGTGACTGGAATGCAAAAGTAGGAAGTCAAGAGATACCTAGAATAACAGGCAAGTTTGTCCTTGGAGTATAAAATGAAGTAGGGCAAGGCCTAACAGAGTTTTGCCAAGAGCTAACCCTTTCAACAACACAAGAGATGACTCTGCATGTGTATATCACCATATGGTCAATACTGAAATCAGACTGATTATATTCTTTCCAGTTGAAGATGGAGAAGCTCTATACAGTCAGCAAAAAAAGACTGGGCACTGACTGTGGCTCAGATCATGAACTCCTCATTGCAAAATTCAGGGTTTAGGGAAAACCAGTAGGCCCTTCAGGTATGACCTAAAGAAAATCCTTTATGATTATATAGTGGAAGTAACAAATATATTCAAGGGATTAGATCTGATAGAGTGCCTGAAGAACTATGGTTGAAAGTTTGTACTACTGTATAGGAGTTGGTGACCAAAATCATCCCAAAGGGGGGTGGGCGGAAGCAAGAAGGCAAAGCAGTTGTCTGAGAAGGTTTTACCAATAGCTTAGAAAGGAAGAGAAGTGAAAGGCAAAGGAGAAAGGGAAAGATATAGCCCTCTGAATGCAGAGTTCCAAAGAATAGCAAGGAGAGGTGAAAAAGCCTTCTTAAGTGAACAATGAAAAGAAATAGAGGAAAACAATAGAAGACTAGAGATCTCTTCAAGAAAATTAGAGATACCAAGGGAACATTTCATGCAAAGATGGGCGTAATAAAGGACAGAAACAGTATGGCCCTAATAGAACCAGAAGACATTAAGAAGAGTTGGTATGAATACACAGAAGAACTATATAAGAAAGGTCTTAATGACTTGGATAATCACAATGATGTAGTCACTCACCTAGAGCCTGATATCCTAGAGTGTAACGTCAAGTGGGCCTTAGGAAGCATTACTACGAACAAAGCTAGTGGAGGTGATGGAATTCCAGCTGAGCTATTTCAAATACCAAAAGATAATGCTGTGAAAGTGCTTCACTCAACATGTCAGCAAATTTGGAAAACTTGCTGACAAAAGGACTGGAAAAAGTCAGTTTTCATTTAAGTCTCAAAGAAGGGCAATGCTAAAGAATGTTCAAACTACAGCACAATTACATTCATTTCATGTTAGCAACGTAATGCTCAAAATCCTTCAAGCTAGGCTTCAGCAGTATATGAACCGAGAACTTCCAGATATACAAGCTGGACTTAGAAAAGGCAGAAGAACCAGAAATCAAATTGCCAACATCCGTTGATCATAGGAAAAGCAAGAGAGTTCCAGAAAAACATCTGCTTCATGGACTACACTGAGGCCTTTGACTGTGTGGATCACAACAAACTGTGGAAAATTCTTCAAGAGATGGGAATACCAGACCACCTGACCTGCCTTCCGAGAAACCTATATGCAAGTCAAGAAGCAACAGTTAAGACTTGGACATGGAACAACAGACTGGTTCCAAACTGGGAAAGGAGTATGTCAAGGTTGTATATTGTCACCCTGCTTTTTCAACTTCTATACAGAGTATATCATGTGAAATGCTGGGCTGGATGAAGCACAAGCTGGAATCAAGATTGCCAGAAGAAATATCAATAATCTCAGATATGTAGATGACACCACCCTAATGGCAGAAAGCAAAGAGGAACTAAAGGACTCCTTGATGAAGATTAAAGAGCATGGTGAAAAAGCTGGCTTAAAACTCAACATTCAGATAATGAAGATCGTGGCATCCAATTCCATTATTTCATGGCAAGTAGATGGGGAAAAAATGGAAACAGTGACAGACTTTATTTTCTTGGGCTCCAGCATCACTGCAGACAATGACTGCAGCCATGAAATTAAGATGCTTGTTCCTTGGAAGAAAAGCTATGACAAACCTAAACAGCATATTGAAAAGCAGAGATATCCCTCTGCCAGCAAAGGTCTGTATAGTCAAAGGTTTGTTTTTTCCAGTAGTCATGCATGGATGAGAGTTGGACCATAAAGAAGGCTGAGTGCTGAAGAATTGATGCTTTTGAAATATGGTACGGGAGAAGACTCTTGAGAGTCCCAAGGACTGCAAGGAGATCAAACCAGTCAATTCAAAATGAAACTAGCCCTGAATATTCACTAGAAGGACTGATATAAAAGGTGAAGCTCCAATACTTTGGCCACCAGATGTGAAGAGCCACTCAGTGGAAAAGGCCCTAATTCTGGGAAAGATAGAAGGCAAAAGGAGAAGGGGCCTCAGAGGATGAGATGGTTGAATGGCATCATCGACTCAATGGATATGAGTTTGAGCAAACTCAGGGACATAGTGAAGGACAGGGAAGCCTGGTGTGCTGCAGTCCATGAGGTGTCACAGAGTCAGACATGACTGTGTGACTGAACAAGAACAGCAGCAAAACGAGCCTCCTTGTTTTCATGCAATCCCACATTGCAAACGTGGAGGAAAGGTGTTTGATATCTCACATTTTCCAGTATTAACTTTTCATATATGTTAATATAACATCAGTTATATCTGTGCTATAATCTGTAGTTTCATGTTAAGGTAATATTAGACTTTTGTTTCACTGGCATAATTTTGAAAAAGGGTTTTCAAAAGATTTAAATGCAATATACATATAAAATTTTACTTCATAATAATTCATTATTTAATTTATAGAAGCAATGGTGGACTTCATGAAAGAATGTATGTTAATGATGCCTTAACAGCATTTTCCGGAGAAGGTGATGGCACCTCAATCCAGTACTCTTGCCTGGAAAATCCCATGGATGGAGGAGCCTGATAGGCTACAGTCCATGGGGTCGCGAAGAGTCGGACACGACTGAGCGACTTCCCTTTCACTTTTCACTTTCATGCATTGGAGAAGGGAATGGCAACCCACTCCAGTGTTCTTGCCTGGAGAATCCCAGGGATGGGGGAGCCTGGTGGGCTGCCATCTATGGGGTCACACAGAGTCGGACACGACTGAAGTGACTTAGCAGCAACAGCATTTTCATTGGGTAGTTTGCCTATTAGATACTTCAATGCTTCTGTAAATTCAACCGTGTGTGTACCAGACTCGAGAAGGTAGAATTTGTATGTTAGAATTGTATCCATGGTCTCAACAAAAGGTTATCATATTCCAATGAACATGGTAAGTAACAGTGAATCAAATCTTTATAAATTCTGTCAATTTCCATTATTTTAAAATGTACCAGTATTAATCATTGATAACAATGTATAGATGAAACAAAGTCATTATCAAAATCTTGGATAACATTAATCTAAATAATTTGTAGCTATGCCATCTCTGGTGGCTTGACCGTAAAGAATCCGCCTGCAATGCAGGAGACTGGGGATTGAATCCCTGGGTCAGGAAGATCCTCTGGAGAAGGGAATGGCCACCCACTATATATTCTTGCCTGGAGAATCCCATGCACAGGGAAGCCTGGCAGGCTACAGACCACGGGGTCACAAAGAGTGAGACATGACTGAGTGACTAATACTTTCACTTCACTTTTCACGTGTCAGCCTCCTTTCTGAATTACAGAGAAAGGGCTACCTGATGACGACAGAGGAGCACTGAGCCAGCCGCCGCCCGGCACTTTTCAGTCCTGTGTATATTTGCCCCATCTCCATGGCTCCTTCCAAGCCAACCACCTCCAGCAGCTGATCACTCAGATCTGAAAGGAAACAGAAGCCTTGTAAATTACAGTGCATGTGCATACCATGCCGTGCCATTAGACATTATGGAAATGAAAAATAAAAGCTTCTTGAGAAAGAAAGCTTCTCTGTCTCAGATACTATACTAAAAGTAACAAAAAGATGGTCTGTCTTACTTCTGAAACTCTCAGTTTAAGCAAATCCTGAGGCGCTGTGGGGAAAGATGTGCTGTCAGCTTATTCTACAACAAAATGGGAAGAAAGGATTCTGAGCCAAATAAAGCCAAAAAATATACCAGTAGCTTTAACATCAACAAACTTAACGTTATTCCACATGTATATATGGAACATGTATACCCCCCACATCAGACATTTGGCAGCAAATACACATTTCAGTATTATAAATAAAGTATGAGGACATGCTGTCAAACATGATTTTGTTGAATTACTCCAACAAAAGATCTTAGAGATCATGGAATTAAAGTTTCTTATTTTAAAGATAAGACTTGAGGCATTAAATCACTGAGTGACTTGTCCATGTGCAGGTTAAGTTGCTTCAATTGTGTCCAACTCTTTGCAACCCTATGGACTATATAGCCTGCCAAATTCCTCTGTCCATGGGATTTTCCAGGCAACAATACTGGAGTGAGTTGCCATGCCCTCCTTCAAGGGATATTTCCAATTTAGGGATTGAACCCACATCTCTTATATGTCTCCTGGATTGGCAGGCACGTTCTTTATGCCACAGTCATAGGTAAACTTGTGCAGAGCTTTTCTTGACCTTGAAAAAAGAAATGTTTTCCTGATGGTAAAGAATATGCCACTAAATTCTAGAGTAGGTTTGATAATTATCACCATATTAATACAATGTTTTTTCTTTTTTTTAACCAGAGGACAGTAAAAAAAAAAAAAGCTAATAGTATTAGGTATTGCTTGTCGAGTGTTTCCAAAGTATCTGTCACTGACTAAGCACTCACTCCATATCACCTCACTTGCTCCCCTGGCAAAACCAATTTAAGACAAATATGATTATTAGAATTTACAGACAGAGAAGCTGAAAATCAGAGAAGTTAACTCAATTTATTTATAGTAACATAAAGAGGAAGTGACAGAGCCAAAATCTGAGGTGTAATCACAATGTTATATCAGCCATACCAAAGAGAGATACTTTTAAAACTGATAGGACTATTTCTTATTGAGGGAGTGACAGTGGTGCCTGTGTGAGCTGCAAAGTCCCTTTCCAACCTGGAAACTTTCACTCTCCAGAGTAGCAGAGGATGTAGTCATTATCAGTAAAACCCTACAGGGCACAACTGCGGCACACAGCCCCTCCACTCACTCACCTGGCTCAGAATGCCCGAACCCTTGACTTGAAGGAAAAATTTTAGGTGCACATATATGGTCCTTTTCTATCATGATATTTTCATGTAATCCCATGTGTTTTAAAATGCAAATAAATTGTTAAATATTGTTTTCAGTAGCAAAAAGAGCTGGAGGGGTGGAATAGAGTGGTATAAGGTAAGATATGATTATACAAGTTAACTGTGTAATAACTAGTCATAGCTGAGTGTGGACTTGAAGCAAAACCAGCATATGTGTGTTGTATGTACTCCATTTTGTACAGAAGTCCTCATTTCCCACTGCTGCTGCTAAGTCGCTTCAGTCGTGTCCGACTCTGTGCGACCCCATAGACGGTAGCCCACCAGGCTCCCCCGTCCCTGGGATTCTCCAGGCAAGAACACTGGAGTGGGTTGCCATTTCCTTCTCCAGTGCATGAAAGTGAGAAGTGAAAGTGAAGTCGCTCAGTCGTGTCCGACTCTTAGCGACCCCATGGACTGCAGCCTACCAGGCTCCTCCAACCATGGGATTTTCCAGGCAAGAGTACTGGAGTGGGGTGCCATTGCCTTCTCCGCATTTCCCACTAGTGAATCCATTTTAGCACAAAGTTCAGAGAGATGAATGATATATTTTCAGTGTTGTTCGTGTGTGGTAAATAGCACTTTGAAACCTCAAAATTTGTTAGGCCCATGATCTTTGGCACATTTTATCTAAGCTCTGAAAACACAATGTATGACCAATCCACTGTACATTTTTTGAATTGAACTGACTTTTAAAAACCATTGTGTTTAAACTTTAAGCTCTAGCTGCAGCAGGAGATTTCTTCACATGTGGACACAACTATCCAGCTACTGAATCAAATGCTAACCAGTCATAGTATCTTAGAGCATTCACCTTGCTGTTCTAAACCATATTTAGACTGATTTCTCATCAAACTTATTCTGTGTTTCTAGTTAAAATTTATGTTGCCAAGAACAGATGGACAAGGAATGGAAACATATTCTTTCAGCTGTAGCCGGCACTAAAATGTGCTTGGCTCTATAGCCTGGGTGTTAATATACGCATTTCTTAGATATATGTCAACCAGAAAACTGCACTGTGGCAAGCACTAAAACCCCAGATGTGTGTCTGGTGATATTTATAAAACAACAACAACCACAAAAATGAAGTTCATGTTCAGTATTCTGTATTTTCCACTGCTTGGTTCTTAAATAGGTGAAATTTTACACTGATTTCTGTAATGATCTGGTGGATGGAAACTGTTCTACAAGAAATGAAATACTTTCTCACGACAGAGTTAATCTGTGAGCCCTAACTTTTCCATGAATCACAGGGACTGTCTACATCTACACCATATTGCTACTGTCTACCACCCTCTTTCTGATTTTTTTTTTCTTTCTTTTAATTTGTCTTTGTTTTTCTCCCTGCAAAAATGCTCCGAAAATCAATTCTACCATTAATCACTGGTAATGAAGACACTGCTTATAGATTTAGAAGATGTAGGCATTCAATCTTTTATGTTCTTGCTAACACAAAGAACTGTATAGAAATAGTGGTATATTTACTAGTGCAAAATTAACAACATATTCCTTCTAATTAAGCATTCAGAAAAAAAAGAAATTCTAATTTGTGCTGCACAAATTTGCTCCCATAACACTTCAACAATTTTATATACAAAAGCCTGTAAGGTCTGTGTACAAGTGCTGCCTCTTACATACTATCTTTGGGGGCAGGGTCCTCACTGATTTCAGACAAAGATAATTTCTACACAATTTTGAATTCTATTTCTACCTGTGGTATCATCTAGAAACATCAAAAACTTCCTCACTTCACATTCTAGCTAAAATTCATTTTAAGCACAGGTCCCCTTGAGATGGCATAACCAACCAGATTCACCTCCTTAATTGGTTTGCTATGTGGCTATTTGCTTTGAGCTCATGAACTGAATCAAGCCCACTGTCTGTTTATGTATGGCTTGCAAGAGTAGTTTTTACATGTTGACAAATGGGAAAAAAATTGATACATTGTGACAGCTGAAAATACATTAAATTCAAACTTCAGCATTCATTAATTAGCTTTTATTGGAAGCAGACCCTGGTGAGTTTCGGTTTCCTCTATGTCTGTTTTCACACTATAATGGCAGAAGAGAGTGGCTGCAGCAGGAACCACGTGGCCCAGAAAGCCTACAATGTTTATTATTCAGACCTTTAGAAAGAAAGTGCCAAGCTCTGCCTGACTGCTTGAGTGAAACAGTAACTATTTCTGGCCACTGATGTTTTCAACTTTATGCATGCTGTGTGCTAAGTCGCTTCAGTCATGTCGGACTCTGCGACCCCCGGAACTGTAGCCCAGCAGGCTCCTCTGTCCATGGGAATGATTCTCCAGGCAAGAATACTGGAGTAGGTTGCCATGCCCTCCTCCAGGGACTCTTCCTGACCCAGGGATCAAACCCGTGCCTCCTGCATCTCCTGCTCTGCAGGCAGGTTCCTTCCCCACTGAGTCACCGGGGAAGCCTGGGTTTCACTTTGGTACTGCCTCTATAAATCCTAATGGCATCACAGTTGCCTGAAAGACATAATGTCTGAGCACTTATTCCTTAGTGTGCGTGCTGGTTCATAAAAGAACTTCAACTATGGAATCTCACCATACTCGTATACTGTGAAAAGTGAAGTCGTTCAGTCATGTCCGGCTCTTAGCGACCCCATGAACTGCAACCCACCAGGCTCCTCCGTCCATGGGATTTTCCAGGCAAGAGTACTGGAGTGGGGTGCCATTGCCTTCTCCGCATATACTGTGAGGTTTCCTATAATCAGTTTGTTGTTGATCATGAAATACCAGAGTTTCTAAATAACCCTGTTACAAAAGAAAGTAGAGCAGCTTAACGTTCAACATTAAGCTCAGTCATTGCATCTGGTCAGCCTTCTTGTGTGTGAAAGTATAGTCATAGGTAGGAAGGCAAAAGTTGCACCCAGGCCTGAAGACACACGTGAGAGGTCTACCTGTGAGTCTCCAGCTGAGTACTGAGAAATCCTGACCTCCTGATACTAGGAATTATGTCTATTCCAAGGAAAATGGTGCTTTTGATCAATTTAATGTTACTTTTGAAGAGGAAAAACAGTGCATTTCTGAAAGAGTTAATATATCTTTCCAAATGCCTCCATGGGTATAACAGAGGCAAGGAAATCTGCCAAATTTAGTATTTCCATTTTTAAAATAGTCTAGAAAAGGTGTTCAGAGGGAACAGATGTCATGAAAAACAAAAACTGGGTATAGTAGAACAAGATTCTTAACACAGGGGCAGTGATTCTGAATGCAGAAAGATATGACTTTTTTACCAACATTAATTAAAATTAAGAACTTCTTTCACTTGTAAATTTAGGCAAGAAACCACAGTTGTAGTAGAAATACCTCTGACTTTGTCACTGATAGATATCACACATATTTCCATATCACATTATAGTTGTTGCAATATTTAAAAATTCTATTTATACTTTATATTTAAGAATTCTATTTATATTTAAAAATTCTATTTTTATAATCTTTGACATCTTAATAATTATTAAGCCTCTGCTGGATTTCTAAAAGTAATTTATTAATATGGGAAAAGAATCTAAAAAGGAGTGGATATACATGCACACACACACACACATATATGTATAACTGATTGTGTCAGACTCTTTGAGACCCCATGGGCTATAGCCTGCCAGGCTCCTCTATCCTTGGGATTTCAAGAATGCTGGAAGGCTTCCCTGATGGTTGAGCAGGTAAAGAAACTGCCTGAATGCAGGAGACATAGGAGATATGGGTTCAATTCCTGAGTCAGGAAGATCCCCTGGAGGAGGGCATGGCAACCCACTCCAATATTCTTGCCTGGAGAATCCTATGGACAGAGGAGCCTGGCGGGCTATAGTCCATAGTGTTGCAGAGTTGGACATGACTGATTGATTAACATTTTCACTTTCTCCAGGGGATCTTCCCCACCCAGGGATCAAATCTGGGTCTCCTGCATTGTAGGCAGATTCTTTACTGTCTGAGCCACACACAACTGTTTATCAACTATACTCAAATAAAAATTTAGAAAAGCAGCACATATATTACTGAATTGAACTCTTAACATTTCAATATTATGGATTACCTTTGAAGCCTACATATTTTTTAATAAATCTTAAAACATTACTCCAAAGAAGAATCAGTAGATTTTACCAGAATGGCAAAGAGGACTATAGCACAAATATGGTAAGAAACTCTACTTTAATCTGCCTTTGACTTTGTATACCTTTTCCTGAACTTTGCTAGTGCTGCATTATATGGGAACAGAAGAGGATGCATGACAAACACAGACTGAATGTGGGTTGTAGCATTTTGGCATTTCGTTGAATAGAGTGTGTACTGAAGGGAGAGGGATGGGGGGACAGGGCAGGGCACACTCCTTTGCGCATGGTGTCCAGCAACATGCTGTAGCACAGGGGCCAGCTATGTCCTGGGGGTACACGCAATGACTCAGAAAGGACATTCTGTCATCACCTAAATTGCTAATTATATCACAACTCTTAAGGACTTATTGGCCAAGGTGACACCAGGCTAGCTATGGAGTTGTACCTTCTAAGTGCTAAGACTGTATGCCTTCCAGCAATGCTTGTTTTAGCTAGCGAACATTTGAAACATGCCTGAGGATCCAGAATAAACTTTAAAACCCCTAGGGGTATATGAAATTACTCCACTAAAGTGAATGCTTCAAGGATGATTTTGTAGCATGTTCATCTATTACCCATTGATTCTTTACTTTTAATTTATTTGGCTGTATTTGGGTCTTAGTTGTGGCACGTGGGATCTTCACTTGTGGTGAGCAGGCTCAGTTGCTCCATGGAATGTGGTATGTGGGATCTTAGTTCCCCCACCAGGGATCTAACCTTGTCCCCTGTATGGCAAGGCAGATTCTTAATCACTGGACCACCAGGGAAATCCCTGCCAATTGACTTTTATTTTTTTATTTTTAAATATTTGTTTATTTTTAAACAGTTTATTTTTGTTCTGGGGTACAGCTGATTAACAGTGTTGTGACAGTTTCAATGAACAGCAAAGGGACTCAGTCATAAATATATATATATATACACACACACACACACACACACGTATCCATTCTCCCCCAAACTCCTCTCTCTCCAGGCTGCCGCATAACATTGAGCAAAGTTCCATGTGCTGTACAGTAGGTCCTTGTTGGTTATCCATTTTAAACACCACAGTAAGTAAGTGGCTTCCCTGGTGGCTCAGACAGTAAGGCGTCTGCCTGCAATGAGGGAGACCCGGGTTCGATTCCTGGCTTGGGAAGATCCCCTGGAGAAGGAAATGGCAATCCACTCCAGCACTCTTGCCTGGAAAATCCCACGGACGGAGGAGCCTGATAGGCTACAGTCCATGGGGTCTCAAAGAGTCGGACACGACTGAGCAACTTCACTTTCACTTTCAAGTACATGTCCATCCCAAACTCCCTATCTATGCCTTCTCCCCATTCTTCCCTCCAGCAACTGTGCATTCTTTCTCTTTGTTGGTTATCCATTTTAAATATAGCAGTGTGTACATGTCCATCCCAAACTCCCTATCGATCCCTTCTCCCCATTCTTCCCTCCAGCAATTATAAGTTCATTCTCTGTGAGTCTCATTCTGTTTAGTAAGTTCATTCCTATCATTTTTTAGATTCCACACAAAAGTGGTATCGTATGATATTTGTCTTTCTGTCTCTGGCTTATTTCACTCAGTAAGAGAATCTCCAGGTCCATCCATTATTTCACTCCTTTTAATGGCTGGCTAATATTTCATTATATATATGTATCTGTGTGTGTATATATATATACACACACACACACACACCACATCTTCTTTATCCATTCTCCTGTCAGTGGACATTTAGGTTGCTTCCATGTGTTGGCTATTTTAAACAGTGCTGCAATGAACATGAGTCCATGTATCCTTTCAACCATGTTTTTTTCTGGATATATAACCAGGAGTGTGATTGCAGGGTCACATGGTAGCTCTATTTCTTAATTTATATGTACGCCTCATGAATATAAAGCTGTTTTCTCCAACCTCCATAAATTAGAAAATGCAGTTACAAAAGCAGCTGAGTGGAGAGAGCTGAAGCAAAAATGTATTAACATGGACTCTGTGTTTCAAGTTCAGTTCAGTGCAGTTCACTCACTCAGTTGTGTCCGACTCTTTGCGACCCCATGGACTGCAGCATGCCAGGCTTCCCTATCCATTACCAACTCTCAGACCTTGGTCAAGTTCTTGTCCATCGAGTCGGTGATGCCATCCAACCATCATCCTCTGTTGTCCCCTTCTCTCTTGCCTTCAATGTTTCCCAGTATCAGGGTCTTTTCCAATGAGTCAGTTCTATGCATCAGGTAGACAAAGTATTGGAGCTTCAGCTTCAGCATCAGTCCTTCCAATGAACGTTAAGGACTGATTTTCTTTATGACTGACTGCACTTGATCTCTTTGCAGTCCAAGGGAATCTCAAGAGTCTTCTTCAACACCACAGTTCAAAAGCATCAATTCTTTGGTGCTCAGCTTTCTTTATAGTTCAACTCTCACATTCAGTTTTTCTAGAAAAGCCATAGCTTTGATTAACAGACTTTTGTTGGCAAAGTAATTTCTCTACTTTTTAATATGCTGTCTAGGTTGGTCATAACTTTTCTTCCAAGGAGCAAGTGTTTTTTTAATTTCATGGCTGCAGTCACTATCTGCAGTGATTTTGGAGCCAAAGAAAATAAAGTCTGTCACTGTTCCACTGTTTCTCCATCTATTTGCTATTAAGTGATGAGACTGGAAGCCATGATCTTCATTTTTTGAATGTTGGGTTTTAAGCTAGCTTTCTCACTGTCCTTTTTAACTTTCATCAAGAGACACTTTAGTTCCTCTTCACTTTGTGCCATAAGGGTGGTGTCATCTGTGTATTTGAGGTTATTGATATTTCTCTTGGCAATCTTGATTCCAGCTTGTGCTTCATCCAGCCTGGCATTTCACATGATGTATTCTGCATATAAGTTAAATAAGCAGGGTGACAATATATAGCCTTGACATACTCCTTTCCCAATTTGGAACCAATCTTTGTTCCATGTTCTAACTGTTGTTCACTTCTAACTGTTGCTTCTTGACCTGCATACAGATTTCTCAGGAGGCAGGTTAGGTGGTCTGGTATTCCCATCTCTTTCAGAATTTTCCACAGCTTTTTGTGATCCACACAGTCAAAGGCTTTGGCATAGTCAATAAAGCAGAAGTAGATGCTTTTCTGGAACTCTCTTGCTTTTTTCTATGATCCATTGGATGTTGGCAATTTGATCTCTGGTTCCTCTGCCTTTTCTAAATCCAGATTGAACATCTGAAAGTTCTCAGTTCACATACTGTTGAAGCCTAGCTTGGAGAATTTTGGACATTACTTTGATAGCATGTGAGATGAGCGCAGTAGTTTAAAGATTCTTTGGCACTGCCTTTCTTTGGGATTGGAATGAAAATGGACCTTTTTAAAGTATCTTTAAAGCAAATTTCTAGCATCTCATGGAACATACTATACAATTATGTCTGTCAAGGAAATAGAGATTTTATATATATATAAATATAATGTATATGGTACACCTACTATGAGAAGACTTCCTAATAAGATTCATAGGCATTTTTCCATTTAAGACTTCCAACAATACCTTAAGGCCAATATTATTCTTTTTTTTTTTTTTTGAGAAGGAGGAAACTATGTTATCTATTCAAGTCTTTACACACAGTTGATAATATGGTTTTCCAACTAGGTTGCTTCACTCCAAAATCCATGTAATTGGACATATCGAAAACAGTTAAGAACTAACCAATTAAATGCTATCAGTGACTGCAAGACAAAAATACAGCAAAGAAATATATGCTATCCTAAATGGCGCCATTAATAATCATACCACTGAATCAGGTTAGATGCTGTCACCAAATTATAGTATAAAACTCTCATTCAAAGGGGGGAATGAGAGAGTCATTTCCTAGGCAGGTTGATAAGAAGTCTAGGGGTCCCCAAGGAGAGAGGGGTCTGGAATTCTCAAGGAGGAAGAAAGGACAAACTTTTTTCCTTCTCTACATTCCTTAGGATTATATAACAATAATGTATTCTGCCTGAGGACAGTCTCTGGATTAAACCTGTCTAATTCTGTAAATTGTGGGAGTAGACCTGCTCTATACAAGGATTATATAACAACAATGTATTCTGCCTGAGGACAGTCTCAGGATTAAACCTTCTGTCTAATTCTGTAAATTGTGGGAGTAGACCTGCTCTTTACAAGGATTATATAACAACAATGTATTCTGCTTGAGGACAGTCTCTGGATTAAAACTTCTGGCTAATTCCGTTATCTTAAAATGTAAATTATGGGAGTAGGTCTGATGAGGTCTTTACAACCTCCAGACATTCTTTTGATTTACTGGAGAGTATATAACTTCATTGCTAACACTAACAAGGGGGTACTCTTTCTGCCCCCTTCTAATGCCTATGTTAGAAGCTTTCTCTATCTCCTTTATACTTTAATAAAACTTTGTTACACACACACACAAAAAATAAAATAAAACTCTCATTCACTATGACTACTCCAGGTCATGCAAATGAATTATACTTAGAAGAATTTTGATAAGAAGACTAAGACATGCAGAACACTTTTTGAAAGGATTTCTATCCAATGTGGTTAGAAAATAAAAATGAAAAAGGTTAAAGTGTAGTACAGAAAGGATTAAGGAGAGTTACTTGGAAAATCTAGCAGTGTGAAGTATCCCATTCTTTGATTAAATCTGAAAAATAAGGAGTAAAGGTATATACAGAAACACACACACACACACACACACACACACACACAGCAGAATCACATGCCTGACTTTAAAAATGACTTTTAAAGAATAGATTTGATCATCTCTTTTAAAGCCATCTGTTTTTTAAAAAAACAACCAGCTAGAGCTGACTATAACTTCATGTATTTTCATTCTAAAATTCTGAACTTCCCTAAATGGATCCAAAAAAAAAAAAACCACAAGAATCATAGTAGTCTGGCATACTGTCAACAACTGCCCTACTGTGATCAAAGTGGTCCAGGGCTGGCAATCGCTTTATAATGGAGTACTTGAAAGAGGGCTTTCACCTGAGGACGCACAACCCCAGAAATCATGGACATTTCATACACAAGGCCATAGAGAGCCAGCTTAATGACTCCCCGCAGACAGCTATTGCTATGACTGGCAACGAGTATTATCAGTAAATGTAGGCGTAGAGTTTAGGAGTACAAGCTAGCAGTGATTCTGAACACTGTTGCTTCAGGGTCTTGAGTCGGTTTGCTCTTGTTAAGCTTTGAGGAGGGACTGAAGGCTGACGCTTGTTTTCTGTGTGAATGAGCCATTAGGGTGTGAGGGGCTGTTTTCACAACATCACGTTTCCCATGCCCTCTTTCATAAACCAAACTACTTTACGTGTCTCTTCGCATTAGTGCCATCGCTAAACAAAGCAAGTGTACATGAAAGAGGGCTGATGTCAGCAAATTCTGAGTGACTTCTGGAGGGGCATCCTGAATTCCAACACTGAAGCCTGCTAAGGGGCTAAAGGCTTCCCTAGTGGCTCAGATGGTAAAGAGTCTGCCTGCAGTGCCGGAGGCCCAGGTTCGATCACTGGGTCAGGAAGATCCCCTGAAGAAGGGAATGGCAACACACTCCAGTATTCTTGCCTGGAGAATTCCATGGACAGAGGAGCACTGCAGGCTATAGTCCATGAAGTTGCAAAGAATGGGATACAACTGAGCAACTGTATCTATCTAAGAGGCTAAAGCGACCAGGAAGATCACCAACCCTTACCTTCTAAGAAATAAGTAGTTCCAATAATTAAAAAACAATTTAAAATCCAGCTTAAGAGATGGCAGTGGTGATCTTATTTTACATATGACTATGTGATATTTGGCCTTCCCTGGTGGCTCAGAGGTAAAGAATCTGCCTGCAATGCAGGAGACACGGGTTTGATCCTTGGTTTGGGAAGATGCCCAGGAGAAGGAAATGACAGCTCACTCCAGTATCCTTTCCTGGGAAATCCCATGGACAGAGGAGCCTAGTGGTCTACAGGCCATGGGGTTGCAAAGAGTCAGACAAGGCTGAAGCAATTGAGCATGAGCATGATGTGATCTTAATATTCAATTTCCAGAAGCACTAGGAAAACAAGCTATTTTCTTGAAATATATTATAGAATATAATAGTATAGTCCAACAGTCTCCTTATTTTAGTTTTAATGAAATGTGAAACACACTTGTGAACTAATAAAATTTTTAAAATATGGTAATACATTGGAACTCACTTATAAAATTAAGGCTGCAAATTAAAATACAGACCAAATATAATTGTGAGGAATAGTGATTTACACTAAAAATTGTCCTGTATAACAGAGCTGGCTTTGATACCCAATTATTCCTGGTTACATATAAATATTATACGCCTAGCAAGAGTAATACATTGGGGTTACTGTGCTTTCTGAGGCCATTTGCATAAAAGTACTGCTGGTCAGAAGTAAATCTTACTCTACTGGCAGTTTGTTTTCTGAAAAGAGGCTACATGACTAATCAGAATTAAATCCAAGTAATCTTCTTTGGAACTTTGTGGTAGTGGTTAAGATATAGGATTATATCCTGAAATCACTCTGCCAAAAAAGGTCTGTATAGTCAAAGTTATGGTCTTTTCAGTAGACATGCACAGATGTGAGAGCTGGACCGTAAAGCCCAGAGCACTGAAGAACTGATGCTTTTGAACTATGGTGCTGGAGAAGACTCTTGAGAGTCCCTTGGACTGAAAGAAGATCAAACCAGTCAATCCTAAAGGAAATCAACCCTAAATATTCATTGGAAGGACTGTTGCTGAAGCTGAAGCTCTAATACTTTGGTCACCTGATGTGAAGAACAGACTGACTGGAAAAGATCCTGAGGCTGGGAAAGATTGAGAGCAGGAGGAGAAGGGGGTGACAGAGGATGAGATGGTTGGGTGGTGTCACTAACTCAATGGATATGAGTTTGAGCAAGCTCCAGGAGATAGGAAAAGACAGGGAAGCCTGGTATGCTTCAGTCCATGGGGTCACATAGAGTGCGTTTAAAGAGTTTTGCTGTTATGTGGGGCGAGGACCACCACTCGCCCCAAACAACCAAAGACAGGATACAGGAACAGGACTGAGACAAGAACTGTGACACCCTCAAGCACTGACAAAAAACACACTTAAATCACCATTGCCTCACCATTTAAAGAGGAACACTTCTTGATTCATTCAAGTCAGAGAAGACACTGTTTCATTTGGCTTATGACAAACTACAGACAGATGGGGTGATGTATCTAATATGCTACCTGTTAACAAGTTAGTATAGATTAAAATACACCTGAATTCTTCTGTTTTCTATCTGTCCTCCTTGTTTTTTTCCTTACGCAGTAAGATAATTTTGTTTCATGGCTTTATGGCCACAGAAAAAGAATTAAATTACATTCTGGATTACTAAATTGAATTAATGTTGACATAAGTAGTTTTATTTGGATGAGATTTTTAAATTAATCCCATTTGTAAATACTTATAAGAAATACAATATCCTTTGTCATGTCAATTAGGAAGTTAGCAGAGAAATCCATTACACACATGTGATCACTTAGAAGCGAGAACCTGTAACCTACTACTGTGTAGGAGCTTTGCAGTGTCTATTCAACTCACGACACTTATTAATCATGTACTGACAAGCTTCCAAAGAGCTTGAATTTTTTAAAACATTAAAGAATAAGCCCTTGTATGTAGACATGTTGAAGGACTCAAATAAGTACAAAAGGTCTCTGTGAAAAAGTTTTTCTTTACATATTAAAAAGCATGTCATTTTAACTTTAGAAAAGAACCACACTGATATTAATTCATCTTTCAGGAAATACAGCAACATTCATGACTAATAGTAATGGGAAAAGTAGAAATGGAACATTCAAAGTATGTTCACCCTTAAAAACACTTGAGAACACAACAGAAGTTCAAATGCAAACTTTCAGATCTCCAGTGCTAAGAAACTCAGGACTTTATCTCCCCTTTCAAGGACTGCCTTTGGGTGTGGGGGAAACCAAAACCTCTTTGGTAGCACAAACTTTACTAACCTAACTCATTCTTCTCCTACCCACTCATATAAGAGATATACCCTTTAAAAAAATAGTTTAATGTACTACCACATTGATACCCTCCATACAGAGAAAATTTATTCTATTTAGTATCATTCTTTGAAAAGTTATTTACTTAAAAAGGCTTTACTGTATTGGTCTTGTAGCCCTTCATACAGCTGAACAAAAGCAGTTCTATGAAAGAAGTCTAAACTTGGACGAACCGTAAAAAAAATAGCAAAGTTCCTCTCTGTTTTTATCAAATTTGATTGCTGCAGCTGTTCCCAGTTTCTGTATTTTAAAAATAGCCTTATTCAGTGCCTTGTTGGCTAAAGGCCAGAGTGCCATTAGAACATGCTGTACGGAAAACCTCTATTCAGTTACAGATACAGAAATATATTTAAGATCAGTGGGGGTCATCAGCAGCAAACACTTGGAAGGGAAAATAGAATTTTAATGTGTTTGGACTGATTGCCACTTCTACCAGAAAGGTTAAAGCTCCTGTGCAGAAAGTTCCTATTCTTTTTTTTTTCTCTTAGTTGGGTAAAAATGCAGAATGAGTATCAATTTCACTGGGAAAATATTATTAGAAATGTCTACCCCTCAAATAGTGTTTGTATAGCTGAGATGCACATTTCAAAGGATACCTACTAGTGGTTTCTGTTGGATGAGTATGGCTGGTATGTATCTACCCAGGTCAAAGGTGCACATTACCGAACAAACGCTATGGAAGGAACTGCAACTTTTCCCTGATATAGGCCACCAAACTAAGGTCATCAGGCATGAAATAAAACAGTGCATGCAGGGAAAATGAGCCGAGGGACTAATTTTGGACTGATAAATCCATACCTTTGAGCTGGAAGTGTGAGGTCAAATAATTGAATTATTTGGTAGCATCTTAAAACTGTACTCAGATATTCAATTCTTTCCTTTTTTTATCTTAGTAAAGGATTTAATAAAACTAGCATGTTCAGAATGGAAAGTTACTATAAATTGCAAGTGAAAAGACTGTTCTGCAAGTATCATCAATAAGAAGAAATTGTTGAAGCCCAGGAATGAGAGTAATAAGAAAGAATTAAAGAGCAGGTGTCTAGAAAGAACCTAGGTGAGAGGAGAAGTTTACACCAGAGAATGTACATCATGATCAAGAAAGGAAGCATCCAAGATTTTACCTTTTTTGAAAGCTACCATGATAACTTGCCATGATCTGAGGGAGTCTGGCAGAAGATATAGACTTCTGGAGTCAGAGATCCAAGACTTTATTACCCACAACTCTAATGTCAGTGCCCTGAACTCCAGTTTCCACAAGGTGAGGCAAAGAGTATTTCCACCTTAGACTCAAAGACAGGAAAGAAACTACATCAGCAGTTTGCAGGCTTCGTGGGATAGGAGTGGGCTCACTGTAAACCCAGGGCAGAAATAAAGCCCAGTTTTCACATTATTTCCATGAAGAATGGGGATGAAAAGATGATGCCCAGGAGTTCCTGGTGCAAGACATACCAGAACCAAACATTCAGTGGGATTGAACTGGTAGGTAGAAAAAGCTGAACCATAAGTAAGCTATAGGTAGCCCACTGTAATGAAGATCTTTCTTAGATTATTAAATTAATACAATAACTGTACTGCTATTCTTTATGATTTTTGAAATAAAAATATTAGTGATGCAAGTATACAATATGTTAGATCTCTGGGAAGACTACTGGAAAATAGGACATTTCTTATTAACCACATGCTTATGATAATATCATGAATAACAGAAACAAGAATGTTAAAACAGAAAAAATAAAAGAAAGATTAAAATTATATGTATCAGTTGCTAAGCTAGGTGTTAAGGGTACAGTGGTGAGCAAGACGTAAACAAAGACCGGATACAATCTTTGGAAAGTGGAATTTCACGTTGTAGTATAAGTCCAAAAATGAACATGTTTGAAGCTTCTACAGGGCAACTTGCCACTGCATGGGAGGAGCCATTTTGGTTAATAAATTGTGCACTTAGACTCAACTATTCCTGAAATTTGTCATTGACTTCTTTTTTTAGCCATATGAGCAAATGTATACATTTTGTATCTTTCAAAATCATTTTAGATATTTATAATAAAAGTGGCCTTGTTTTATCTAGTCAGTTGAATTGGGTTTCTCTCACTTGCAAACTGAAGGGCACTTGAGTGTCATGACTTACAGTTCTTACCATTGTCAAATTCACCTGCTCAGTGTACTTGGGGCATATCATTCTCTTTCTCTGACACGTTTAATGATTCAGTTCAATTCAGTCGCTCAGTCATGTCCAACTCTTTGCGACCACGTGGACTGCAGCACGCCAGGCTTTTCTGTCCATCACCAACTCCAGGGGGTTAACTCAAATTTATGTCCATTGAGTCCATGATGCCATCCAGCCATCTCATCCACGGTCGCCCCCTTCTCCTGCCCCCAATCCCTCCCAGCATCAGAGTCTTTTCCAGTGAGTCAACTCTTTGCATGAGGTGGCCAAAGTACTGGAGTTTCAGCTTTAGCATCATTCCTTCCAAAGAAATCCCAGGGTTGATCTCCTTCAGGATGGACTGGTTGGATCTCCTTGCATTCCAAGGGAATCTCAAGAGTCTTCTCCAACACCACAGTTCAAAAGCATCAATTCTTCAGCGCTCAGCCTTCTTCANAATGGTGACCCACTCCAGTACCTGTCTCTTATACACATCTAGATGTGTATAAGAGACAGCTCCTTGCATTCCAAGGGAATCTCAAGAGTCTTCTCCAACACCACAGTTCAAAAGCATCAATTCTTCAGCGCTCAGCCTTCTTCACAGTTCAACTCTCACATCCATACATGACCACAGGAAAAACCATAGCCTTGACTTGACGGACCTTAGTCGGTAGAGTAATGTCTCTGCTTTTGAAAATTCTATCTAGATTGCACATAACTTTTCTTCCAAGGAGTAAACGTCTTCTAATTTCATGGCTGCAGTCACCATCTGCAGTGATTTTGGAGCCCAAAAAAATAAAGCCTGACACTGTTTCCACTCTTTCCCCATCTATTTCCCATGAAGTGATGGGACCAGATGCCATGATTGTCGTTTTCTGAATGTTGAGCTTTAAGCCAACTTTTTCACTCTCCTCTTTCACTTTCATCAAGAGGCTTTTTAGCTCCTCTTCACTTTCTGCCATAAGGGTGGTGTCATCTGCATATCTGAGGTTATTGATATTTCTCCCAGCAATCTTGATTCCAGCTTGTGCTTCTTCCAACCCAGCGTTTCTCATGATGTACTCTGCATAGAAGTTAAATAAGCAGGGTGACAATATACAGCCTTGACGTACTCCTTTTCCTATTTGGAACCAGTCTGTTGTTCCATGTCCAGTTCTAACTGTTGCTTCCTGACTTGCATACAGATTTCTCAAGAGGCAGGTCAGGTAGTCTGGAATTCCCATCTCTTTAAGAATTTTCCACAGCTGGTTGTGATACACACAGACAAAGGCTTTGGCATAGTCAATAAAGCAGAAATAGATATTTTTCTGGAACTCTCTTGCTTTTTCAATTATCCAAAGGATGTTGGCAAATTGATATCTCATTCCTCTATCTTTTCTAAATCCAGCTTGAGCATCTGGAAATTCTTAGTTCACGTATTGTTGAAGCCTAGTTTGGAGAATTTTGAGGATTCCTTTGCTAGCGTGTGAGATGAGTGCAATTGTGCAGCAGTTTGAACATTCTTTGGCATTGCCTTTCTTTGGGATTGGGATGAAAACTGATCTTTTCCAGGCCTTTGGCCACTGCTGAGTTTTCCAAATTTGTTGGCATATTGAGTGCAGCACTTTCACAGCATCATCTTTTAGGATCTGAAATAGCTCAACTGGAATTCCATCACCTCCACTAGCTTTGTTTGCAGCGATGCTTCCTAAGGCTCACTTGACTTTGCATTCCATGATGTCTGGCTCTAGGTGAGTGATCATACCATTGTGATTATCTGGATTGTGCAGATCTTTTTTGTATAGTTCTTCTGTGTATTCTTGCCACCTCTTCTTAATATCTTCTGCTTCTGTTAGGGCCATACCATTTCTGTCCTTTATTGTGCCTATCTTTGCATGAAATGTTCCCTTGGTATCTCTAACTTTCTTGAAGAGATCCCTCAACTTTCCCATTCTAATGTTTTCCTCTATTTCTTTGCATTTAGTGTTTCTTAAAGTGCAACAACCTTGGCATTCAGCTGTCTGTAATTTTATTTCCAGTATTTCTCTATGCAAATTTTCACACCTTGTTCAAACTAGCATTTTTCTGTTCCCTAAAATCTGTCCCATTGCTACTACTCTGCTCCTTACTATTAAGCAAAGCTTTTTCCTCACTTACTTAGACTCTGTTAATCCATTAAGGCTTAATTTAATAACACCTCTTTCTGTACTGCTTTCTTTTATGCCACCAACCCATTGCTAAATGTTATAAAAATGCTCTATCTTTATGATCCTTTGACACTCAACCCACACTGTGAGGCAGAAAACAGAGTACCAAAGATTCACATAGTGTGGACCATGGAATGCCAGACCTAGCAATTAAAAAAATGACACAAATCACTTTTCATTTTGGTCATCTCATTGCCTAATGGACTACATGAAAGCTCTAACTGTTGAATGTAATTGTTATTGATATTTTAGTCTAATTCTGACTTTCCCCCCACACTACTCATAAAAGTAATCCCAACTTTTACATAGCTATTATGAATTTATGATGATCTAATTTTATTCCATCTTGATTAGGAATTTTGGCAAGAATTTTTATTTCCCTGATTTAAATGTCATCTCTATTTTGTTAAATCATATATATTGTTTCAGAATAATTAACATTCATGTGTTCATTTATCCATTCATTTCATATAACAAAGTGATACTGAGCACCAAGCAGATGCTCAGTAGGTCAATATATGCCAGGCACTGCGGAAAGTGACTAAAACTGATGGGAAAGATGTTACAGTTCCTAACTTCAAAGAGGTCAGTATTCTTATAAGAAAGGATAAAAAGAGTAAAGAAAAATTGTAATGTAGCACAAATAATGCTACAGTAGACACATATTCAGGATTCCCAGGGAGCACTAGTGGTAAAAATACCACTTGCCAATGCAGGAGATTTAAGAGATGTGGGTTTGACCCCTGGGTTGGGAAGATTCCCTGGAGGAGGGCATGGCAACCCATTCCAGTATGCTTGCCTGGAAAATCCCATGGGCAGAGGAGCCTGGAGGGCTATAGTCCACGGTGTTGCAAAGAATCGGACACAACAGAAATGACTTAGCACACACGCAGACACATATCTAAGAATACATTGAAAACAGTGTTGAGTGTTTAATTCCATGGATGGTAGCTGGGGGTGGGGAGAGTCGGACAGGAGGAGTTTAGGGAAAGTCTTGCTGGACTGATGACGATGATGATAAATTTTAGTTTTCTGATGTTGGGTTAAGTGAAGCTCTTCCAGGATAAGAAAAGTGTATAGAAACCAAGGACCTTTAAAATGACATGGTATGTTCAGTGAATTATAAGTCTCCATTTTTCCTGGGTTATAAGAAGCACAGGGAAAAGTTGTGAGAAGTGAGGTAATGAGGCTTCACTCATGAAGGGCCTTATAAACCTTGATTGGAAGCTTGGGTTTTTCCCTGCATTTGACTGGAGGCCAGTTAAGATTTCTAGGCTGAGAAGTGAATACATTTAAATTTGAAAGTAACAGTTAGGGAGTGATGTGGAAGATCTATTGTAAAGAGAGGTGAGAAGCAGAGTGGGCACTTGGAACACTGCTGAAGAATCCTGGTTAAGGATGACAAGGAGTTATAGTAAGGCCACGGCCACAAGCGTGGAAGGGAAATTGCACAGGAAGTAGAACTGACATACCATGAACCGGCAGATGGGGTGTGTTGGAAGGCACAGTGATGCCCAGGTTCATGCTTGTGAGGCTAGCCGATGGCAATGCCAACAACCAAGATGGGAATGTCAACAGAAAAGCAGAAAGCATGGTGAATGTGGTTTAGGATATGCTGATATCATGGGCTTCCCTGGTGGCGCTGCTGGTAAAGAACCTGCCAGCCTATGCAGGAGACATGAGAAATGAGGGTTCAGTCTTTGGGTGGGGATGATCCCTGGAGGAGGGCATGGTAACCCATTCCAGTATTCTTGCCTGGAGAATCCCGTGGACAGAGGAGCCTGGTGGGCTACAGTTCATAGGGTCACAAAGAGTCGGACATAACTAATGTGACTTAGCATCCACTCAAGCTGATATCCCCTGGTGGCTCAGAGGGTAAAGCCTCTGTCTACAATGCGGGAGACTCGGGTTCGAGCCCTGGGTTGGGAAGATTCCCTGGAGAAGGAAATGGCAATCCACTCCAGTACTACTGCCTGGAAAATCCCATGGGCAGAGGAGCCTGGCAGACTGTAGTCTATGGGGTCGCAAAGAGTCGGACACGACTGAGCGACTTCCCTTCCCTTCCCTTCCAAGCTGATATCACCAGTCTCTGTGAAGGCATTCATGCAGAGCACGCTAAAACTCCAGAGAGGACTGCCTGGAGAAAACGAATCTGTAGATATGAGCTCTAGCACCAAATTAACTTAAAACCTTTAAGACTGAGAATCGTACACTGTGCTGCTTTGGAGTTTGTTGCTTTGTTTTTAGATCCTCAAATGCACCACTTGGCACAGAGCAGACAATCAATAAGCATATGTTGAATTAGTAATAATGTATTGTATTAAGTACACTTCAAGCTTTCTGATACTTCTCTAGAAGAGTCTCCAAAAGAAAGACAGGCTCATTTTTGAATCTGTTTTATAAAGAGTGCCCACTCCAGTACTCTTGCCTGGAAAATCCCATGGATGGAGGAGCCTGGAAGGCTGCAGTCCATGGGGTCACTGAGGGTTGGACACGACTGAACGACTTCACTTCACTTTTCTGTTTCATGCATTGGAGAAGAAAATGGCAACCCACTCCAGTGTTCTTGCCTGGAGAATCCCAGGGACGGAGGAGCCTGGTGGGCTGCCGTCTATGGGGTCGCACAGAGTTGGACACGACTGAAGCGACTTAGCAGCAGCAGCAGCAGCTGGGGAACAAAGAGGCTCCTGATTTTAGAGAAACATTCTTGAAGGGACAAACAATGTATTCTTTTTGATTACAGATAAATACTGATAGATTAGCTTTTGTTGTTGTTTAGTGGCTAAGTCATTTCCGACTCTCTGTGACCCCATGAAGTGCAGCACACCAGGCTTCCCTGTCCTTTACAAGATTATCTTTTATGTAGTAGTAATTTCTTACATTTATC
Source organism: Cephalophus harveyi (assembly GCA_006410635.1). NCBI lineage: Eukaryota > Metazoa > Chordata > Mammalia > Artiodactyla > Bovidae > Cephalophus > Cephalophus harveyi. The sequence continues at coordinate 218,507 of SJYT01044592.1, read as the reverse complement.
TGGCTTTTTTTAGTTTCCCACATTTTTTCATGATTTAATACACTTATAGTACTTAAGGACTAGCCTTAAGCCAGGGTTAGATGGAATTTTTTAATTTGCCATGGAAGATTTCTTACTGATACAATTTTACAGATGGAGAAGTCACAGAAGACAAATTAGGGTGTCTAGGGTTCTTCTCAGGGTATCAAAATTCCTCCTTGCATCCCAAGGATGCTGATAGAACGATTCTTTGGACTCTTTGGAAAACTGTCATTAATTAATAATGTCAAGGTCATTTTCAAAGGCAAAAACAGTTATTTGTTATCTAGCCATTTTGTTTTTGGAAACTAGTTTGTCATTACTAAGTCTTCTTAACCTTTATCACGACTCAAAAATATTGATAACTTCATTATTTTTACTGACCACGTCACTGTTTTTACTTTTAAAAACTGAAATTGATTACCACATTCTTTGATATATTTTAAACCACAAAAATAAATTAGGAATATGTCTATAACAATACAATAAAGTGCTATATAACTGCCAACTAAATGTTTTGCTTTCAAATATTTCCAAAACTGATTATAATTCGATAAGATTTTTAAAATTAAAAATTATTTCTTTAAATTAGAAATAGGTACTTATTTGTCAGTATAAGATGCTAATCATATCTTCACGTGGTTAAGTGTTTGAAGTATTCTATGAATTTTGAATTCTATTAAATGATGATTTATTTTTTCCAAAGAAGTCACCATGCAAGAGGCACTTACTTATTACACATGTTTTTCAGCATATGTTGCAAGTTTATTTTAATGCTGAAGAGGCACATTATGATCAAAGCTGAATTCTGCCCAATTTAAACTATTCCAAGCTATTTTCATACATTCACTCATGTAATACTGTAAGATTTACATTAAAATGAATGTTCCTCTACAATTAAGTGATTCAGTCAACATTAAAAAAAAGGTGCAAATGTGTGCAACGTGAAAAAAAATCAACAGATGTGCGAATAATCTCTGCTTGGGGTATCAAAAAGAACAGTAGCCCAAAAAAATAAGTTTCAAGCTTTATTCTTTCTATACTCTAAAGTTTTTCTGCACTACATGAAAGGACACACACACAAACATTCTCAGGATTTTCCCTAATACTCATAACTGGATTAGCCAGTAAAAATTGGAATGAGCAAATAATAAACTACAAAATCTATAATAGCACTCAGAGATGGATATATATTTTGATTTAATCTCATTCTCATGCATTTTTATTCTGATAATGAATAAATTCCAAGGACAGCAATGATTCATCCACGTTTGGAGAAATGTCATATGTATAAACCAGAAAATTCAGCATTAAAGCATGTAAGCTGGAGTGAGTCAGCCAGGATACAGGAACAAAAAGAAAAGCTTCAGATCCTAGAGGTCACTAAAGCTGCAGGTCAGTGCGTGCAGCTGTCCAGGTTGCATACCACATCACTTTGGGGTCACCATTCACATCCTTGTAAAGTGAATGGCCTCTCCTCAGATTTTACAGAGCACATCCTATATAAGCACAGACCCCTGGGCCCTGGAAAATGTCATGAAGCTGTAGGAAATGTGAAGAGTTTTATTTAGACAGGATAAATGAGAGGTAAGTTCTTCACAAAGCTTCATTTCTGTCTTCATGAGACATACCGTGGTGACCTCTGGAAGGATGTCCAGTCTTCATCTATGTCAGTAGGTGTGGGGCAAAGAAAAGCTTGATGCCAACTGACAACCTGTAATATTTAGATAGGCTGGAGCTGCTAGTTGAACAGCACCCATGAAAGGTACTTCAGCATCATTCCTATCCTCTCCTTTCCCAAGCAATTTCAAGATAGCTATCCTTTCGTCATGTTAACGGAGCTTCCCAGAGCCATCTACTTGAGAAAATACAAAATAAGAGATGGTACTCACAGATGAGCATATTCCTGACCAGGAGGAAAATGAGTTGATCCAACTGTACTTAAAAATGCTGTCCTGTAGTGTTTTTTCAGCTAATTAACCTTTATGTAAATCACTGATATACATGATATTAAACCACACACTGCAAAATGAGGACAGGACCGTTCTTTTGTTCACAAATTTCAACACGCTATGCTACAGTAGATGACATTTGGATGCACAGAAACTTGCTTTGAGTATGCTCAGCCCTGTACTCTTTTGCGACCCCATGGACTGTAGCTTGATAGGTTCCTCGGTCTATGGGATTTTCCAGGTCAGAATACTGAAGTGGGAGGCCCTTGCCTACTCCAGGGAATCTCCCTGACCCAGGGATCAAACCTGAGTCTCTTTCATCTCCTGCATTGGCAGGAGGATTCTTTACCACTGTGCCACCTGGGAAACCCTGGGAACTTGTATACTGAGGCTTAATATATGCATTAATGTGCAGTTCTGACATGACCTAAATGTTCAGCTCTTCTACACAGATCCACAAGTAGCCTCAGTAGGTAAACTGAACCTTCTAAATGTGTCTAAGTGTGTTTGTCTATCCAGATAAATATGAGCAAGGAAACAGTTAGCCTGAAGTCTCTGGTTAAGTCACTGACCATACTCCAATCCATTACATGAGACCAACTTGCTACACACATTTTAAACTGGGAAATATAAAACTGCTGAGAAAATACAGGGTTTATGATTGGCTGAAGAGTTAATATGATCTAAATTATCTCATAAAAATCTTCACTAGCTTTTTACTCATGAGAACGAAAAGGTTTCAGTTCTTAGTGAACTGGCTAAAAAGAGACCATGTCTTTGAAATACTATGAAATAGTCAAGACCCCTGTCATAACAAAAGGGCAGCAATTATTTTCCACACTTAGAAAGGATATTGAAAGAAGGGTCATGGGTATGGGAGAGGAACACATGCTCAAGTGGATCAATTCAAGGAGAAAAGAAATAAATTAATTGTTTCTGTTCTTTATCTCTGGTAGTTATTTTCATGCAACTCTTTGAAATCAGGGGATATGCTTTTATTTGGAAAAAATAATCATTTGAATAAAGCATGCTGTGTGTGTGTGTGTGTGTGTGTGTGTGTGTGTGTGTGTCTGTGCTGTGTGTGTCTGTGAGCCCACATTTGGTATTCAACAAAAATATTATAGCCTTTACTTCCTGTTAATCAACTTAATTGTGCTTAACATTTTCCCATTATCCATCTTCTCTGTACATTCCATCTCAGATATGTTAAAGAACCTTTCCTCTCTGAAGGTTGTATAATATCCAGGACAATTTGAAAACAGGCTCTCATTTTTAGTGTTGTATTACCATGATTATTCAAGGGGCACAAGCTTGCATTTTGATGCCATGAATGTGTGGAACCGAGGAAGATTCCTGAGACTTGTCTCGGGGCTTTTGCTCAGCCCTTCTATCTGAGGACATCTTATCACCTTCTCAGGACTCTTCCAGGGCGCTGCCGGTGGTACCACAGCTGTTCTCAGGACCCATCCACAGCAACCCTTTCCCTGGCTGGTCTAGCAGAATCTTTCCTTTCCCCTTAAAGTTCCTCTTTCTTTGGAACATCTCCTGTCATCTTTCCAGAGAGCAAAAGTCACCAATTGTTGGCCAGAGGGATGAATCTGCTTCACACACTTGTCTGACTCATACTATCAAATGTTCTAAACTTTTAAATTGTTGCTAACTTTTTATTGGGCTTTCCTGGTGGCTCAGTGGTAAATAATCCACCTGCCAATGCAGGAGATGTGGGTTTGATCCCTGGGTCAGGAAGATTCCCCTGGAGAAGGGAAAGGCAACCCACTCCAGTATTCTTGCCTGGAGAATTCCAAGGACAGAGGAGCCTAGCGGGCTACAATCCATAGGGTCGCAAAAGAGCTGGACACAATTTAGCAACTAAACAACAAACATGAATGTCAAACCTTTTATTAATCTCTCAACTTTTTAAAACAAAACTACATTATTAAGGTATAACTGACATATAGGAGCTGAATATATTCAATGTATACAATTTGATGAGTTTGGAAATAAGGATACACCCATGGAACCATCATCATAATCTATGCCATAAACATCCCAGTTCCAAAAGTTTCCTTCCCTCCTTTTTTGTGATAACACCACAACATAAGATCTATCCTCTTAGAAAACTTTTAAAGTATGTAATACAGTGTAGTTAACTATAGGCTCTATGCTCTACAATCAATCTCTAGGAGTTTTCTTCTTGTACAACTGAAATTTTGTATCCTTTGAAGAAACCCTACTTGTTTTTCTGTCCCTGCGGTCCCTGGTACCCCTGCTTTTTATTCTTTGCTGCTTGCTTGCTCAGTTGTGTCCAAGACTTTGCAACCCATAGACTGCAGCCCACCAGGCTCCTCTCTGCATGGGATTTCCCAGGCAAGAATACTGGAGTAGGCTGACATTTCCTACTCTAGGAGATTCTCTCCTTCCATGAATTTGACTCTTAGATTCCTCATATAAGTGAGATCATGTAGTATTTTTTCTTTGTTTGGCTAATTTCCATTAGCATAATGTCTTCCAATCCATCCATACTGTCACAAATGGCATGATTTCCTTCCTTTTTTAAGGTCAAACAATATTTCATTGTATGTATATACCACGTTTTCTTAATTCATTCACCCATTCTCTATTCATGGACATTTAGGTTGCCTTCACGTCTTTCCTATTGTGAATAACGCTGCAGTGTACATGAGAATACAGACACTGCTTAAATATTCTGATTTTTGTTCCTGTGGAAATATACCCTGAAGTGGAACTGTTCGATAATATGGTAATTCTACGAACTTTCAGAGGAACTTCCATACTGTTTTCTATAGGGGCTGCACCAATTTTTACATTCCCATCAACAGTGGACAAAGTTGCCTTTACTCCGCACCTTCACCAACAATTTTTTTTTTTTTTTTTTAAATTTTCATAGGAGATAGCTATCCTAAGAGGTCTGAGGTGAGAACTCATTGTGGTCTTGATTTGTATTTCCCTGATGATTATTGTTGCTGAGTACCTTTTATACACCTATTCTAAATTTATATGTCTTCTTTGGAGAAATGCCTATCTTGTTTTTGTTTTTGCTAACCAGTTGGAGGGAAGTTCCTTATATATTTTGGATATTTACTGATTATCAGATACATAGTTTGCAAATACTTTCTCCCCATTTGGTTAGCATTTAGAAAAAGTAGATTCCACATAAGTAGGTAATTCTGAGATTCTTGAAAGGCAGGAAGATCTGGCAACACTGGGCCAACCTGCCCTCCTTGCCAATCTTGTCGCACTCAACCACATTCCCGCCCAGAGCATTTCATTTTTGGTTCCACTTGGCAGTTGTGACTTTGTCTTCTGAGCTGCAAAAAAATCCCAAGCTGGAACATGGAAGGGTCTTACTGTATCTGTAAAACTGGGAATGGTAAAATACAGGCAGACAAGTCAAATAATAATATATTGTGTATAAATAAAATAGAGATGCAGCCAGAAAGATGAACAAGCAGATGTAAACAAGAAAAACTAGACTTTGAATAAGACAGTATCTGCTATTTCATACTAAACAGGTGATAATTTATTAATGCACATATTCAGAAGAAATGTACGTACTAAATAAAAGCTGTCAATTTCTTTAAGGAGCTAGCGTTTCTGAGAAGAATTAGGAAGACATGGTATGTATTCTCACAGAGATTCCAGCCTGATAAAGAGAGGAGGTGGTGTGGGGAATTCACATAGGCAAACAGTTCACTAACACACTAACTGATAAAATGTGATAGGGATTGAGATGGGGCTAAGTTCAAGATGCTGGGTAGCGTGGAAGAAGGGAAATCCTTAAGCAAGATTTCTCAGAGGAACCCGGGGACAGCAACAAGCTGAGAATATGAGACTCAGCTGGGTGAACGGGTAGGCAGTGGCGATTTTCAGCAGAGCAATAGCATTAGTAAAGGTACAGTGAAAAGTGAGAAAAATCCTGATTCTTAAAATGACTCAGAAATTGTTCAATATGACTGCCCTCCTCCAGGGGATCTTCTTGACCCAGGGATCAATCTTCTTGACCCAGGGATCAATCCCTGACTGAAGTTCAGGGATTATGAAGGAAGAGGCAAATTAGATTCAGAAAATAAGCAAGTGCTGGGCACATGGTTTTATAAACTATCTTAAAGAGTCTGAATTTATGTTGAAGAGCTGCTGGTCTTCCACTGAAACACTTTATGTGACAGATAACAAAATCAAGTTTGGGGCACTGAGACCCCTCTGAAATCTAGTTTCTTCAATTTGTAAAGTGAAAATAATGTCATATAACAAGCTTGTCTTATTGGACTATTGCAGTGGTCAAATAATAAATGCTAGAGTGCAGCCAACTCTAAGATACAAGTAAACATCACATTGAATAAAAGCAGTTTCTTTCAACTATTGTGTAGCAAGAAGTCTGATAGGGGAGTAAATTTTATTACTGGACCGCAGTGGTAAAGGACAACTTACAGCAGTTGCTAAGAAAATATTCAACTAAAAGACATATATGATAGAGAAAATGTTAAGTATTAAGGTAAAAAAAAAAGTATGAGATGGAGAATAAAGGTGTTGAAAATAACTTTTCATCTTTTCTCTTATTCAGCGGTGAAGACATTTGCTTTTTTTTCCCCCTTGCTGCCCAGCACTTTTAAAGTCCTCTCCCTGTGTTTCAGGAATATAAATTCTGCCTTCAGCAGAGAGCAGCAGCTCCCTGGCTCTGCCTCCTTTGGGGTCAGCATATGATCCATCAGCTTGTGACCCACCAGCACATGGTCTGCCTGCACGTGACCCAGCACATGGGGTCCAGCAGCATGTGACGTGGGCATTGCCAATAGGCACCTCATGTGAGGCTTTCATTTGGAATGTAGGCCCTGAAGGAGGTGCCAGGCAGAAAGGACTCTGACCAGGATGGCATGGAGAAAGTGTTTTCTGAGGGAAGAATGTCAGAAGGTGACATCCTGCACCTCTATTGTAAGGGACTATGCTCCTCCGCAGAAGCCGTGACAGTAGCGTTCCCCGTGGAAAAGTGAGGCGATGGACTTTGCCTGTGGTTCCTGGCAGCGCAGCTTTTAAGCCTGATTCTGTCCTTTGGAGAGACTCTGGGGCTACTAATACCATTAAATAAAAAAATAGGAGAAAAAATGCAACCCAATCCTATATCCTCTTGGCAAAGTAAAATATAATCTTACAAATTAGCAATCTCAAAATTTAAATATTACTTAATACCATTTCTCATATGATCCTTGAACATGTCTACAGAATTTTGTTTGTAAAATTGCTCTATGATCTTCTCAGTAAAGTTTGCTAGTGATTAAACATGCAAACTTTATGAGATCTAAATCCACATTGTTGTGACTTCAGTTACTAATTATGTGACCTTGAAAAACATTTAAACTTTGCAAGTACCTGTCTCTTTGATTGCAGAATAAAATATCTATAAGAGAATATGTTTAAAAAAAAGCACCAAACTTGGTACAGGACAGGTTCTCAATAGCTGTTGCCAATATTGTTAACAATTAAAGCGTTTCATTTAACTAGTAAAGGATTCCAAGGGTTGAATAGTAATAGTGAGTACTAGTACTCCAGATTCTTTTTAACAAATTACTTTATGTATCTGTGAGTTTATTTATGTATGTATGTATGTATTTTTGGCTGTACTGGGTTTTCATTGCTGTGGTCAGAATTCAATTGTGATGAGAGGGGGATACTCTCTAGTTATGGTGCATGGGCTTATTATTGTGGTAACTTCTCTTGTTGTGGAGCACAAACTCTAGAGCACAGAGACTTCAGTAGTTGTGGTGCACAGACTTAGTTGCCTCGAGGCATCTGGAATCTTCCTGGACCAGGGATCAAACTTGTGTCCCCCTGCAATGGCAGGTGGATTCTTTATAGTTGGACCACCAGGGAAGTCCCAGTGCTCCAGATTCTTGAACTGGAGTGGCAGTGCAGTATTAGAAGGCCTTAGAAAAATCAAAAAGCACAAAGATTAGTCCAGAATAAAGAAGCATGTTCTGTTTTATCCTCATTTTTGAAGTAGGTGGCAGGGAGGATTAATGGAGGCTCAAGTCTATTTCAAACATTTCTTGTTTATACTGGATGCTAGGGATTGCCAGGAAACAAGACAGCTGATGTTAGGAGGTATATGGGAGTGGGGTAGGGTGAGAAGTCATGGATAAATTAAAAACTGGCAAGTATCTGTTGAAGCAGAGCCACTTTTTAGGAGGCATAAGAAAAACTGATAAATCACCACTTTGGTCTCTCTAGAGAAGTCCATTTGTTGTTAAGAACTTAAGACCATTTACTACCATTCATGCTGCATAATGGAGTAGTCACATTATTTCCAAAAGGATCCTAAAAACTGTAGTGCAAAAGAAATCTAAGAAAATAAATAATTACAAAACCATCAACATTTTTCAGAGAAATGTGCTCAAAACAGTGACTTTTACAAAAAAATGTGAATTTGTTTTAAATGAAAAAAGAATTCTCTCTATGAAAGATCAAAGACTCATTTTCACAGATAACTTATATTGCATTAATGACTTGATTAACAGTGTACAAATAAGGATTGTAGACTCTTTTAATTAGGTCTGAGTGAACAAAGGTCCGTCTAGTCAAGGCTATGGTTTTTCCTGTGGTCATGTATGATTTGAGAGTTGGACTGTGAAGAAAGCTGAGTGCCGAAGAATTGATGCTTTTGAACTGTGGTGTTGGAGAAGACTCTTGAGAGTCCCTTGGACTGTAAGGAGATCCAACCAGTCTATTCTGAAGGAGATCAACCCTGGGATTTCTTTGGAGGGAATGATGCTGAAGCTGATACTCCAGTACTTTGGCCACCTCATGCGAAGAGTTGACTCACTGGAAAAGACTCTGATGCTGGGAGGGATTGGGGGCAGGAGGAGAAGGGGACGACAGAGGATGAGATGGCTGGATGGCATCACTGACTCGATGGACGTGAGTCTGAGTGAACTCCGGGAGTTGGTGATGGACAGGGAGGCCTGGTTTTTTTTTTTTTTGCACAGAATCAAAGAGTTCTAAATGGAAATAGTTGCATTAACTTTAGAATATTTAAGAAACTATTTTTTACTGCTTTCTTCTTGATTTTTCTGCATTCCAGCTTTATGTCTTTAACTTTGGAATACAGCACTACTAAGTAACCTCCACAGCTAGTCCAATTCCATAACTGTTCACTGAATACACTGCCAGTGTTTGTTCAGTCCTGTCCTAGAGCTCCAAGAGTTGTCAGAAATAAATAAAAGGACATTCAGAGCCTTCTGGGCTCTGGGTATAACTAGTTTTAATTTTTTTCATTATTTCTTTTGTTTCTTCATTCTTCCTGTTGGATTCTCCTCTTCTTTCTACTCCATCCCTTAATTATGTGGCTTCTTGATTGCCTCAACATTCGGCACAAAGAATTACTAAATTACTACAGTAATATTGATATAATGGCATTTGCTGTTTCCCTTTTCTCTGTGGGCACATGTATAAGTCTCAGGGAGAATATAATTGTGGCCATGTGCAGAATGGGAAGCAAGCAGGACATGAATATAAACTTGGAAAACTATTACTACTGATGAAAAAACTTTGAAAACCAACACCACTTATCTATTTTTAAAATATAGCTCATGTTTAAACATTTATTTGTTTCAAATGAATAATGAAAGGCAGTTCCATTTCCCCCCCAGACCAAAATTAAGTAGCACTGAAATTCCTTCTCATAGAGAGAGATCTTTCAAAATTAGCTATTTGGAAGGCTACAGACGCTGCCTGCAATTATGAAAACAAGATCAAAACATTTTGATGCCCTTTCCCTACTTCAGTAAGATAGCAACTACACAAGGGTATTCTCTAGAGTAATGATCTTGCCTCCCTCCAAAGGTTTTTTTATCCCATATTCAGGAGGTCACATCCAGTCTCCAGCTGCACAGAGCTCTCTGCTATTAATTTAAAATGGGGCCTTCAGAGGTTCACATACAGGAAAATCTGCTCCTTAAGAGGTAAGCTCTACCAATCTATTTGAAGAGAATAGCAGAATTTAGCTTTGAACAAAATAATCCATTTATATAACCTATCTTCACTAATCAGAAATAAAAGCTTAAACTGGAGGTCCATAAAATTATCTTTGCTTAAGGATAATTCAGTTTACTTCAATGTCTTAATAACATTGTTTTTATTTTATTTATTTTTCTTAGAGGGGGGATCTGGCATTGTTATTTTTATCATCATCATCATCAACATTTTTGTCAAGTTATCTGGCAGATACAGGAGGTTATTCACTCTATAGCTCTCTCATTAAAAAAATGTTGAGCAGTCATTGAAAAGGATGAAAGAAATCTGGTTGAAGACGCAGGTGCACTAACAAATGGGTGGTCTTTGGATTACAGTATTTATGTGTGCTATGGCAAAGCTGAACAGAAACCTAAATGTTATACATACAAAGTGGTACAACAAGAACATCTGTGTTGCAAGGATTGAACTGGCATGGCTAACACCTCCAGTGCCAGGTGCAAAGGAAATTTCAATACAGCTTGAGTAATCTTGACTGCTAGCATCTGCCTGCATGAGATTATCTCCTGTGTTCCTAGTCCACCATTCTCCATTAGAGCATTTATGTGATACATCTGGTGGTGCCATGGCCAAGCGCGAAGGAGCAATGCCTCCACCACTGGGGGGTGAGTGCCTGACTCTTTCACTCAACACAAAGGCAAAGAGGAATTCTTTTCAGGATCAAGGGCAGCCAGCCAATTCTCCGAGACTGGTTAGCAGACAGCACTCCAGAAAGATGGCAGCTTTCATCTTTTCCATTTAGTTAGATATGTATCCATGAGCGTAATATGGAGGTTAGTTCTTCAGTTTACAAGTCTGTCTCTACATACTACTGCAGGAAAAGGACAGATTTTAATATAAGAATTGAAACAAGAGTTTTAATGTGACTTGGCTCAGCACACAGTCTCTGCATACAACTCATCTTCAGAATCAATCAGCACGGTAGGGTGAGGACGGTAGAGATCATCCATCCAGCAGTCTCTGCAGCACAGAGCCTCACATAGATTATGTCCCTCTCTTCAAATCTCCCTTACTCTCAAGAAATGACCACAGCACCTGCTGCTGAGAAGCTAGAAATCGCTAGAAGGGCACTGCTTCAATAGTTTACTGTTTTAGAGTCTACACAACCCAGCACCCACCTGGTCCCCTTTGTTTCCCGTTACAGTGGATTTATGGGCTCTTTATAGAGCAAACCCATTTCCATCTTCATTATATCCTCACCTTTACCTGAATTTTCATACTCTCTCTCTTTCTGCTGGATTTTTGCCCTCTGAATTAAACCCACTCAGGATTCCCTCCTTAAAAGAAACCCCCACTGATGCTTGCTCCGCTGCAATGGCCACCTTTCACCATTGCTCACCTCTTTCACAACTAAACATTTTTACAAATTTCTTTATGTTGTTCCTCTCCCACTTACCTCTCAAACCATTCAACTCTGGCTGCTTTCCTTAACATTTCATTAAAATTCATCATGTTGATGTCTTAAGTCATCCCCTTCGTGATGCTAAAATCAAAGGGTTTCATCATGCTATTAGAGATGCCTGTGGCATATGATATATGTGACTGCTCTTTCTCAGGCAGTCTCTTAAGCTTTGCTTTGTAGCATCCCTGATTTCCTGCATTTCTGGCTACATATTCCTAGTTACGTATTCACTCCCCATTTTCTCTAACAATTAAAAGATGGAATTCTGCAAGGTTCTTTTTCTTGAGTCCTGTTAATACTTATTCTTTAGAAATTCTCATTCACCAACATGATTTCAGTTCAATTTTGTAGCTGACTTACACATTTTAATCACCACTTTTCTAAAACTCGGGCTTCCCTTGTGGCGCTCCCTCTTTCCATTTGCTCCTTCCCAATTACTCCTCACACTTTCTCACTTTTGTTCTCTGATACCACATGTGAAGAGTTGACTCATTGGAAAAGACTCTGATGCTGGGAGGGGCTGGGGGCAGGAGGAGAGGATGAGATGGCTGGATGGCATCACTGACTCGATGGACGCGGGTCTGGGTGAACTCCGGGAGTTAGTGATGGACAGGGAGGCCTGGTGTGCTGCGATTCATGGGGTCGCAAAGAGTTGGACACGACTGAGAGACTGAACCGAATTGAACCACCATCCTAGCCCAAAGTAACTGTAGCAGCTTCTGAACTAGTAGTCTTGCATCACTCTGTGTGTATGCATGCTAAGTCACTTCAGTTGCGTCCAACTCTGTGCGACCCTATGGACTGTAGGGCATCAGGCTCCTCTGTCCCTGGGTATTCTTCAGGCAAGAATATTGGAGTGGGCTTCCACGCCCTCCTCCAGGGGATCAGTCACCCTCAGATGCAGATCTGATCACATCACTTTCCTGGTTAAACACACTTCAGGTCAGTTTAGTTCAGTCCCTCACTCCTGTCCAACTCTTTGTGACCCTATGGACTGCAGCACGCCAGGTTTCCCAGTCCATCACCAACTCCCGGAGCTTGCTCAAACTCATGTCCATCGAGTCGGTGATACCATCCAACTATCTCATCCTCTGTCATCCCCTTCTCTTCCTGCCTTCAATCTTTCCCAGCATCAGGGGCTTTTCCAATGAGTCAGTTCTTCACATCAGGTGGCTAAAGTATTGGAGCATCAGCTTCAGCATCAGTCCTTTCAATGAATATTCAGGACTGATTTCCTTTAGGATGGACAGGTTGGATATCCATGCAGTCCAGGGGACTCTCAAGAGTCTTCTCTAGCACCACAGTACTAAAGCATCAATTCTTCAGCACTCAGCTTTCTTTATGGTCTTAAACATACTTAGTCTTCCTGATTATTCTCAAGACAAAACTCCAAACCCTTGACAGAGCCAACATGGCCTCATATTTTCTTCTCCCTGCTCACCTCTTTGCTCCTTTCTTGAAATAAACTATAAACTATGTATCAGAAGCTATAATAAGGTGAAGATGGCATTCTCTATACTCCTATGGTGAGAATATAAACTATATGGTTATTATCACAGTTTTATAAACGTTGGTGGAAGACACAGACTCCTGGATTACAGATGCAGTTTGGTTTTATATTCTTAGCAACAGTAGTAGCCATAATATCAGTAGTTTTGCACTGATTCCCCAAGCCCTATTCCCCACAGAATGACTTAGAGGAGGCCAGATAACATCACCTCTTGTCATTATTTTCTACAGCAAATATAGCTTTTCCCTTTCTTGAATATGCCATAGACTTGTTTAGGGGATGTCCATTTATAAAGTCAAATTCAATATGCTATTTCAAATTTATATTTCCAAAGAAATTTATTATGATATCATATTTTGGAAACAAGAAATTTTTAAAAAGTGTGTTGTGGTTGTACATTGCAATATAAATAAAAGTATAGGAAGAAAACATACAGAAATTTTACATGGCAGTTATTTCCGGGTTGTAGGATCAATACTTATTTCTTATTTTAGTTATTTTAATTCCATATTCTTCCCTTTTCTGAAACAAACGTATTTTATACTTTACCAGGCAAGAGTACTGAAGTGGGTTGCCATTGCCTTCTCCATCTCCTTTAATTAGAATATATTTTCTCAAAAAAAAATTTTTTTTTTTTGCCATTATTGTGTGCTCTTCCATCACATTATTAAAACAAAACGATGAAACTTCAAATGTGGTGCATGGTTCTACATGCAAGAATGCAGCGCAAATTTGAAAATAGCAAGAGAAGATTAAGTGTGTAAACTACTTCTTTATCCTCACCTAAACTAACTTCAAATTAATCAGAACTAAGGAAAAACAGCATTAAGCTGAGGGAAAATTCCATTGACTGTTTGAGAGGTTTTAGAGCCACACAGTGCTGTCTCGGCTTTTGCTACCCTCTTGTTCACACTCTTCTGTTCCTCCTTCCGCTCAACACTCAGTAAGCACCATCTAAGTCTGAAGGAGATCAGCCCCGGGTGTTCTTTGGAAGGAATGATGCTAAAGCTGAAACTCCAGTACTTTGGCCACCTCATGCGAAGAGTTGACTCATTGGAAAAGACTCTGATGCTGGGAGGGATTGGGGGCAGGAAGAGAAGGGGACGACAGAGGATGAGATGGCTGGATGGCATCACTGACTCAATGGACATGAGTTTGAGTGAACTCCGGGAGTTTGTGCTGGACAGGGAGGCCTGGCGTGCTGCGATTCATGGGGTCACAAAGAGGCGGACATGACTGAGCGACTGAACTGAACTGAACTGAAGTGCAAGGATGGCTGCTAAACAAGTCGAGGAGCTCATGGTGAAATGGAGGGGCTGATCTAGGAACATCTACCCTCATCATGATGGCAAATGATGACAGAAGCATGAAGACAATGGTTACTATGAGGGGTACCATTTGAGTGGAGCCTCAAGGACAACGTGGACACGTGTTTGGTGGCTGAGGTTGCAGTGAGATTTTTCATATGAGGGAAACAAGAATGTTTCAACTTAGGCAAATAAAAACAATTTCATAAGAGAGGAACCTGTTATATCAGCATGCATGTGTGACAAGTTGGTTAATGACAAACCTGGGAGAAAATGAAAGTTTTAAGACAAATTTTTTGTAAGAGTAAAATATGGATAATATAGTAAAAGCACTTCACAAAGTATGAAGTGAAGTGAAAGTCAGTTGTCTGACTCTTTGCAACCCCATGGACTATATTGTCCATGGAATTCTCCAGGCCAGAACACTGGAGTGGGTTCCCTTCTGCAAGGGATCTTCCCAACCCAAGGATCGAACCCAGGTCTCCCACATTGCAGGTGGATTCCCTACCAGCTAAGCCAAGTGCAGGCTCATGGTAAGCATAAATATTAATGTTCTTTCTTTTCTATCACTTACGTGCACAATTTCTTTCTCTTAAATTTCATAGTAGTGTATGCATGCAGATAAGCCCACAATAATAGTGATGATAATGATAACAATATTAATATTAAGAATGTTTAATAAGTGCAGTAAGTATGGAAATGGAAACCACTTTCACTCAGTCATGTCCAACTCTTTGCGACCCTGTGGGCTGTAGCCTATCAGGCTCCTCTGTCCATGGGATTTCCCAGGCAAGAATACTGGAGTGGGTCCCCATTCCCTTCTAGAGGGAATCTTCCCAACCCAGGAATCCACCTGGTCTCCTGCATTGGGGGCAGATTCTTTACCATCTGAGTCACCAGGGAAGCCCAAGAGAAGCAGTAGTATACAACTGTTTTATATGTTTTACCTTATTTAATCCTCAAATTGTCCCCCAAAGAAGTTACTAGTATCTCTATTTTACAGATGAGAAAACTGAAGTAGAGTTAATTAACTGACCTAATTAATTAGTGTTAGAGATGGGATTTGCAAGCAAGTAAGCTTACTCCTTGGAAGGAAAGTTATGACCAACCTAGATAGCATATTGAAAAGTAGAGACATTACTTTGCTAACAAAGGTCTGTCTAGTCAAGGCTATGGTTTTTCCAGTGGTCATGTATGGATGTGAGAGTTGGATGGTAAAGAAAGCTGAGCGCCGAAGAATTGATGCTTTTGAACTATGGTGTGGGAGAAGACTCTTGAGAGTCACTTGGACTGCAATGAGATCCAACCGGTCCATCCTAAAGATCAGTCCTGGGTGTTCATCGGAAGGACTGATGCTAAAGCTGAAACTCCAATACTTTGGCCACCTCATGCAAAGAGCTGACTCATTGGAAAAGACACTGATGCTGGGAAAGATTGAGGGCAGGAGAAGGGGATGACAGAGGACGAGATGGCTAGATGGCATCACTGACTCGATGGACACGAGTTTGGGTGAACTCTGGGTCTTGGCGATAGACAGGGAGGCATGGCGTGTTGTGATTCGTGGGGTCACAAAGAGACATGACTGGGCGACTGAACTGAACTGAATCTGATTTTGGATTTGAGGTCTTATCTAATATGATTAATACTGATGCTATTTCTCTGTGTACTAAAATCATATACATACAGAGAGAGAACAAAGACTCAGAAGGCATGTGTTTTATTCACAAAAGTCAAACATTTTGAAACATGTTTGTTTATAGAATGCTAAGCTTATTTTCTAAGTGTGCCACTGTGTACACATGGCCTGAATATTATTTCCTTAATCAGATTAATTTATAGTTTCATTTACAAATAGTTACCAAGCTCTTACTATGTCTCAAGGTTTGTGCTAGAACTTCAAAGGGTTGAAAACAATTAGATACCATTCCTGCCTTCTGGGAGTTTACTGTCTAACAACATTAGCAGATTAAAAAAAAAAAAAAAACTAAGATTAACAAATTATAAAGAATCAGTTCAGTTCAGTTGCTCAGTCGTGTCTGACTCTTTGTGACCCCACAAATCGCAACACGCCATGCCTCCCTGTCCATCGCCAACACCCAGAGTTTACCCAAACTCATGTCCATCGAGTCAGTGATGCCATCTAGCCATCTCGTCCTCTGTCATCCCCTTCTCCTGCCCTCAATCTTTCCCAGCATCAGGATCTTTTCCAATGAGTCAACTCTTTGCATGAGGTGGCCAAAGTATTGGAGTTTCAGCTTTAGCATCAGTCCTTCTGATGAACACCCAGGACTGATCTTTAGGATGGACCAGATGGATTTCATTGCAGTCCAAGGGACTCTCAAGAGTCTTCTCCCACACCATAGTTCAAAAGCATCAATTCTTTGGTGCTTGGAGTTTCAGCTTCAACATTAGTCCTTCCAATGAACACTCAGGACTGATCTCCTTTAGGATGGACTTGTTGGCAAGTTACTATGAAGGAAATGAACAATATACTACAAGGGGAAATAATAGTAAGGGAACACAATTTTGATCTTTACCTTTTTAATCAGATTGGAAGTTGAAGGTAAAGAGTACATTTAAGAAAGAATAGAATGACATGGGTAAAATATGGTGAATATTACTCCACTTTCAGCCATGCCCAATAGTTTTGGACTTCTTAAAGTTCTGCTAGTGTATTCATTATGTCATGAATGAGAAATTTTGTTTAAAATATTATTATAAATTATAGAAATAAAATGATTGTTATGAAAATAGAAATGGTATGTTACCACTTTTGTCAGTGAGTATGTGTGGGAGGGTCCTGGAGATGAAGGACTGTGAGTTCAAAAAGTAGTTTGAAGAATTTGTACCAATGTGCTGCTCATAGTTATTTTTGAAAGAATTGTGAATGATATTTATTTCTTTTTAGAAGTACATATTTTCTATACATTTCCCTGGTGGCCCAGATGGTAGAGAATCTGTCTGCAGTGCAGGAGATCTGAGTTTGATCCCTGGGGTGGGAAGATCCCCTGGAGAAGGGAATGGCAAACCACTCCAGTATTCTTGCCTGGGGAATTTCATGGACAGGGGAGACTGGCGGGCTACAGTCCATAGGGTCACAAAGAGTCAGACATGACTGAGCAACTAACACTTTGATTTTTATCAATTTTACATATTACGTTTCATTTAAAAAATACATAAATCTATAATATATAAAAAAAATTCTTCTGAATTGCTAACCTAGATTCCTATTTCATTTTGCCCACTTAATGAAAATGTGAAGGGGTTGAGAAAGTCACTTTTTTCTTTACATCCCAACATATGCCTCAAAAAACTAGAGAAAGCTCTGGAAGGTCCCTGAGGCAACTTACAGATCCTAAGTGCATTATATTTCTAAAGGACATGCATGAGGATTCTAAAGTACTATTTGGATATTAAATTCTAAAAATTCTAAAAAGTGAAAATAATTCAGTATTATTTATAAATAATACGCTTTCAGTAATAATTTTAATAACTGTAAGTAACTGTACACTGATTTTCTCTGCCTTAATTAAGTTTAATTTTTTGTTTGCTTCCATGTTATATGGAATTTTTTTTCTAGATGCCAAATCTCTGAAACTTGAACTCCAGGTGCAATCTCTATAATTTTAATTTTCCCATTTTCATTAACCTATAGGAAAAGCAGTATCATAAATATTTCCTGTTATTAATCTGAACTAGTAGTCTAAAGTATTTACAATCTTTCGTTATCATTGCCAAATTCTGAAATGATTAAACATACCAGGTTTATCTAAGAGTCTATGATTAGAGTATAAGTGTGAAAAGAAGAGTGCCAGAAGTCAAGAAATTCAGGTGCCTCAAGAAGCTAGGAAAGATCCATTTTTACAGACAGCACTGAAAAATTTATCATCACAAGGTACTCTGCTGAGATGAGAGGAGTGGTGAAGATGGTGGAGTAGGGGAATATCATGACCTCATCTCATTCCATGGCAACACCAACATTACAACTGTTAGCAGAGTAACTACTGATGAGAAAGACCTGAAAAGCAGAAAAGATCTATACAGGAGGAGCCCCAGTGAGATGAGTAGGAGGGAGGAGACATGGTAAAGTCAAGTCCCAAACCCAGGGTGGGCAACCCACAAATGGAAGGATAATTGCAACTGCACAGGTTCTTCCCAAGCAGCAGGGAGTCTGAGCCTCGCACTGACCTCCCTAGCCCAAGTTCTGTACCAGGAAGACAAAACCCCAGAACATTTGCCTTTGAAGGCTAGTGGGGTTTACTTTTGAGGAGAGGCAGAGGTCTGTAGGAAGTAGAAACTCCTTTTTAAAAGGATGCATACAAAATGTTACATTCTCTAAGACCCAGGGCAAAAGCAATAATTGGAAAGGAGCCTGGGTCATATCTACCTACAGATCTTGGAGAGCCTTTCAGAAAGGCTGGAGGCAAGTGAAACTCATCTTGGGGACACAAAGCCATTTTGGGGAGGGTGTTTTTCCACCTGGACACTGGAGCTAGCAAATGCCATTTTTAAATCTTGTTCTAGCTTGTTGATACTAGGACTGGGCCCCAACCCCCAGCTTTTCTACACTCGTATGGGACAACTCAGGTCAAGCAGCTTGCTGGATGAGAGCACCAGCCCACCCACCAGCTGATCAACAGCAGCTCTGAGACACCCTGGACCTTTCTCTGGGATCTTACCCCACTCACCAACAGCCATACCAACTTTGGGACAACCTGGTCTCTCAACCAGCCATGTCAGGAACTGGCTGGCTAAACAGAAGGCCAACACCAGATGGGACCTCCAGCTGTGCCACCATGCCCTCAGGACCCAGTTGCACACACTTGTGCACCAGGACTAGCTGCAGGAACCCATGGGGTTCCACAGACATCAGCCTTGTGACTCCTCCTCACCAACCAGAAGCCACACAGCCTCCATACTAGGTAGGGTATGGCAACCACCCAGACCAGGGGCCAGCCAAACCTATCTGACTGACCACAGTAAGCAGCCTGCTCTAACAGAAGGGCCTAAGCAGCCCATAGAGAGGACATCCCTAGAGCATACAGCTTTGGTGATATGAGCAGAATGCACTGCTGGGATGCAAAGGATATCTGCAACAGTCTTCCTCTCCAAGATCAGGAAACATAACCAAATTACCAAATGTATAGAAATAAAAAGAGTATCAAGCAAAATCAGGTCATAAGGGACTATACTCCAAATTAAGGAGCAGGACAAAACTACAGAATAACTAAGAGAAGTGGAGATAAACAGGTCAAGGTAAAGATCATAAAGACGTTCAAAGAGCTTGAGAGAAGACTGTTTGAACACAGTCAGAGGTTAGAAGTTTTTAACAAAGTGTTAGGAAATATAAAGAACCTGATAGAGTTGAAGAATACAATAAATGAAATACTAAACACACCAGAAGGAATCAAGAATAGATTAGATGATATGGAGGAATGGATGAGTGAACTGGAAGCAGAATAGTGGAAATCACTAAAGTTGAAGAGACGGTTCAATCTGAAAATCAGTCAGTGTGATAGAGAATATTAACAAATTGAAGAATAAAAATTATGGGATCATTTCAGAAAATGTGAGAAAAACTTTAGACAAAATTTAACAGAAACAATTCCATTTATAATCTCATCAAAAAGGATAAAATACCTAGAAATAAATCTAACTAAGGAGGCAAAACAACTTTATTTGGAAAACTAGAAGATACTGATGCAAAACATTAAAGGGAACATAAACAGATGGAAAGATATACTGTGCTCATGAGCTGGAAGAATTAATGTTGCTAAAATAATCACATTACCCAAGGCAACCCACAGATTCAATGCAATTCTTATCAAAGTACTAATGGCATTTTCCCACAGAACTAGAACAAATAATTCTAAAATATATACAGAAACACAAAATAACCTGAGTATATCCAAAACAATCTTTGATAAAGAACAAAGGTGGAGCTATCACCTCCTTGATTTTAGACTATATACTACAAAGTTACAGTATGCAAAATAGTATGGTACTGGCACAAAAACAGACACATAGATATATGGAATAGAATAAAGAGCCCGTAAATGAATCCACACTTACATAAGCCATTAATCTATGAGGAGGAGGCAAGAGTATACAAAAAATGATACTCTGTTCAATAAATGGTGTTGGAAAAACTTGACAGCTATATGTAAAAGAATCAAACTGGACTTGTGAACACCATGTATAAAAATATGTTCAAAAGAGATTAAAGATGTATATATATGGCCTGAAATAATAAAACTTCTAGAAGAAAACATAGACATTTTGCTCTTTGGCATTCATTTCAGAAATACTTTTTTTGGATATGTCTCCTCCAGCAAGGGAAACAAAAGCAAACATAAACAAGTGGGGCCACATCAAACTAAAAAGCTTTTGCACAATGAAGCACATTTTCAACAAAATGAAAAAGCTGCCTACTGACTGAGAGAAGACATTTGCTAACAATATATCAGATGAGGGGTTAATACCCAAAATATACAAAGAACTCTCACAACTCATTGCTGAAAAATCCAACCTGATTAAAAAAGGGTAGAGGAGCTGAACAGATATTTTCCCAATGAAGACATACAGATGGTCTATAGACATATGAAAAGGCTTAACATCACTAGTTACCAGGTAAATGAAAATCAGAACCAGAAAGTGATATCACCCAACACCTATCAGACTGGCTACTATCAAAAAAAACAACAAATAACAAGTGTTGGTCAGTATGTGGAGAGAAGGGAACCTACATGCACTCTTGGTGGGAATGTAAATTGTATAGCCATGAATAAAACAGTACTGAGTTTCTTCAAAAAATTAAAAATATATGCTCCAGCATTTCCACTCCCAGGTATTTATTCAAAGAAATTGAGAACAGTAATTAGAAAAGATATATACACCCTTATGTTCACTGTAACATTATTTATCATAGCCAAAAGATATGGAAGCAATCAAAATGCCCAAGAATGGATAAAGAAGAGATGACATACAAATATATATATATCCATACACACAAACATACATATATACATATGTACACATACATACAGCAGACTATTGCTCAACCATAAAAAAGAATGAAATCTTGCCATTTGCAACAACATGGATAGACCTATAGAGAATTGTGCTAAGTGAAATAAGTCAAAAACAAATACTGTATGATTTCACTTACATATGGAATGCAAGGAACAAAACAAATGAACAAATATGACAAAACAGAAAATCAAAGAGGTGGCTGCCAGAGGGGCCAGGCATGAGAGGAGAAGAGAAATAGGGGAGCAAGATAAACAGATACACATTTCTAGTTGCAACATAAATATCATGAGGATGCAACGCACAATGTGGGAAATATAGGTAATACTTATGTAATATCCCTGTAGGTTGACAAATGGTAACTAGGCTTATCTTGGTGGTCTTCTTGAAATACCAAATCACTGTTTTGTAACAGGAACTAACAAAGTGTTGTAGAAAATTATACTTCAGAAACAGTTCAAAGAGATCAGATTCATTGCTACCACAGGTAGCAGGTCAGGGGAGGGGGAACTAAGTAATCAAGTTATAAGATAAATGCTAGGAATGTAATATATAATATGATATAGGTAATCAACACTGCTGTATGATATATATGAAAGCTATTAAGACAGTGAATCCTGAGTACTCAACCCAAGGAAAATACTTTTTCCTATTTAATATTGTAACTTTATGAGATACATTCACTAAACATATTGGGGCAATCATTTCATGATCTATGTCACATTATTATGATGTATACCATGAACCTGTGCAGTATTCTATGTCAATTATATCTCAATAAAACTGGAAGAAAAAAGTCTGTGATGAGGTCATAGAGGTAATTACAATAGATCTGGCTAGAACATAAATGGAAAACAGCAAAACAGACCTCAAAATAATCTAAAGGAAAGTTATACACAAATCTGAAGAAACAGCATCATTCCTTCACATATAGATGAATGAAAATTTCCATTCAGACTTGAAGCTGTTTAATTTCCTTCCCTCCCTGTGAAGTCACCACTAGTTTGCCAGGTGAACTGAGCCTTGAGGGAAAGGTATGCTCCTCTCAAGGCAGCTCATTCTCTTTCCCCTCGTCCTCCCTTCATTCGTTGAGGTCTAGGTAGTAACAACTTCACTGCATCTGATACCCTGGTCCTACCCATGCTTTTGTAGCAAGTCCTTTGTAAATAAACCCTCCTCAAATTAGCCTTACTTGAGTGTTTAATCAGTTTCCTGTTAGGGTCCTTACTAATGGGCAAATGTTAAATTTCATTTAACTTTGAAATAAGATAAGTTTTATTTGGTAGGGTAGATTCATATAAACATAGACATACCTACCAGACGTGGCTTTATGTTCCTATGACTGCAGTCTTTAAAAAGAATTTGAGCAAAAAAAATAATCATTTTCAATATGAGGTATTTAATATTAATGTGTTCAAAATAGAGAATAGAAAAAGGAATGCACTGGTTTACTCAGAAAAAATGGAGAAAGAATTTGAAATCTTTTTCAAGTAGATACTAAATTTGAGCTCTAACTTAGTTATGACGCTTGAAATCATATTTAAAAGGTAGTTTTAAGAAGTTATAAATCTTGATCAAGATTATATGTCTCAACATTGAAATCATTTTGCAAAAGCACTCAATAGTTATATAAAAATATCACTCTAATGCTTATATCTTTCCTTTTCTCATTTGCTTTTTGCCTCTCTTCTTTTCACAGCTATTTGTAAGGCCTCCCCAGACAGCCATTTTGCTTTTTTGCATTTCTTTTCCGTGGGGATGGTCTTGATCCCTGTCTCCTGTACAATTTCACAACCTCATTCCATAGTTCATCAGGCACTCTATCTATCAGATCTAGGCCCTTAAATCTATTCCTCACTTCCACTGTATAATCATAAGGGATTTGATTTAGGTCATACCTGAATGGTCTAGCGGTTTTCCCTACTTTCTTCAATTTGAGTCTGAATTTGGTAATAAGGAGTTCATGATCTGAGCCAGTCAGCTCCTGGTCTTGTTTTTGTTGACTGTATAGAGCTTCTCCATCTTTGGCTGCATAGAATATAATCAATCTGATTTCGGTGTTGACCATCTGGTGATGTCCATGTGTAGAGTCTTCTCTTGTGTTGTTGGAAGTGGGTGTTTGCTATGACCAGTGCGTTTTCTTGGCAAAACTCTATTAGTCTTTGCCCTGCTTCCTTCTGCATTCCAAGGCCAAATCTGCCTGTTACTCCAGGTGTTTCTTGACTTCCTACTTTTGCATTCCAGTCCCCTATAATGAAAAGGACATCTTTTTTGGGTGTTAGTTCTAAAAGGTCTTGTAGGTCTTCATAAAACTGTTCAACTTCAGCTTGTTCAGCTGAAGAACAAGCTGAACAAGCTGACTGGTTGGGGCATAGACTTGGATAACTGTGATATTGAATGGTTTGCCTTGGAGACGAACAGAGATCATTCTGTCGTTTTTGAGATTGCATCCAAGTACTGCATTTTGGACTCTTCTGTTGACCATGATGGCTACTCCATTTCTTCTGAGGGATTTCTGCCTGCAGTAGTAGATATAATAGTCATCTGAGTTAAATTCACCCATCCAGTCCATTTTAGTTCGCTGATTCCTAGAATGTTGACGTTCACCCTTGCCATCTCTTGTTTGACCACCTCCAATTTGCCTTGATTCATGGACCTGACATTCCAGGTTCCTATGCAATATTGCTCTTTATAGCATCGGATCTTGCTTCTATCACCAGTCACACGCACAACTGGGTATTGATTTTGTTTTGGCTCCATCCCTTTATATTTTCTGGAGTTATTTCTCCACTGATCTCCAGTAGCATATTGGGCACCTAATGACCTGGGGAGTTCCTCTTTCAGTATCCTATCATTTTGCCTGTTCATACTGTTCATGGGGTTCTCAAAACAAGAATACTGAAGTGGCTTGCCATTCCCTTCTCCAGTGGACCACGTCCTGTCAGACCTCTCCACCATGACCCACCCGTCTTGGGTTGCCCCGCAGGCATGGCTTGGTTTCATTGAGTTAGACAAGGCTGTGGTCCTAGTGTGATTAGATTGACTAGTTTTCTGTGAGTATGGTTTCTGTGTTTGCCCTCTGATGCCCTCTTGCAACACCTACCATCTTACTTGGGTTTCTCTTACCTTGGTTGTGGGGTATCTCTTCACGGCTGCTCCAGCAAAGCACAGCCGCTGCTCCTTACCTTGGACGAAGGGTATCTCCTTACCGCCGCCGTTCCTGACCTTCAATGTGAGATAGCTCCTCTAGGCCCTCCTGCGCCTGTGCAGCCATAGCTGTAATATCCCTGGACACATGACCTATGCTGCTCCAATCAGAACTGTTCGCAGAATCCTTACTGAAAATTCTGAAACAGAAGAATTATTTGTATCCTATAAATGATGGCATGTAGTTTTAATGGCTAATTTTATGTGTCAGTCTGACTGAATCAGAGAATGCCCAGGTATTTGGCTGAACATTATTTCTCAATGTGTCTATGAGGGTGTTTACAGAGGTAAGTAGCCCTGGACTGGTGAGCTGAATAAAGTAGGTGCCCTCCGTCTCTGCCATGTGAGTGAGCATCAGCAAATCCACTGTGGGCCTGAATAGAATAAAAAGGTGAAAGACAGTTGAAGTCACTCTGCCTGAAAAAGTGAGCTGGGATATTGGTTTCTCCTGCTTTCAGCCTCTTGGTCTTCAGGCACTCAGATGCAAATTGGAACGTACATCAGCAAACCTCTTGCTCTCAAGCCTTTGAACTATCCCATTGGCTTTCTGGGTTCTCTAGCTTGCAGAGGGCAGATCATGGAATTCTCAATTTCTATAATCACATGAGCCAATTCCTTATAAGAAATTTTATTTTATATATGAATAAATGCAAATATATGCACATACAAGTATTATGCATGTTTATTTAATGTGAATGATATATGTTATATATACACATTATACTATAAACAGAACCAATAGATAGCTATAGATACATGTATAAATGTCTACCCAAATATAGATATATAGATACATATTATATAGCTGTATGTATTCCCTGGTGGCTCAGATGGTAAAGAATTCACCAGCAATATGGGAGACCTGGTTTCAATCCCTGGGTTGAGAAGATCCCCTGGAGAAGGGCATAGTAACCCATCCAGTATACTTGCCTGGGGAATCCGCATGAACAGAAGTGCCTGGTGGGCTACAGTCCATGGAGGTTGCAAAGAGCTGGACATCACTGAGTAACTAAGTACAGCACAGCACATATATGTTTATATGTATCACAGTACATGCATCTCTATATGTGTAAATAACATGTCTATATATACATGTGTATATAAATGCATGCATTTTAAAGACAGTACATATGTATGCATGTGTGTGTGTTAGTTGCTCATTCGTGGCTGACTCTATGTGACTCTGTGGCCTGCCAGGCTCCTCTGTCCATGGAATTCACCAGGCAAGAATACTGGAGTGTGTTGTCATGCCCTTCTCCAGGGGATCTTCCTGATCCAGGAATTGAACCTGGGTCTCCCGCATTGCAGGCAGATTCTTTACCCTTTGAACTACCCGGGAAGAAGATATGTATGCATAAGCATACATATACAAAGATATGTGTGGCATTTTTATATCTATTTCTATATAGTCTACATATCTGTATCTATAGATATATCTCTATATGTTTATATACTACTGTATTTCATATGTACATTAGATATATGCATATGTATGTAGACATACCTATACATATAGACATGATAGATACACATTATCTATATATTTATATATCTCTATTATAGATATGTATTATAGATATCCATCTATTCTGTTGGTTCTGTTTCTCTTGAGAACCCTCAGTAATAGCTTTTGACACCAATAATGATTCTAGAGGAACAGAATCTTAAGGATGAGTTTTCTAAATTGTTTCTGATGCTGTTGCTGCTGCTAAGTCACTTCAGTTGTGTCTGACTCTGTGCGACCCCAGAGACGGCAGCCCACCAGGCTCCCCCATCCCTGGGATTCTCCAGGAAAGAACACTGGAGTGGGTTGCCATTTCCTTCTCCAATGCATGAAAGAGAAAAGTGAAAGTGAAGTCGCTCAGTCTTGTCTGACTCCTAGCGATCCCATGGACTGTAGACCACGAGGCTCCTCCATCCATGGGATTTGCCAGGCAAGAGTACTGGAGTGGGGTGCCATTGCCTTCTCCTAGAGTCTCTGAAATCAGATTTCTCATGTGATTATATTTAAATGTGTTTAAAAAATCAAAAACAGAATCACCATGAACCAGTGATACCATTACTGAACATATACCCAGAGAAAAATCATAATTCATAAAAAGACACACACACCCAATGTTCATTGCAGCACTATTTACAACCGCCAGGACATGGAACCAACCCACATGTCCTCAACAGAGTGATGGATAAAGACGATATGGTACATGTATATAATAGCATATTATTCAGGCATAAAAAGAAATGAAATTGGGTCATTTGTAGAGATGTGGATGGACCTAGAGATGGTCATACAGAGTGAACTCAGAGAGAGAGAAATGAATATTGTCTATGAATGCATTTATGTGAAATCTAGAAGAATAGTATAGAGACACAGACGTAGAGAATAAGCGTGTAGATACCAAAGGGAGAGGGGAAATGGAATGAATCGGAAGACTGAGACTGACATATATACGCCACTGTGTATAAAACAGGTAGCGATGGAGCACGCTACTGTACAGCATAGGGAACGCTACTCAGCACTCTGTGGTGACCGAAGTGGGAAGGAAGTCCAGAAAAGAGGGATATATGCATACCTAAAGCTGATTCACTTTGCTGTACAGCAGAAACTAACACAACATGGTAAAGCAAGTATAATCTAATACAAACTAATTTGAAATAAAGGTGTTAATGACTCTATTTCCAGGAGTAAAGAGATTGCTGGTAGTTCATGGTGTCATCTGACAATGGAGATATGTAATCTACCTTCATTGGATATTCCTAATAAACCATTTCTAAGAAACAAGGTGTTGGATTAGTGTGTATATGATTCTTTGGAACATTTTGGGGGAGTTAAAGTGAATATATTGTTTGCTGCTGCTTGTTTTTTGACAAGTAGCTTGTTTTTATGCCATTGCTTGTTTTTATGTCACTGGTCAAAAAAGTGGATGAGAAGCATGAGGTTAGGGATTCAAATTCCCAATTTAAGTATGAATGACCCAAATGCTTCTATGTGTACCTTGCAGGAGGCCCTTCAATATTTTAAAGCAACTTTGACATAGTGAAAAAAAAAGACCCTAGATAAAGCTTAAAGTGTAGACCAGAAATGAAAATTTTTCAAAGAAATAACATCATATCCCAAACGACCTACCTAAAGATAAGAAGTGCATGATAGAATTTGATTTTTTTGGTCATATGAATCAGTTAGTTCCCTTATTTTCTTAGAGTCAATTTACTTGAATTTCTGTATCTTGCTACCCAAGGTATCCTAACAGATTCAATTGTGATGCCCCTGAAATTGAAGGAAGAACACAGGACCTTGTGAAGTTAAATCTTTGACATATACAACAGACTGTAAAGAATGAATGGTAGCCATCAGTAAACACTACAGCAGAGATATCTTGAAAAAGATCTTTTGATTAGGCAACATTGTCAACAGACCGTCTCTGGAGCAGTCATATGAAGGAATTATGAAATTTTGGTATTGCTGTTAGCCTGGATGGATTCATGGTTTAGCCATTATTCACTTCACTTTACAGATAAGAAAATAACATTGCAGAGGATCTAAGTAATTTACCAAGAGTAACAAAACAGGAATAGGATCCTTATTTTTATTTTTTTTAATCCATTTTAACTGAAAACAAAACACGACTTATGTTTACTTAATCAGGAATTCTTACATTATTCATTTACCTTTAAAATCAATATTAGTCATTCATCTTAAATTTGTCTACATTTGACTTGATTTGCCTCTGTGTACTGCTTTCTCTGTATTCTCACAGTAAGATTTATCGCCAGGATCATTCACTCCTTGGCTTGGGCCTCTTAAATGCTCACTATAGTGTACATTGATATGTTTAGATCAGCATCTTCAAATGTCCTTCAGACATTACTCCTGCCGTTCACCAAACATCTCCCCCCTACCCCGCTTTTTTTTCTCATGGGGAGACATTCAGCTCAAATTTTCTGCCTCAGGTCCTCCAATAATCTGTTTCTGGTCTTGGCACATATATAAGGAATTTTATAAAACACTGCCTGCCCTTCAAAGAGAAAGGTGGGTTTAGATTTCAGCCAGCTGCCAAGTAAGAAATTTTAATTTTTTAACAACCAAGAGAAAAAATTCTGTTCTTTTCATTTGTTACTAATGCTGCCACAGTGGTAGTGGTGGGAAGTTTTTTTTTTTTTTTCTTAACTTTTGGAACTGTTCTAATTGGTTATCCTGCCACAAAACACTGATTTTCTGAATTTTAATTGGGGGCATCATTTAACTCCTCTTTTAGCTATAAATTACAAGTCTGAGGATCAATTTTATCCTGGTACTGGTCTTTCTGATATGCAATGGGCCTGTTGCCCAGACTGTTTTCTGGGCTGGTGGTCAGCCATCAAATCCCATTTGGCAATTTGAATAACAATTGAGACAAAAAAGCATATGACAGAATCTCTATACCACACATTTACTTCTTGGGCCTTGAGGACTGTGAGGTTAGTGATGGGTTACAAAATAAATACATACAAATAAAAACAAGGAGTTAAAGCCTGTTTAGCATACAAGCAAAGAAAAGCAAGGGACTAAGGGGAGATGTCGAAAAAGCAAGAGAGTTCCAGAAAACATCTATCTCTGCTTTATTGACTATGCCAAAGCCTTTGACTGTGTGGATCATAATAAACTGTGGAAAATTCTGAGAGAGATGGGAATACCAGACCACCTGACCTGCCTCTTGAGAACCCTATATGTAGGTCAGGAAGGAACAGTTAGAACTGGACATGAAACAATAGACTGGTTAAAAATTGGAAAAGGAGTACGTCAAGGCTGTATATTGTCACCCTGCTTATTTAACTTCTATGCAGAGTACATCATGAGAAGCACTGGGCAGGGAGAAGCACAAGCTGGAATCAAGACTTCCAGGAGAAATATCAATAACCTCAGGTATGCAGATGACACCACCCTTATGTCAGAAAGTGAAGAGGAACTAAAAAGCCTCTTGATGAAAGTGAAAGAGGAGAGTGAAAAAGTTGGCTTCAACCTCAACATTTAGAACATGAAGATCATGGCATCCGGTCCCATCACTTCATGGGAAATAGATGGGGAAACAGTGTCAGATTTTATTTTTTTGGGCTCCAAATTCACTGCAGGTGGTGATTGCAGTCATGAAATTAAAAGATGCTTACTCCTTGGAAGGAAAGTTATGATCAACCTAGATAGCATATTCAAAAGCAGAGACATTACTTTGCCAACAAAGGTCCGTCTAGTCAAGGCTATGGTTTTTCCAGTGGTCACCTATGGATGTGAGAGTTGGACTGTGAAGAAAGCTGCACACCAAAGAATTGATGCTTTTAAACTGTGGTGTTGGAGAAGACTCTTGAGAATCCCTTGGACTGCAAGGAGATCCAACCAGTCCATTCTGAAGGAGATCAGCCCTGGGATTTCTTTGGAAGGAATGATGCTAAAGCTGAAACTCCAGTACTTTGGGCACTCATTGGAAAAGATTCTGATGCTGGGAGGGAATCGGGGCAGGAGGAGAAGGGGACGACAGAGGATGAAATGGCTGGATGGCATCACTGACTTGATGGATATGTGTTTGAGTGAACTCCGGGAGTTGGTGATGGACAGGGAGGCCTGGCATGCTGTGATTCATGGGGTTGCAAAGAGTCGGACACGACTGAGCGACTGAAGTGAACTGAAGGGGAGAAGATGTTAGGCAGAAGACAAGTCGGATGTGATTTTGCCCATCCCAAGTGTGCACTAATTAGAAATGACAATCATTCCTTACAAAGTAGAAATGCGTGAGAGCTTGCATTGTCTCTTTGGAAACTAAAAATTTCTACATGCTAGCCCTATGACATTATCCTAACTCCTGCACAGTGAACATTCTGTCATGTCAGAGGGCCACATCATACTGGGTAAAAAGTTGCTGTTATGAGTAATATTGTTTCCAGGAGTCATGTATGGATGTGAGAGTTGGACTATAAAGAAAGCTGAGCGCCAAAGAATTGATGCTTTTGAACTGTGGTATTGGAGAAGACTCTTGAGTCCCTTGGACTGCAAGGAGATCCAACCAGTCCATCCTAAAGGAAATCAGTCCTGAGTGTTCATTGGAAGGACTGATGCTGATGAAACTCCAATACTTCATCAATGTGATGCGAAGAATTGACTCATTTGAAAAGACCCTGATGCTGGGAAAGTTTGAAGACAGGAGGAGAAGGGGACGACAGAGGATGAGATGGTTACATGACATCATGAACTCAATGGACATGAGTTTAGATAAACTCTGGGAGTTGGTGATGGACAGGAAGGCCTGTTGTGCTGGAGTCCATGGGGTCACAAAGAGTTAGACATGACTGAGTGACTGAACTGAACGGAACTGACTGATTAGTAATATTGGACACAACCACCAATAATACTGAACAACAAACCACTAATATTGAATAACATCTATATGATACTTAAAAAGAAAAATTAAGGCAAAACATTTTTATAGAAACAAAATTTCTTAACTCTGCGACTTAGCTGTCACATCTCAGCACATGTATAATCGAATTTGAGGCTGACCTCTTCTTTGTTGCTGTTCAGTTGCTAACTCATGTCTGACTCTGCGACCCCAGGAACAGAATCACAGCAGGCTTCCCTGTCCTTCACTACCTCCTGAATAGTGAAGTTTGGGAGTTTGCCCAAACTCATGTCCATTGCCTCAGTGATGCTATCCAACCATCTCATCCTCTATGCCCCCTTTTCCTCTTGCCCTCAATCTTTCCCAGCATCAGAGTCTTTTCCAATGAGTCAACTCTTTCCATCAGGTAGGCAGAATATTGGAGCTTCAGCATCAGTCCTTCCAATGAATATTTAGGGTTGACTTTCTTTAGAATTGACTGGTTTGACCTCTAAGATCTCCTCTTAGGATGACATATACAGAAATTTTTAAGTCTAAGCATATACTCTGTTGGATTGGGAGACACATCAGAATCGAAAGGTCCAACATGGGCTCAAGAAATACCTTTCATTCAGGATGTTTGTGGGCTTCCCTGCTGGCTCAGAGGGTAAAGAATCTGTCTGCAATGTGGGAAACATGGTTCAACCCCTGGGTCAGGAAGAGCCCCTGGAGAAGGGAGTGGCAATCCACTCCAGTATTCTTGCCTGGAGAATTCCATGGACAGAGGAGTTTCCTGGGCTACAGTCCATAATGGTCACAAAGAGTTGGACATGACTGAGCAACTAAGACTTTCAAGATGTTTGTGACCATTCCCCTTAAGTTATTTGATAACATCAACTTTAAATAAAATGTCAAATGGAAGACCACAGATGATAAAATCAGCCAGAATTAAAGAGTAACAAAGAAGACAGTCTTCTTCAAGAATGCTAATGGTGTCTGACCCAGTTCTATGCCAACCCCAAAGAAGTCTGGTGCTGGATCTATCCTTTGAATTCAATGGCTGATTCATTTTCAAAATCACCTTGATTCCAACAAAGAGTCATAATGTCATTTTCTGTTTTCTTGTTCACATCTAGATATTATGCTTCTTGTTTTCCATTCTCCATACACTGACACTCCTAAAGAGCTAGTCTCTTTGTTTTGTTTTGTTTTCCTATATTTTTTCCTTAAGAAACCATTTTAGATTTCCTGAACTGGTCCATACCAACATCCATCAAGATTGAATATCACTCTAAGGTAACTCTCCCTTCTCTCCTGAACTGATATCTCCATCGTATTTTAAATCTTGCAGATGTGTGTTTAATGTGAGTGTTTATTTTCTAATTCCTGGGCAAAATGTATCAGTAATATGTGAAAACTCAGTTCACATAGATGTCAAATCAGTTCAGTTCAGTTCAGTCACTCAGTCATGTCCTACTCTTTACACCAGGCTTCCCTGTCCATCACCAACACCCAAAGCTTGCTCAAACTCATGTCCATAGAGTCGGTGATGCCATTCAACCATCTCATCCTCTGTCATCACGCTTCACCTCCTGCTTTCTATCTTTCCCAGCATTAAGGTCTTTTCCAATGAGTCAGTTCTTTGCATCAGGTGGCCAAAGTATTGGAGCTTCAGCCTCAGCATCAGTCCTTCCAGTAAATATTCAGGACTGATTTGCTTAGGATTCAATGTTTTGATCACCTTGCAGTCCAAGGGACTATAAAGAGTCTTCTCCAACACCACAATTCAAAAGCATCATTTCTTTGGCAGTCAGCTTTCTTTACAGTCCAACTCTGACATTTATACATGACTACTGGAAAAACCATAGCTTTGACTAGATGGACCTTTGTTGGCAAAGTAATATCTCTGCTTCTTAATATGCTGACTAGTTTGTTCATAGATTTTCTTCCAAAGAGCAAGAACTTTTAATTTCATGGCTGCAGTCACCATCTGCAATGATTTTGGAGTCTAAGAAAATAAAGTTAGCCACTGTTTCCACAGTTTCTTCATCTATTTGCCATGAAGTGATGGGACCAGATGCTATGATCTTAGTTTTCTGAATGTTGAGTTTTAAGCCGATTTTTCACTTTCCTCTTTCAGTTTCCAAAAGGCTCTTTAGTTCCTCTTCATTTTCTGCCATAAGGGTGGTGTCATCTGCATATCTGAAGTTATTGATACTTCTCCTGGCAATCTTGATTCCAGCTTGTGCTTCATCCTGCCTGGCATTTCACATGATGTACTCTGCATAGAAGTTAAATAAGCAGGGTGACAATATACAGCCTTGGTGTACTCCTTTCCCTATTTGGAACCAGTCTATTGTTCCACGTCTGGTTCTAACTGTTGCTACTTGACCTGCATACCGATTTTTCAGGAGTCTAATAAGGTGGTCTGGTAGTCCCATATCTTTAAGAATTTCCACAGTTTGTTGTGATCCACACAGTCAAAAGCTTTGGCATAGTCAATAAAGCAGAATTAGATGTTATTGTGTGTGTGTGTGTGTGTTTTTTTTTTTTCCTGGAACTCTCTTGCTTTTTCAATGATCCAAGGGTTTTTGGCAATTTGATCTGTGGTTCCTGTGCCTCTTCTAAATCCACCTTGAACATCTGGAGTTTCTTGGTTCACATACTATTGTAGCTGCACTTGGAGAATTTTGAGCATTACTTTACTAGCGTGTGAGATGACTGTAATTGTGCGGTAGTTTGAGCATTCTTTGGCATTGCCTTTCTTTTGGATTGGAATGAAAGCTGACCTTTTCCAGTCCTGTGACCACTGCTGAGTTTTCCAAATTTGCTGGGATATTGAGTGCAGCACTTTCACAGCATCATCTTTTAGGACTTGAAATGGCTCAACTGGAATTCTTTCACCTCTATTAGCTTTGTTTGTAGTGATGCTTCCTAATGCCCACTTGACTTCACATTCTAGAATGTCTGGCTCTAGGTGAGTGATTACACCATCATGGTTATCTGGGTCATTAAGATCTTTTCTGTATAGTTCTTTGTATCGTTGCCACCCTTTTTTAATATTTTCTGCTTCTGTTAGGTCCATACCATTTCTGTCCTTGATCGAGCCCATCTTTGCATGAAATGTTCCCTTGGTATCTCTAATTTTCTTGTAGAGATTCTGTAGTCTTCTCCATTCTGTTGTTTTCCTCTATTTCTTTGCATTGATCACTGAGGAAGGCTTTCTTATCTCTTCTTGCTATTCTTTGGAACTCTGCATTCAGATGGGTATATGTCTCCTTTTCTCTTCTATGTATAGCTTCTCTTCTTTTCTCAGGTATTTTTTTTCCCTCAATCAAATTTTTATTTTGAAAAACATCAAAATTTTGGAAAAGATAAAAGGCTTATACAATGAACAGTATGCATTCCTCACCTGGAGTCACCAACTGTTAAAATTCTGCCACATTGGAAAGTAAGCTTGAGACAATATGACATTTCACTGTAAATTTGTTTAGTCACTAAGTTGTGCCTGACCCTTTGAGACCCCATGGACTGTAGCCCACCAGGATCCTCTGCCCATGGGATTTTCCAGGCAAAAATACTGGTGTGGGCTGCCATTTCCTTCTCCAGGTGAAAGGACCAAACTCACGTCTCCTGCATTGACAGGAGGATTCTTTATCACTGAGCCACCGGGAAGCACTTCACCATAAATATTCATAGTCATAGATGATCTAGAAAAGACAATATAGATAACAGCATCCACAAAACCATTCTTGCACCTAAGAATACAAGTAATACTTTACATATATATGTAATATTTTGTATATAACACATGCAGTATTTTTAAGGCCTCCTCAGAGAACCATTTTGCCTTTTTGCATTTCTTTTCCTTGGGGATTTTTTTTATCATCGCCTCTTGTATGAACCTCCATTCATAGCTCTTCAAGCACTCTGTCTATCAGACCTAATCCCTTGAATCTATTTGTCACTTCCACTGAACGATCATAATTGATTTGATTTAGGTCATACTGAATGGTATAGTGGTTTTCCCTACTTTCTTCAATTTAAGTCTGAATTCTGCAATAAGGAGTTCATGATCTGAGCCACAGTCAGCTACCGGTCTGTTTTTGCTGACTGTATAGACTTCTCCGTCTTAAGCCACAGAGTATATAATCAGCCTAATTTTGGTATGGCCCATCTGGTGATGTCCTTGTGTAGAGTCGTCCCTTGCGTTGTTGGAAGAGGGTGTTTGCTATGATGAGATGCCACCTAGATGTCATAAAAAAGAGGCCTTACAGGCAGAGATCTTGAGGCCCTATTCCAGGGAAGCCAGAGCTTCCAGATGGCAGCAGAAGATGGAATCCCGGCCAATGGATGTGTTGCTTGTCTTTAATATGTGGAAGTGCCTCACAGGTCTCCATCTAAACACACTCCCCAGTTAAACTGTGACGCATCACAACAAGCTTTGCATACCTGAGGGGAGAAGAGGACTAATTCCAAAAACAGGCAGAGAGTATGATCTATGGAGGATTAAGCAGTATCTCCTGGGGCCATGGAAACCCACTCCAGTACCCTTGCCTGGAAAATCCCATGGACGGAGAAGCCTGGTAGGCTACAGTCCATGGGGTCGCAAAGAGCCAGAGACGCTTGGGCGAATGAGTCTGAGTCTTAGGGCCATTAGTACTGGAAGAACACCACCGTGCAATGCATGCATTTGCTAAATTAGCCCCAAGATTTGCTCAGCTTCATTAAAAGAACAAACTGGTCTGCAATAAGGGAATCCCTCTGGTGCAGTTTTTACAAGGCCCCATTTAGCAAGACCTCAGTGAGGAAGATTTGAGACTATGCGAGTGGAGGAATTGTTTCCAAATTGAGTTTCACTGGGTGGGAGGTAACTTAATGAAAACAACCCTTTGAAAGTCAGCTGCTCTGTCTGTCAGCTGTTGGAGAAAAGACTAACATCATCGAGTTATAGTTTTCTACCCGGTGATTTGGCTGCCTGTGTGAGAGTTTCTTACACATTTTGAATTCTCAGCACAACCCTAGAATCCTGTAAAATCTAGGCTAGGAGCCAAAGAGCCCACAAAAGTCCTTGGCTTGCCCTGGATAAGAAAATAAAGTCTTTTTGAGTAACAACACAAAACAGCTGGTAATCGACTGTGACAATGGATGTGTACAGCCTTTTCACGTGTGTGAAGGCAGTTACAACAGTGTTCCCTGTGCCACAAACTCTGCCTATGGTTTGCTCTATGTTACTGACAATGGGCGACTGCTAAATTATATACTTTTGTAGCAGCAATTTCACATTTTAATATAAAGGCAAACAGTATTTTTTATAAAACACTCCGAATAGAGAAAAAAAAAGGTTTTAATCTGTATTATTTATTTATTGCTTGCTTTGTTTTGGGGGAAAAATAACAGTAAATTGCAAGACTCCACATAACAACTGTATTTCACTATTATAGATACTGTTGGAAACCATCCAGCTATCTTTATCTAGCTTCTAGCTTTCGTCGTTCCATCCTTTATTTATAATTGTATCACACTCATGGCCAAATGGACTTAAGGCCACTTAATCAATTGCTTGTAATGTGAAATGAAACATCTTGGTGAGGATGATTATATGACTCTCAGGTCTTCTCTCCTCCAGGACTTTTTATAATACTAAAATGTAGTTTCTGGGCAAAGAGGACCAGTCAGACATTGATAAGGATGGCTAGTAACTTGACCTGTGGCTAAAGGTCAATCATCAATCCACTGCAGACATCAGTTTCTTCAAAAAGAATATGAACAGGATGGAGTAGATTATACCTAAAACTCATCACACTTGGAATTGCACCATGTTAAATTTGTGTATCCAACTCTAGACCTTGTTCCTGAATTAGAGTGTATATTTTCTCTTTCAAAGACATACTGGACTATAACGGTTAGCAAAGTTCATTCCCACCATTCTTAGACTCTCAGATGTGGCTGTATTCAAAGGCTCTTAAAATAAAATAAAATAAAATAAAAATTAAAAAAAAATAAATATATGGTTTAAAAGATAAAAAAATAAATAAATAAAAATTCTTCAGATACAATTCAAAAAAAAAAAAAAAAAAGGCTCTTGATAAACCCTAAGCTTCTAAATCTCAAACATCAGAAGGAAGGAGCTGAAAACTACCCTGTTTCCTGTTCCCCAGCCCAAATCACTAAATGAGATGACTCAGCTTCTGAAATCCAGGCACGCAGGAGGGTACTCTTCAATATTTGATTGCTGTTGTCGTTGTTTAGTTGCTAAGTGACCTCCAACACTTTTGACTATAGCCTGCCAGGCTTCTCTGCCCACGGGATTCTCCAAGCAAGAACTGGAGTGAGTTACCATTCCCTCCTCCAGAAGAGGTCCCAACCCAGGGACCGAACTCATGTCTTCTCTAGCTCCTACATTGCAGGCAGATTCTTTACCGCTCAGCCACCAGGGAAGAGCCAATATTTTGTACTTAATTCTTTAATGGAGTATTTGTAAGGAGAGTTTAAGAATGAACCCCCATTTCATATAATAAAAAAGCATTTTTTTTAACTTATGTGCTTTTCACTATTCATGAAATGCAGATAATACAGATCTTTTTCTACATGATTTGCAGTCAATGCATGTGTGTGTGTGTGTGTGTGTGTGTGTATGTGTATTTTGCCTTCATACATGACTATGGAAAAGTCAAAACTAGTTTAAAACTTTCAAGTTTAACCATATTTAAATATATAGTCAAAAAATATTTGGAAATTTATTCTTAAAAATGTTCAGTATTTTACCTTTGTCATTAATCCTTAGGCTTCTTGATGTACAAAATTCCTATACTAAAGAAAATAATTTGGTAAGCTGAATTATTCAGTTAGTTGAGTGAAAGGTGCATTCTAAATACTAGACAATTGTGAAGCTCCTGTTGGTTTTCAGAAATATATGGGGTATTTAACATCATTAAAGATTATATGGTGCTTATGACCAACCTAGATAGCATATTTAAAACCAGAGACATTACTTTGCCAACAAAGTTCCATCTAGTCAAAGCTATGGTTTTTCCAGTGGGCATGTATGGAGGCGAGAGTTGGACTATAAAGAAAGCTGAGTGCTGAAGAATTGATGAGAATTTATGTTTTTGAACTGTGGTGTTGGAAAAGACTCTTGAGAGTCCCTTGGACTGCAAGGAGATCCAACCAGTCCATCCTAAAGGAGACCAGTCCTGGGTGTTCATTGGAAGGACTGATGCTAAAGCTGAAACTCCAATACTTCGGCCACCTCATGCGAAGATCTGACTCATTTGAAAAGACCCTGATGCTAGGAAAGATTGAGGGCAGGAGGAGAAGGGGACGACTGAGGATGAGATGGCTGGATCGCATCACCAACTCGATGGACATGGGTTTGGGTGAGTTCCGGGAGTTCGTGATGGACAGGGAGGCCTGATGTGCTGCACTTCATGGGGTCGCAAAGAGTTGGAGATGACTGAGCGACTGAACTGGACCGAACCGAACTTCTGAATCTCAATAGGTAATATTTTGAACGCCTCTTCCAACTCAGAAATATAGATAGTAAATAAAATGCCAACAAATAATGTTCTCATTTGTTGCTAATTTTATGGGTAAGTAAAAGAATTTCCCAAAAAGGGAAAAAAGAGTTGGCCATGTACATTGTTATGTGGATTCATGTCAATGTATGGCAAAACCAATACGGTATTGTAAAGTAAAATAAAGTAAAAATAAAATTAAAAAAAAAAATAAAAGAATCATCATCAGTTAAGCAGTTCATTCATACATGAGTGGAAGTGGAAAGTGTAGGAGACCCGGGTTCCATCCCTGGGTTGGAAAATCTTCTGGAGAAGAGAATGGCTACCCACTCCAGGATTTTTGCCTGGAGAATTCCATGGGTAGAAGAGCCTGGCAGGCTAGAGTCCATGGAGTTGCAAGGAGCTGGACACGACTGAGAAACTGACCCTTTCACTTTTCAATTACATATATATGATTACCTAGAATCAGAATTCTAAAAAAAACTCTGAATTTTCCTTTTGACCTTATCACTAAGCCCTAAAATACAACTAGTACTGTACAAATGTATCCAATTTGATATAGGAGACCAGCTATATCTAATTCTGTTACATCTCCAAAGTTTGTTTCAGCAATTAATTTATGAAAGGAAAAAATTCTGCTCCATTTCTCAGTGAAGACTTTAACACAAGTCTCTACCTGCTAATTTTTTTTTCTATTAGACAGTAATAAAATGAGCTCACTGAATTTATAGAATGTTTTGAGAAGATATAACATTTCTTGACCCCCAAAAAAGAGTAAAATGTTGATGACCGTGTGCTGACATTTGCTGTCTCTTCCAGGATGCAGTTCTATCATACTCCTCAATTTTTAGACTTAAAATGAAGCTTACGGTGTGTGAGGTCACAAATATGGTAAAGGACACTTTACAAAATACTATGGTCACCCAAGAAAAGTAGTATGTTTTGCATCACATAATGAGATTTTTCAAAGGCCAAACAGTGATGGGATAGAGAGAGACAGCCAGACAGACACACACAGAAGAGCAGTAATGATGAGAGAAGGAAAGGAGATGAGAAGAAGGGAAGGAACTCTGGAGATACAAAAATTGAAAGTGAAATGAAAGTGTTAGTCACTCAGTCTTGACCAACTCTTTGCAATCCCATGGACTGTAGCCCATCAGGCTCCTCTGTCCATGGAATTCTCCAGGCCAGAATACAGGAGTGGGTAGCCATTCCCTTCTCCAGGGGATCTTCCCAACCCAAGAATGGAACCTGGGTCTCCTGCACTGCAGGCAGATTCTCTACCATCTGAGCCACAGAGAAGCCCAGAGATAGAAGCGGAGAGCAAAAAGGCAAACAAAGAGAATTGTAAAAATCCTGCTTATCCTTTCAGCTACATTTTCTGAGGACTGTGACTGATTAAACCTGTCCACCATAATGAATTTAGTATCAGCGAAAGACTCAACTTTTGCTTTTTGTTTGGCACCTTTGTTGTCCCTTGAAATGCTATCACCTTAGAAAGCCCAAGGTCGAGATTCCTCATGTGTACCCTCTGGCTCTTCTCAAACTGTGATTCTTAAAAAAGAAAAAAAAAGCACATGATTTAAAAGATTGTTCACCCAGTAGCAAAGTAGGTTGAAAATTCAAATAGTTAAAGTACATATAACTTTGAGGAAAGTAGAAATCTTCCCATTAGTGTCAGTGACGGGTCTGTTCTAATAATTCACCTCGAATTAATGAATTTTTATGTTTACAGGATAAAATAAATTTTGGTTTAACATGAACTGTTTCCTCTTCCTCTTATACTCTGACGTCTAATGCTACTGAGCATCACTATGCTCTTCCATTCTAATTAAAGAGAGTCCTTCACTTAATGGTATGTCCCAATTCTTAATGTTTCTATAAGGCAATGACATATTCTCTCTGGCTGTGTCTCAAGCCAGAAATAAAGCCAGTGCTCCACAGTCTTGTTTCCACACATATTTTTCTTCATAGCTATTTATACCCTCATGTCAATCATCAGTTGCAATAGGTATTAAATTTCAAGATGTTTATAACAACACCATACAACATTTTATAGTTAATGAAAAAGTATTTCAATAGCCTATTAAAATATAGTTCATGAGGTTTGTTTTAAAACCTTTCCAAAATCACTTTGAAACTTTATTTTCACATATGCTAGGATACATATTTTTAAAGAATCTATGTGAAATGGTTTTTAGGTATGCTTGTAAGCATAGCCATATAAATGAGACAGGGAAAAGAAATCAAACTATTTTCCAACTCAGTTGACCATCTGACCACTTATATTTCATGCCATTCATGTGTTGAGATATATATATATATATATATATGTAGTCTGACTTAAAATTCAACATTCAGAAAAGAAAAATCTGGTCCTATCCCTTCTTGGCAAATAGATGGGGAGCATGTGGAAACAGTGTCAGATTTCATTTTCTTGGGCTCCAAAATCAATGCAGATGGTGACAGCAGAGATGTGTATAAGAGACAGGGCAGACATGTATATTCATCTATTTATGCTCATTTAAAGAATGGATCAATAACTCCTTTGTTCTATGTACTCTTTTGAGTCAAGTATTTATATATTCAAGATTATTTGGATTTGTTTTTTAAAATGCTTTGCTATTTTTAATATTGAATATGTCCTGTTAAAGCAAAGTTTGTTTACAAGGCCATCTTATATCTTAAAAAAAAATATATATATATATACATGAACTTATTTACAAATCAGAAACAGACTCACAGACTTAGAGAATGAACTTTCGGTTCCTGTAGGATGTGGTACAGGGGAGAGATAGCTAGGGAGTGTGGGACTAGCATGTACACAGTGCTATATTCAAAATGGATAAACACCATGGACCTACTGTTTATCACAGGGAAGTGTGCACAGTGTTCTGTAACAGCCTAATTGGGAAAAGAATACTGAATCACTTTGTTGTACAGCTGAAACTGAGAAAACATTTTTAATCAACCGTATTGCAAAACAAAAGATTAAACATTTTATTCTTAAATTTTTTCAGGGACATTGAATGGCCT
This sequence comes from Cephalophus harveyi, assembly GCA_006410635.1. Taxonomy (NCBI): domain Eukaryota; kingdom Metazoa; phylum Chordata; class Mammalia; order Artiodactyla; family Bovidae; genus Cephalophus; species Cephalophus harveyi. The sequence goes on along the minus strand of SJYT01044592.1, from coordinate 177,142 downwards.
AGTGGAAAATCATCTTCTGAGTGTTCCAGGGACTTTTTCAAAATAGAAATTACAAAGATGTTCAGACACCTGCACATTTCTTAGCATTGACCATCAGTCAAAGATCCAATAACAAATTCCTCTCTGTCTTAAATCTTCTAGAGAATTTCTTTCCCGTGTTGGATTTATTTGCTTTTTTTCTTTTTGCTTCTATAATAGATATGGTCTGACTTGGGCTTCCCTTTAGCAGCACCTAGAAACAAAGTGGGGGAAAGCTGTTAAGAGGAAATCTGGATCTGGAATATCTATGATACTGAGAGGGGCACAGGAAGCAGGAAAGGAGATGCTTATTAAGTAAGATATCCAAAATACGTTGGTGCTTTCAGAGTATTCCCTGGTGGCTCAGATGGTAAAGAATCTGCCTGCAATGCAGGACACCAGGCTCTATCCCTGTGTTGGGAAGATCTCCTGGAGAAGGAAATGGTTACTCACTCCAGTATTCTTGTCTGGAGAATTCCATGGACAGAGGAGCCTGGCAGGCTACAGTCCATGGGGTCTCAAAGGGTCAAACACGACTGAGTGACTAACATACTTCTAGCCCATCTAAAAAAAAAAAAAAGACACTATAGCATCTAATTCATTGTCATCTTAAATACTTTCACAGCATTCCATATACCAAAAACTGATGGTCTTTGGCTCTTTCAATATTAACTGCTACTTCAAATCCTAAAAGATGGTGCTGTTAAAGTATGCAAGCAATATGCCAACAAATTTGGAAAACTCAGCAGTGACCAAAGGCCTGGAAAAGGTCAGTTTTCATTCCAATCCAAAAGAATGGCAATGCCAAAGAATGTTCAAACTAACGCACAATTGTACTTAACTAACACACTAGCAAAGTAATGCTCAAAATTCTCCAAACCAGGCTTCAGCAGTACATAATCCATGAACTTCCAGATGCTCAAGATGGATTTAGAAAACGCAGAGGAACCAGAGATCAAATTGCCAACATTCGCTGGATCATCGAATAAGCAAGGGAGTTCCAGAAAATCATCTACTTCTTTTTCACTGACTATGCTAAAGTGTTTGACTATGTGAATCACAATAAAATGTTCAAAATTCTTAGAGATGGGAATATAAAACCACCTTACATGCCTCCTGAGAAATCTGTATGCAGGTCAAGAAGCAAGAGTTAGAACTGAACATGAAACAACAGACTGGTTCCAAATTGGGAATGGAGTACATCAAGGCTGTATATTATCACACTGCTTATTTAACTTTCATGCAGAGTACATCATGAGAAACACTGGGCTGGAAGAAGCAAAAGCTGGAATCAAGATTGCTGGGAGAAATATCAATAACCTCAGGAATGCAGATGACATCACCCTTATGGCAGAAAATGAAGAGGAACTAAAAAGTCTCTTAATGAAAGTGAAAGAGGAGAGTGAAAAAGCTGGCTTAAAATTCAACATTCAGAAAACTAAGAACATGGCATCTGGTCCCATCACTTCATGGCAAATAGATGGGGAAACAATGGAAACAGTGACAGACTTTATTTTTTGTGGTTCCAATCACTGCAGATGGTGATTGCAGCCATGAAATTAAAAGATTCTTACTCCTTGGAAGGAAAGTTCTGACCAACTTAGATAGCATATTGAAAAGCAGAGACATTACTTTGCCAATCAAGGTCCATCTAATCAAAGCTATGGTTTTTCCAGGAGTCATGTATGGATGTGAGAGTGGGACCCTTAAGAAAGTTGAGCACTGAAGAATGAAGAATTAATGCTTTTGAACTGTGGTGTTGGAGAAGACTCTTAAGAGTCCCTTGGACTGCAAGGTGATCAAGCTATTCAATCCTAAAGAAATCAGTCCTGAATATTCATTGGAAGGGCTGATGCTGAAGCTGAAGCTCCAATTCTTTGGCCACCTGATGTGAAGAACTGACTCATGGGAAAGACACTGATGCTGGGAAAGATAGAAAGCAGGAAGAGAAGGGGATGACAGAGGATGAAATGGTTGGATGGCATCCTGACTCAATGGACATAAGTCTGAGCAAGCTTCGGGAGTTGGTGATGGACAAGGAAGCCTGGTTGTGCTGCAGTCCATGGGGTTGCAAAGAGCTGGACGCGACTGAGTGGCTGAGCTGAGCTGATGCTATGGTTAACTTCCCATGCTATCCACCATTACTGTAAAAAGAACCGGGACCGAGTGAATGGCAATGAGACTTCAACATACTGAATTTTCATTTATCTTTATTGTTTATCCTTTAAAACCCCCTTATACAAATTCATTTGATTGTCAAGATTTATTCAAGAAGCTGAAAATAACTGCACTAATTCCAAGAAGGTGTAGATAACAAAATGATAATGCACAGCATGGAAATATTAAGAAATGAAGGAAATAACAGAAAAATGATAGCTATTAATCAACAGTACTGAAAAATTGTTCTTTAACACTATCAACAAAGTTGATAAATCCTTAGATTAACTACAATGAAAAAAGAGAGATTTCATAAATTAATAAAATCAAGGATGAATGAGGATGCATTACTGCAGACTTTAGGGAAATATATGGCAAGCCGCTCCAGTACTCCTGCCTGGAGAATCCCATGGACAGAGGAGCCTGGTAGGTTGCAGTCCATTGGGTTGCTACAAGTTGGACACTACTGGGCAACTTCACTTTCACTTTTCACTTTCATGCATTGGTGGAGGAAGAGGCAACCCACTCCAGTGTTCTTGCCTGGAGAATCCCAGGGACGGAGGAGCCTGGTGGGCTGCCATCTATGGGGTCGCACAGAGTTGGACACGAATGAAGCAACTTAGCAGCAGCAGCAGAACCTTTTAAGGAAATATTATGAACAAACATGTGCCAGAAAATTAGACTAGAGGAAACTTATTAATTCTTAGAAAGACATATAGAACCACAACTCATTCAAGAATAAGTTTAAATAAAGATATAAAAAAACTAAAAAATATAAATTGCCATTCAATAAACTTTATTCAAAGAAAAGTTCAGGCTCACACAAGTCTTCTAAGAAAAGTCACAACAACCCTTTAAGGAAAAGCTAACATCAGTTCTTTACAAGAATATATCTTATATAGACATAAATTCTTTGACAAAATACTAGCAAACTAAATACAGCAATATACAAAAAAGATCATACTGAGAACAACTGGGATTTATCCCAGGAATGCAGTTGGGATTAATAATAATAATAATAATTAAAAATAGAAAGGAATATTCTCACTGATAAAAGCAATCTATGAAAAACTCACAGGTTTCATCATAATCATAAAAGACCAACAGCTGTCTTTTGATGCTCAGGAATAAGACAAAGATGTCCATTCTCAACACTTTGTAAAATCATACTGGAAGATGTAGCCAGGAGAGTTGGGCTAAAAACATGAAAAAAAAAAGACATCCATAATGAAAAGTAAACAACATAAAAATCTGTTTCTCTTCACATATAACATAATATTGGATGTAGAAAATCTTAAGGAATTAGAAAAAAACCATTTGTGTTATTAAACAATTCAGCATGTTTGCACGATATAGGTCTAATACACAAAATACATTTGATTTCTCTAAAATAGCAAAGATAATGTAAAACTAAGTTTAACAGAAAAATACATTTATAATAGTATCGAAAATAAAGAAATGTTTAGAAATAAACTTAACAAAAAATGTATAAGACTCATACACAGAAAACTACAAAACATCATTGGGAGAAACTGAAGGTGACTTAGTTAAACAAATAGGCATTCTGTGTTCAGGAATTAGAAAATCTAATACTGTTAAAATGGTGATACTCTAAAAAAATTAATCTAAAAATTCAACAGTAATCCCTCTCAAAATCTATGCTGTCTTTTTTGAAGAAATTGACAAATTGATTCTAAAAGTGAGAAAAATCTGAAATAGTTGATGCAATATTGAAGAAGAAGGAAAAAAAAATTTGTAGGAGTCATACCTCACAATTTCAAAGCACAGTATAAAACTATAGTAGTCCAGATGATATGATACGCTTATAAAAACAGAGATATAGATCAATGGAACAGAACTGAGAGTACAGAGATAAAGCTTTCATTTTTGGCCAACTGATTTCAGACAACAATATCTAAAGCCTAGTTTTAGCAGCAAATAGTGCTGTGTAACTGACAATCCACAGGAAAAGAATAATGTTGGACCCTTACCTCACACTGTTAACAAACATTAAATCAAAATTGTTCAAAATTCTACATGCAAGAGTTAGGAGTATATAGCTATTAGGTAAACATAAGGATAAATATTCATTGCATTGAATCTATAGATGCTTGGGGCTGGTCCACTGGGATGACCCAGAGGGATGGTATGGGGAGGGAAGTGGGAAGGGGTTTCAGGATTGGGAACATGTGTACACTCGTGGCAGATTCATGTTGATCTATGGAAAAACCAACACAATATTGTAAAGTAAAAAATAATAATAATAATAAATAAATGAAACCAGAAAAAAAATAAATAAATGCTTTGTCCTGGAAAAAAAAAAAAAAAGAATAAATATTCAAGATCTTGTTTTAGGCAGTTTTTTATTTGATATCACCCAAATTAAATCAATAAAAAAAATTTGGTGGTTAAGCCTTCACTACAATTAAAAAAAATTGTCTTCCAAGTGGCACTATTTGAAAAAGTCAAAAGAACTCTCAGGATTGGAGAAAATATTTGCAAATCAGTTATCTGAGAAGGGGCTATTATCCAGAAAAATATTAAATTAAAAAAAAAAAAACAACCTCTTAGAACCTAACAATAAAAAGACATAACCAGTTTCTAAAAAATAGAAAAAAAGATTTGACTCCTCTTATTTGAAGAGCATGTACAAATGTCAATGAGCAGATGAAGAGATGTTCAATACAGTTAGTCATCAGGGAAATGCAAATCAAAACCACAGTAAGATATCACTTCAGATCCACTTGGATGGTTATAATTAAAAAGCAGGACACTAATGAGTGCTTTCTGGACATGGAGCTCTCAGATTGCTGGCAGAAATTCCACATGCTAGCAAGATTATGCTCAAAGTCCTCCAAGCTAGGCTTCAGCAGTACACGAATCGAGAACTTCTAGATGTACAAGCTAGATTTAGAAAAGGCAAAGGAACCAGACATCAAATTGCTAGCATCTGTTGGATCATAGAAAAAGAAAGGGAATTCCAAAAAAAAAGTCTGCTTCAATGACTATGCTAAAGTCTTTGATTGCATGGATCACAATAAACTGTGGAATAGTCTTAATGCTACAGGAACAGCAGACCACATTACCTGCCTCCTGAGAAACCTGTATGCAGGTCAAGAGGCAACAGTTAGAACTAGGTATGGAACAATGGCCTGTTTCCAAATTGGGAAAGGAGTATGTCAAGGCTGTATATTGTCACCCTGCTTATTTAACTTATATGCAGAGTACATCATGAGAAACGCTGGACTGATGGGGTACAAGCTGGAATCAAGATTGCCAGGAGAAATATAAACAATCTCAGATATGCAGATGACACCACCCTAATGGCAGAAAGCAAAGAGGAACTAAAGAGCCTCTTGACAAGATGAAAGAGAAGAGTGAAAAAGCTGACTTAAAATTCAACATTCAGAAAAGAAAAATCTGGTCCTATCCCTTCTTGGCAAATAGATGGGGAGCATGTGGAAACAGTGTCAGATTTCATTTTCTTGGGCTCCAAAATCAATGCAGATGGTGACAGCAGCCACAAAATTAAAAGACACTTGCTTTTTAGAAAAATAGCTATGACAAACCTAGACAGTGTATTAAAAAGCAGACATATCACTTTGCTGACAAAGGTCCATACAGTCAAACCTATGGTTTTTCCAGTAGTCATATAGGGATGTGAAAGTTGGACCAGAAAGAAGGCTGAGTGCCAAAGAACTGATGCTTTCAAACTGTGGTCTGGGGAAGACTCTTGAAAGTCCATTGGATTGCAAGGAGATCAAAACAGTCAGTCCTAAAGGAAGTCAACCCCAAATACTCATTGGAAGGGCTGGAGTTGAAACTGAAGTTCCAATATTTTGGCTACCTGATACGAAGAGTTGACTCAATGGAAAAGACCTTGAGAATGAGAAGGATTAAGGGCAAGAGGAGAAGAGGGCAACAGAGGATGAGGTAGTTGGTTGGCATCCCTGACTCAATGGACATGAGTTTGAGTAGACACAGGGAGATAGTGAAGAACAGGGAAGCCTGGCATGCTGCAGTCCATGGGGTCACAAATAGTCAGACATGACTGAGAGACGGAACAACATGAACAATGAGTGTTGTGTGGATGTGGAGCTCTCAGAACTTTCATATTGCTGATGGAAATATAAAATGATGCAATCTCTTTGGAGGAGTTTGATGGTTTCTCAAAATATGAAAAGTCCAAAAAAAAAAAAGTATTAATCTACAGATCCAAGAAGCTCTATCAACCCTAAACAGAATAACTACAAAAAAGACCACATCAAGACATTCTATAGTTAAATAGAGGAAAGACAGAGGCAAAAATGACTTGTTACATGATAAGGAAATAAAAATGCAATCAATGGCTGACTTTTCATGAGAAACAACAGAGATCAGAATGCAATTAAATGAAATATTCAAGTGCAAACAAAAACTGACAGTGAGGAAATCAACTTCCAGGAAAGCTACTTTTAAAGCTTCTATATCCAGCAAGACTATCCTTCAAAACTGAAGGTGAATTGAAGACACCTCCTCATTAAAAAAAGCTGAAATGGTTCATTGGTAGAAGACCTGCCCAAAAGAAATACAATAGAAAGTTCTCTGTATTGAAGGGGAATGACATCAAACTGTAACACAAATCCAGCTGTATGATTGTTTACAGCAGTATTTATAACCCTATATTGTTGAGCTTACATAGATATGATATATGTGACAATAAAAGAACATAGGAAGGTGAAAAAAAAAAAAGTTGCTTTTCAGTATTTTTAGTGTAATGGCAGAAGTGTGCAGTAATAGCCATTCATCCCTAAAGCATTTCTATGCACTTATCATTTTTGGACTTTTCATATTTTTAAGGAATCTCCACACTGTTCTCCATAGTGGATGTACTAGTTTGCATTCCCACCAACAGTGTAAGAGGGTTCCCTTTTCTCCACACC